>NW_023591140.1:2155852-2185042 GCF_014843425.1 Jatropha curcas
GAAAATTCGTAAAAATAATAGGATTTTCCGTTATTAAAAAAATAAATAAATAAATAAAAAAATTTCGTAGAAATAAAATAGGAAGTCAAAGAAAATAAAGAAAATATGTTTCGTAGAAAAATAAATTTATTATAGAAAAATAAATTTAAATCTCGGGAGATTAAATTACGTAGGATAGAGTTAGGAATATAAAATAAAAATTTTAGAGGTGGGTAAAGAAATATTTGGTCTATAGGAAATTGATTTTCTGGCTGTGGTCCCTTCCTTTTTCTTAGATCGGGCCCGGGGTCCATCTAGGTGCTCCTCCAGGACAACATCGAAGCTAGATTTCGCTCTCCATCAACTGTGAGTAATAATATAATAATGTCATGTCAACACTGCATTGCATAACAATTACATTTTTATATATTTACATATTGTTATTTTTCTCAAAATATATTATGTTATGATCACATAATTATACTAATGCAATAATTGTGCATTTGGATAAATTGGTGATTATGGAAATAAATGAAATTGTTTGAATTATTTGTGCTGTGTATATACGTGGCTCTGTTTGTGTGGGAGTTAGGATGAAGTGGTCACCGTGAGGACGGTCGATAAATATGGATCCTGATGAACTGATGAAATTGGACCGTCGGCCGGAAAAATGGGAGATCGGCGCCCCCGTGTGCACCTGATGAACTGATGAAATGATGTTGCTGATATGGAAAAGAAAAGAGAGAATGTAAAATAAAATATTGAGAGGACTGGTCAAGTGAGGATTAGACCAGTCGGCCAGATATGGGGGATTGGCTCTCCGGGTGCACATGTTTGAGAGGATGGGCTGTTTGAGAGGACGGCTCATCGAGGGATTCGGTGACGCCACTGACCAATTTCCACGTGATATGATTATATGCACGTGATGTGATTATTTGAAGGTGATATTGTTTGTGGGTGCTGATGTAATGTCATATGATTGACTGTTGTGTGTTCATTCAGTATATTATGGTGCATTTTGCTTGACTGTATGTGGTGTGTATTATTTATTATTATTCACTGAGTTGCAAAACTCACCCCTCCCCAACAAACCTTCCAGGTACTAGGAAGCAGCTGATTCGGCTGAAGCTCTGCAATCTTCTCTGCAGAGTTACAAATGTAAACTTTATATTCATGTTATTTAATTTTGGATGTATAAATTATTCTGTTATCAGATTATTTTTGGACTCCGCAGTTATAGGGTTGTGTATTAATATTGGACTTATTGTTAGCACTACACTATAAATTAAATGTTAGGTAATTAGCTGCAGTATTAATATTGGACTTATTGTTAGCACTACACTATAAATTAAATGTTAGGTAATTAGCTGCAGGTGAACCAGTAAGCCCATAACGTGATTATAACTTATTGTGAATAGGCCCTGGTTATACATTGTGTTATTTGAGTTTGGGCCAGATGTTTGTATATGGGTTTACTGTTTTGATGAAATTGGAAAAGATAGGTAGACATATTAGATAATTTAGGCTTACTACGGGCCTCGGGGGCTTTAAGCTTACCTGGGCCCTAGTGCCAGGTCTTCATTTTAGACCGATCCAGGCTTACAAACCACCTCAAAGCAGCGCCGGTGAGTGATTGTTGAACAACTGAGCAAAGGAGTTCGCTGTTCAGTCCGAACGGGTTTAGGGCAACCCACATCATTTTTCAGGTGCGTTTTGGGACAATTGGGTTTCCTCCAACTTGTCCATGTTGGGCATTTTGAACTTTTGTTGTGCAAAGTCTTGGCTTCGGGGAACAAGACAAGGAGTCCATGTCCACCACTTTTCCTTGTGTGTCTTAAGGGCAGTAATAGACCCTTTCCAACAATTCCCAGTTTTTCTCTCCATTTTCTGAGCTTCCAGCTCAGAAAGCAGTTCTGGGAGGGCATGTCAATCTAGGGCAGGGTTTGAGGAACGTCGGTGCAAGCACCAGGTCCCTGTTGGAGGCAGCAGAATCCACTTCCCCCAGCTGAAGCTCAATTTTTTCCATTACCACTACCTAGTTTCAGCGCTATTAGGGCCCAGTCCCTGGGCAGCTAAATGCCCTCATTCATTCTAGCCTCCACATTCTGGCTTCGAGTATTCAATATGAGGGTTTTGGATGTCAGCATAGTGATGCATTGGGTGCAGGTGGGTTGTTGGAGAGTGATGCCATTGGCCTAGTTGAAGTTGGTGAATTTGGTGAATTTGGCGATAGCACAGTAGGTGTGGCTGGCACTGATGTTGGCACTTGAACAGTAGGTACCTGATAGGATGAGGGTAACCGGGTTAGGGTACAGTGTTGTGTATCAGGGTAACTAATAAGAGATAGATCGTCTCTTTGTCCAACTGTGCATGACTGAAAGAAAAGAATGTCCCTTTTGTGTTTATTTAGTGTTTATGATATGTCGTGAATGCGCACAACAACATGTCATAATCGGTTTTAAATGAGATGATTCGCATCATTGGGTGCATACGGTCCTAAAGGATAGGTTCTATAGGCTATGACACAAATAGAGAATCGGCTTATTAAGGGACCCTGGGACCCTTGAACTTGAGCATTAGGATATACTTAAACCACAGTGAAACAAAGGAGTTTTCCGTGGGTCCCGACAGTACGCATACTCAGGGCCATCCCCATGAAGGATTAGGGATGGTTTGCGGTAACAGGGAGGAGACGCTTTGGCTGCCGTGCGACAAATCAAAGAAGACCTGCGATCAGCGCTACTTTGCTATCTTAGACTTCAGAAATTTTGAACAGAAAGAAGAATTCATAATTGAAATTCATTTTTTTATGCAATGGAGAAAAGGATTCTTCAATTCGTCGCAAACAAATCAACAAATTAAAATGTTTTTAAATTAAATTGAAACAATTAAGTCCATTTCCTCATCGTATTCTTAAAGAAAGAATACTCGATTTCATGTTTAGGGTACCCATGCAGAAACAAAGCATAGTAAAATAATACCCTATAAGAAGGGCAGGTTAGTTTACAAACAAACAACGAGTCCATTTATGCAAAATGAATTAGCATAATAAGTCCCAGCAGAGTCGCCAAACGTGGAACCCCTACCCCAATACTGGCATATGATGCAATATTGCAAAAAGGGCAAGAAAATGCACTGTGAATGTTGTTGAAGTCGCCACCATTGTTTATAATATTTTAGGGTAAACTAGGAAAAAACCCTAAGTTGACTCCGATTTCAATTAACCTAATTACTAGATTAATTATCCCAATGTCTAAGGGATGGTGTGCAAACCCGAGTTGGATCCCGAGACCATGTTATGCTGATGAACTAACCTATGAATGAATGCTTTGCAAGGTGATTGATGTAATTGGACCAATTGAAATGTTTGAATGATTTTGACTTGCCGCTCGGGGTTAAAATGCCAAACATGCCTACGTACTTCCGTTTGAATGGAAGATCAAAGTCGACGTAGTTCGATAGGCCTTTTTAAACGGGCTTTGAATGGGTATGCTTAATGCATGGGTGTGTGTATGCTTTGTGCATTTTGTTTAGGCATTTTGCCTGAAAATTAAAGAATTGATTGATTTGAATTAGGCGTTTGTTGCCAAAAGTGTGATTTAAGCTTTAGCCAAAAAAGATTGATTTAGGCAATGTCGCCAAAAGTGATGTTGATTTAAGGCGATTGTCACAAAAATTGATTATTGAAGGCTTTTAGCCAAAATAGGGTTGAATTAGGCATTTGTTTTGCCAAAAATGTTGATTGGGCGATTGTCGCCAAATTGATGTTGAAATAAGGCTTTTAGCCAAAAGATTTGAATTAATTCAAGGCATTTTTGCCAAAGCTTTGCTTAAGCATTGTCGCTAAAATGGTTAATCTTCACTTATAGACAATTTTTTTTGCCAAAAAGTGATCAAATTGAAAATGCAATATAGGCAATTTTATTGCGAAAAGAAAAGAGAACGTGTTAATTAAGGCCTATTTAGCCACAATTAATTGAATTAAAATTAGACTTAAGCCGGACTGTTCGATAATAAAGGCGATTATATCATAGTCATTAATTGACTAGATACTTTAGCCAATATTGTCGGATTTAGGTTTTAACACCACGAATATTTAAGTCAAACCAAGCGTTTAAAGGGCTTAATCTTTTAATTGAGCATTTTATTTTGCCAAAAATGATGACGTGAATGCATTTATCAACAACTTTAATCAGTAATTGGAGTAAGAAGAAGAAATATGTAATGAAATGCTAGAAATTAAATGGGCAGAGTTTCGTTATTAACCTGATTTAATTCGGCGGCCGTTCTTTAGCTTCAGCTTGAAATTCCCCATTAAAAGCTACTCGTTTGGTTTGAATATTAAATTAAGATAATTAATTTCAAATTTAAGGTGACCAAAAGTAATCAACAACAAATAAGAAATAAAACAGTCCCTATACTAAATGCAGAAAAGCAGTAAAAACGCAAGGAGCGTAGGGAAGAAGGAGCTGTCCGTCCAACAACAGACTGAGTCAAGTAAAAACTGACGAACCAGGGCTGTATTTATAGGAAAACCCTGCTTGGAGGGCGGGCCCGCTGCCGCCTTCCGGCGGCCAGCAACCTTGGCCCGGCGCAGCCGCCGCCGTTGGCCGGCGACTTGCTAAGTTTTTTTTTCCGTTCCGGAGGCCTTTTTCCGGGATTCCGGACTCTGAAAAAATATCGCGGGACCAGTTCGCGACCTCCGTAATTTTTCCACGGGACGTTTCAATACCATAATTGGCATACTTTCGGTGGAACTTTCCGAATGGCCTCGGGTTTCGCCGGGACTGTTTGCAGTTCGGGAAAACTGGCTTTTGCAAAATTTGAGTATTCACAGTGACGGAACTATTCATATTCACGATTTCATTTTATTTTTAATATTCTATTTTTAATTGTGGATCTAAAATATGCGGTTGATGGATCTAGAGTTTCAAGAACAGTTAGGTCACGCGACTATTAGATCCGTCACGCAACTGTTCTTTCAAAGAACAGCTATGTGACGCGACTGTTCTAGGGTTTCAGAAATGATTTTTGTCCTTTTTTAAAATAATAAATTTTGTACACAATAAAATTTAATTTTTCCAATAAATCCGAAAAATAACCAATTATGAACATATTACTGTTTAATTAGGTTTAGAATATTAGATAATAATTATGCATGATTTTGGGTTTTTGGGTTCCAATTTTTATTCGGGTATAATGTATTTTTAGGTTCGGTTTGTGGCCCGCCTTGCCTTTAACCATAGGCAATAGCGCGGTCTCTCCATTTATTTGATTCTAACTGCTTTGAGTTTGGCGATGATTTGGATTGAGTATGAAGTGAATAATTAGATTTCTGATTGGACGATTAAATAATTTTCCAGTATAAGAACTCGATTCTAGATTTCATCGCGGTTGGGTTCAAATAAACTTAAATTGGCTTTCCTAACTAAAATAAATTAGAAACTTGTACGGTTAAACAGAGGCCATTTTATCCCTGGCGTCGGCGCTTCCAACGGGCGCACGTACCCAACTTCCTTACCCAGAATCGCATTGGTAGCCCTGGACCAGTCTTTTAAATAATCTTGCCGTTTTGAACAAAAATTGAGTTAAAACTGGAGTCATCTTTGTAAAATAAAATTGAACAACTGGTCCCTATTGCCGAAATAATGGGTTTTGGCGACTCAAAAATGTTATAAGACCGATTTCATCGGCTATCGTACTCCAAAATGTCTATAGACCGATTCATCGGCATCGTATCCAAAATGTTTTGTCACCACTGTTCAAAATAAAAATCACTTTTCCATCAAAAATCAAAGGTGATAGTTTTTCGGATCGCTTGGGGGCAGTGCGAAAACACAAAGCAATAATAAAATTTATCAATTTCATAAATTGTCCTTTTTTTGTTTACAATCAGGAAGTATGATCATGTTCAAGCCGTGGATTTATCAATCACATATGGCTGGCTTTAGGTTTATTTTTGAGCTAGGTGAGGGCAATTTTACTTGAGCCATATCAGGTTTTTTTTTATCATTATATGAACCCGCTTATGGTTGAAGCATTGGCTATCCGAACATGTCTTTCATGGCTGCAAGATCATTTTATTTCTCCAGCGTGTATTTATACTGATTGTCAAAAATTACTTTATACTTCTTGTTTAGATATTTCCAATTTTAGATCAGTTATTAATGACTTGGGATTTTGTTATGGTATAGGCCTGATGTGGCTATCCGATGGATTAGGAAACAAGCTAACATAGGGCTTATACCTTAGTCAAAGTTTGCTATTTTTATGCTTGATTCCAAGTGCGAGATTCTATACCACATTGTTTACTTCACCTTTACGAGTAATGCAAGCTTGTTTTGTTTGCCTTCAAAAAAAAAAAAAAAAAAAATCATGTTCAGGGCGTGGAATATAAAAATTTTTTGTCCTCCAAACAAAGTGCGGTTCCCGGGAAATCAAACTTATATTCTCACTCCCACGGAGTTTAAGCTACTTATCATCCCAACCAACAACTTATCAACAAATCATAATTTAGTATTCATCACTCAATTTTCACCCATTCAAATCACCTTAAATACTTTTAAATAATGGAAACCATGGAGGCCAATCCCCTCCCCCCATTGCTGCACAAGATATAATGATTTGAACTCTTAATAAGAACAACATTTTAAAATTTTATAAATAAAGTTAACGATACTATATATAGTAAGATAATTTCCCAAAGTTAACAATACTTACTATATATTGATACTATATATAGTAATGGTCAGTTTGAAGCAGCTGCTCCTGATTTCTATCCTTGTGTTTATGATCGATCCTCTTATGGTGGAAGCTGATCAGTCTACACGTCAAGCTCTCTCGTGGAAACTGATTCTCTGTCAGTTTACCAACCAATGAAAAGATCAAGCTTAGATTTTTCATAATTTTGTGTCATTTTTTTGGGCCATCAATTGTTATTTAAGGAAATATTAAATGTTTCTTTGGATTCGAATTAGAAGGCAAGCCAATTTGCGTGCTTTTTTTTTTTTTTTGCAAGAGAGACGGTTTTTTTGGCTCGCCTTCAAATTTGGGATAGAGTCTCTACTTGGATTGAAGCTGCTCTGATTTCTCATTTCAATTGAATAAAATTTCTACTTTCTTATACAAAAATTTAAATAAAAAAATGAATATAAATACTCCCTTACAAAAAAGTTAATATAAATATCTTTTCAGTTTTTAATTTGGAATCTCATTATACGACCATATTTATTTATCTGTGGTCATGTTGTGGGATCCCTCCAACATGTGGGACCCACACACATTTGAAAATGAAAAAAAGAAGAAAATGAGTGGTGTTGTAGGTCCCTCCGACATGTGGGACCCACGCATATTTGAAAATGAAAAAAAAGAAGAAAATGAGTGGTATTGTAGGTCCCTCCGACACATGGGATCCACACAAGTTTGAAGAAAGAAAAAAAAAAAAGAGAAAAAAGACACATTTTTTTTGTTGTTGAAAGAAGGCTGTGCGCAGGATGCATTAATTGCCTGCAGTCGGTGGATGCGTTGATTAACGCATCCCCTTCTCCTATTTATAAGAGAAGGTTTTCCCTCAACAAATCGTATAAAAACAAAAGATTGGAAATACACAATTAAATGTAAATAATTTTAGGAAAGGGTTTCTAAAATTGGGAAAGAGAGAAAATAGTGAAGATTATAATTTTTGGGGTGTTTTTGGGAAACACTTAGAGTGCCAAGAATAACGGTAGAAAAATCAAAAGATTGGAAATTACACATTAACATGTACAATAATTTTAAGGAAAGGTGGGTTTCTTAAAAAAAAAAAAATTTTTTCGGCGACAAGCAGAGCAAAATAGTGAAGATTTATAATTTTTGGTGAGAAAATAGTGAAGATTATAATTTTTGGGGTGTTTTTGGGAAACACTTAGAGTGCCACTATTTTTGTAATCTCTTTTGTACCTACTATTCTTTTAGTAGAAGAATTGTTCGGAGTTTTGGTCCCGTGGACGTAGCCCATAACAGTTAAAGGGTGAACCACGTAAATTTTGATATCCTTATTTTTCATCTGGCATTTACGTTAATTACTTAATTTTTACTGTGGTTATTATTTCTGGTGGATTCGATCGTCAATATCCAATACGTAATTATTGGAGCATTTTTTCGCGGGCCCTACTCTACTCGGGATCAGTTAGAATAACAACAGATCAAATACACTAAGCCAATTAAAAAAGATTTTTTTTTAAAAAAAATGTTAATATTTTATGCTTTTTCAATGTGCATGTCAATAAATACTATTTTTTATAGGTAGTTCCATACAATAAATGTAGACAAGTTTTTGCTAAATCTATATTATATATAAACCAAAAATAATAATCATAAAAAATATTATTATAAAGAAGTTTTTAAAATAAAGGTTTACGTGTATGAGACAATAATTTATGTTCATTACGAGTGTGCATTTCATGGTTATAAATTGTTAAAATGAATTAAACCGCATCAAGCCAGCAGTTTCTATAGATTTATTTTTTAAAAATATCATGGTTATAAATTGTTAAAATGAATTAAACCGCATCAAGCCAGCAGTTTCTATAGATTTATTTTTTAAAAATATTTGGTTTAATTTAAAATTTAAATTTAATAAATTATTTTCAATATAAATATATTCAGTTTCTATTTAATAAAACCATTTAAAAAAATCCAACCAAATTAAATGAATAACAATTTGCCAATCAAGATGAAAAGCCGACGTTCCCTTGAAAAAGTTTGTCCAAGGATACAACAAAAACAACAGCGTTGCAAAAAATTTAAATAAATTTACATATCTAGATTTTTTTTTTTCCTATTAATTATTCAATAAACCAAACCATATTCACCGTAATGTTTAGTGTCGACAAGTACTTTTTGAAACCCTAAATAATTAACTGTTCAAAGCTCAAATCATATTTAAGGACAACTATGTAGAGTAGATTTGCCCCACCAAGCTATGGCTTCAGTATCCAAACTATTGTTCATCTTTCTCTTTTCCATCTTCACTTTATGTCCCATTTCAAGCAACAGCCAACACCCATTAGACTCTCTGAGCCCAGAAGAGCTGATCCTAATCAAAACCATTATTAACGACTCATTGTCTTCCTCAACCAACGCGTTAAATTTCCACTACGTAGGTTTAGATGAACCTGAAAAAACAGTCCTCCTTTCATGGCTATCAAAACCCACCAACCAAACCCTACCACCTCGACGAGCCCTAGCCATCACTCGAATCAATAAACAAACCCATGAATTTATCACTCGGTTAAATTTCCACTACGTAGGTTTAGATGAACCTGAAAAAACAGTCCTCCTTTCATGGCTATCAAAACCCACCAACCAAACCCTACCACCTCGACGAGCCCTAGCCATCACTCGAATCAATAAACAAACCCATGAATTTATAATCGACTTAACAAAGCGTTCGATCATATCTGAACAAGTGTATAATGGAAATGGCTACCCTACACTTGCTTTAGATGAACAAATAGAAGCAATCCAATTGCCATTAGAATATGAGCCATTTAAAGAATCAGTTAGAACGAGAGGCCTGAACTTATCTGCTGTTGTTTGTTCTACATTTACAGTAGGATGGTTTGGAAAAGTTAGGAATGCAAGGGTGGTAAAACTACAGTGTTTTCATATGGATGACACTGTTAATATGTACCTTCTTCCAATGGAAGGGATTAAAATAGTAGTTGACCTTGAGGAAATGAAAATTGTTGAGTACAGTGACAGGTTAAAGATTCCAGTTCCAAAATCTGAAGGAACAGATTATAGACTATCCAAGCAAAAGCCTCCTTTTGGTCCGCGAATGAATCGAGCAGCTATCATGCAACCTGATGGACCTGGCTTCGAGATTGATGGTCATACTATCAGGTAATTTAATTAATCTATATATAAATCATCGTCATCATAATCTAGTTCATCTTATTGGTTATGTTACGGTTATTCCATTGTCCTGGCCAGTAACTTTCCTCGGCTAGATCTTACTATTGCAATTTGCAACCATATTCTCTTTGTTACCATAAGGCAATAAATCCCTTATTGATTGAACTGATTAGAATAAACATGTCGATATGCGTCCATGACTAGAATAGATATATATATTTAAATCTTTTAGTTACCTAATTAGTGATTACCCAATTAATTATCTTGTTACTAAGAACTAGTCCCAAGTATTCATGCTAAATATTATCCATCGTTCATATTCTCAATTTCTTGAAACTGGAGTTTTTAACTAGTATTTAAATAAATACAAAAATTGCTATTTGAGGATGAAAATCCAAATTCATTCACCTGAAAGTGCATTTGTTGAGTGAAAAATTACACCTCTTAGTTCTAAAAAGAAATAATAGAAATAAATAATAAATTATTGTGATACCCTATATGTCATATAAAAAAGGTGCCGCCTCACGTTTAACAAACTTTGAAAAGACAAATGATTGGAACAATAATTTGATCTTTGTTGCTGTGATAGTGCGCTTTATCTCTCTAATACCATTCGAATTTCTAGTTAGTTAAAATTTTTTTACAATATGCTTTTCATTTTAATTAATTTTTAGAATCTTAATTATAAATAGTGTTAAGTAACAAGAAATAAAAATTCAATTTGGATTAATTTTAGATGGCTTAATTGGAATTTTCATCTATCATTTGACGCACGAGTTGGTCCAATAATATCTCTGGCATCCATTTACGATCCAGACAAAGGCAAGCATCGCAGTGTATTATACAGAGGACATATATCTGAGCTATTTGTTCCATACCAAGATCCAACAGAGGAATATTACTTCAAAACATTTTTTGATTGTGGAGAATTTGGGTTTGGTCAATCTTCAGTTTCATTAGTTCCATTAGCAGATTGCCCTAACAATGCAGTTTTCATGGATGGGTACTATGCTGGACAAGATGGCAAACCAGTTAAAGTACCAAATGTATTTTGCATTTTTGAAAGGCATTCTGGTGATATCATGTGGAGACACACTGAATTAGGCATTCCAGGAGAAGTGGTAAGCAATTGTTCTCTTTTTTTCTGTTTTTTACACATGGTATTTCTACTTTATATAGATGAGATTAACCTCGGTAATTTCACTTAACCTGAACAGTAAAGTTCACGTGAGGGATACAATCTATTGCGATGGGCCAAAAAAACACTGTAAACTACACCACCAACTTTTATTTCTTTTGGTTTTATTGAGAGGTCCGATGGACTGAAACTATACGATAAAAATAGCTCTCTCTTTAACTCACCAAATTAGTGAAAACATTTACTGTCTCCTCACATATGTGAGAAGGCTAACCACATCACACGTGATTGGCCTCTTAATTTATGGTCCAATTTTTATAACAATGAGGTATTTTACCTAATTCTTCTACATATTTATGTAGATAATAGAATCAAGTCCTGAAGTGAGTCTGGTAGTGAGGATGGTTGCCGCAATCGGAAACTATGATCATACACTTGACTGGGAATTAAAGCCTAGTGGTTCTATCCATGTCAAGGTACTTATAGTATTTAATGAAGCCAATATTAATGTTAAATATATATAGATGATAAAAAAATTAATTACATAATAACAATACTACTTGAACAGGTTGGTCTAAGTGGAATTCTAGAAGTCAAGGCAACGGCATATACACATTCAGATGAGGTAAAAGAGGAAATTTACGGTACATTCTTAGGAGAAAATATGATTGGCTTGTACCATGATCATTTCTTTACCTACCGTCTTGATCTTGACATTGATGGTGTTGAGAATTCATTGATTAAAAAGAATTTGGTAACGAAGACTGTGATGGAAAATAGTACACCAAGAAAGAGTTATTGGACAGTGGTTAGTGAAACAGCTAAAACTGAATCTGATACCTACCGTCTTGATCTTGACATTGATGGTGTTGAGAATTCATTGATTAAAAAGAATTTGGTAACGAAGACTGTGATGGAAAATAGTACACCAAGAAAGAGTTATTGGACAGTGGTTAGTGAAACAGCTAAAACTGAATCTGAAGCAAAAATTCAATTAGGCATGGAGCCTGCAGAATTAGTGATTGTGAATCCGAACAAGAAGACAAAGCCTGGGAACAGTCACGGTTACCGGTTGATACCTGACCATGCAGCTCATCCACTTCTGCTAGAAGATGATTATCCACAAGTCCGAGGGGCTTTCACTAAATATAATGTGTGGGTTACTGCATATAATAAATCGGAAAAATGGGCTGGTGGGAAGTATGTCGATCAAAGCCATGGTGAAGATACATTAGCTGTTTGGAGTTCGATGAATAGAGAGATAGAGAACAAGGACATAGTATTATGGTGTGTGTTAGGAATTCACCATCTGCCTTGCCAAGAAGACCTTCCGGTGATGCCAACATTGAGCAGCGGATTTGAACTTCGACCGACCAATTTCTTTGAAAGAAGTCTTGTGTTGAAGGTTATACCTCCTAAACCTGTAACTTCGCCTAATTGCAGTGCTAATCATGCTTAGTCGACCTGCTTTTGCTTTCAGGAAGAGCAAGTCTTTCTTTATGCTCTTTCGGATATTAATTATAAAATAGATTTAATTAAATTTTTTTTTTTTTTTTTTTTTTTTTTTTTTTGAGAGAGAGGGGGACTAAAATCCATATTCCAAAATTATGGAGAATCAAATAAATGTTTCAAAACTTACGGGTGGCTAAATTTTAAAAAAAAAATTAAAAAAAAGGAAAAGAATTTGCACTATTCTGTAAAGTAAACTTTAAAAAACTTTTGGAGCTTGAGGCTGTCTCCCTTCAAAACCTCTTGCATCCACTTGTTAATGGCAAAATAGATTATAACTTTATAAAAAATAATAATTTTTAAAATTTTTTTTGACAAATAATATTCATGAAAATAGTAGATTATAAATAATAACACTATTAAATGTCAACAACTAAATAGTAAAATATTTAATGTACACATTAACTAACTATTAATTAAATAATTTACTGAGGATAAACGTATAAGTAAATCAAACACCAAATAGTACTATTTTTTTTTTCAAAAATTGAGGGGTGTTCGCTCATAGAAATGTGCTCCATTAGTGTATAGGTCGTACAAGTAGTAAAAAGATTATCGTCCCACAGATATTGGAGAATAAAGTATTAATTTTTTAATTCGACAACTGTTAGGAAGATGGGATATGATGAAATTGATTTAAACTAAATTGCAAATTAAATTAAATAAATTCAAATTAAAAATTGGCAAGTGGAGATAAATTAAAAATTGGCAAGTGGAGATAATCAAAAGTACATTCAAGCAATTAATAGTTGAGATAATCTAGCTATGAGATTTCTATTAATTCGTGCAAGCCATGAGCAGTTGATTTATGGTGTCCAAATTCCTCTCTGGTGTCCATAATAAAAATTGGCAAGTGGAGATAATCAAAAGTACATTCAAGCAATTAATAGTTGAGATAATCTAGCTATGAGATTTCTATTAATTCGTGCAAGCCATGAGCAGTTGATTTATGGTGTCCAAATTCCTCTCTCGAATTTAAATAGACCATTAAAACCACATGACATCTACTTTTGCATCTTAATATGGTTAAAACATTATGATGCCAATTCCAAAGGAGAACTAACCTAGGGTATCTAGATTCCGCTCTTGAGCTTAAATGAAATGTTAAAATCATGTGACATCTACTTTAGTAGCATAATACGACTAAAACTCATTAAGCCGGTGTTAATTCTTTAACCTCAAAGAACTTAGCCTATCTCTAAGTTTAAAATTCTAGGCTTACAATGTGGGATCCAATCTAGCTTGTCAATTTCTCAATCTAATTAACAGATGTAAAATCATGCGAATATTGCCTAATATATTTACCAGCATTAATCTCAAACACATTAAATCAGAAATTTTAGCATTTAGGCATAAGTCAAACTATTTAAGGTTGCATTTTAAATTAATAGAAAATCTCATATAACTTGATCTGGATATTTAGCCTAACATTACTACCAATTAATCAACTAAAACAAAATGCACAAAAGGAATAAAAGGCATAAGTGACAAACTTTGGGAGTGACTGGTTGGTTGGCCTTGGTGTTCCACATCGTAGACTTTAAAAATAATCCTCTGCTCTTATTCTTCTTATGTTCTAAATTCACCAAGGCTGCCATCTCTCTTGTGGAGCTACTCTTGATTGTCTCTTCCCTTTGCTTTCTATTCTAACATGTGCGGCACTTGTTATTTCTTAGTGCCAAGGAGTCCAACTCCAAAAACTTCTCTTTGTTTCCTTTATATAGAGCTTCTTGCTTAGCTGGAATTGGTCCACTTCACCCACTTGCACAACTAGCTTTTGAAAAACTGGTCTTCACCGCTGATGTCATGCAAAAGCATTGTAAAATAAAAAAAGGGGAGCTGCATCTAAACTAAGTGCAATGTTTCTTCAAAAAATCAGATGATCTATTAGCATCTCACAGAGATTGTTGCACTAGTCCAAATTCTTCCACGTTGCTTCATCTTTTTTTTTTTTTTCTCTTTGGGCTGCATGTTTTGGGCTTCCAATTTGCTAACTTCAAGGGCCTTGTTATTTTTATTGATCAGCTTGTCCGTTTGTCCATGACTTGATCCAATTTTTTGCTTAGAACAAAGATTTTGATGTTGCTCAAGGAGGCAAGTGAATCAAAGAGAGAAAGTGATGAAATTGGAGTTCTATTTAAAGCTTAAAACCAAAGTACAACTAAAATAAATAAAAACAAATGGTAAAATTACATGCATTTTTGTTGTTATCAAAATCTCCCACACTTGAACTGTTGCTTGTCCCCAAGCAATGCAAAATATCTTTCATGTAATGAATGAAAAATTTCAACTTAATCCATACTCTCATATGAAATTCAATCATGAGGTTAATCACTCCTAGAGCTCTATCATGCTCAAAGAAGCATTCGACACACTCAACTAAGATCATGTTCCTTCTCAACAAGTTCTTATCATTACCTCAATCATGCAAGAATAAATGAACTTAGGAGAATGTAAATACGCTTTTGGAGAAAAACGTGTGCTAGATGTGTAGACAAGAGGATATATGATTGAATTTCCAAATCCTATAAGCAAATTTCCCAATGCTTTCTCTACTAATGAAGGAAAAACAACATCAAGGAATTAACAGGTCTTTTTAGGGTTGTAATCGGGTGAAAGGGATTAATTTGGTTTTATATCAAAGAAACAGTTTTGAATAAGGCTCATAGTGAGAAAATATTCTTTTGATTTTCAAAGTTGGAAAATAAGAAAGATTTAGACCGTTGCGTTTGAGAAAGCTTCATGTTCCAGCACCAATAAGTTCTTTTTGCTTTTCTTTCTTTCTTCTTTTATTTCCTCCCTTTATTTTACATATTTATTATATATTCTTTTCTCTTTTTTTTCCCTTTTTTTATTAATTTATAGGGAGATACCTAGAGAAAGAAGAAAAATGGGTATAGAGAACTTTTGTGCATACGTCCATTCTTTATCTTGAATTAAGGTATCTCATTTGCTATTTGAGATTTTTAGCTTCTTATTCTAATTTCTAGCAAATGGTCCTTTGTAGTTTCAATTCCTTTTTATTTGCTCTAACTTTCTCTTGTTAATAGCCCATCTTATGTAAGTTTTAAAGATGGTAAATACTCTCGTATAATAGCAATCAATCTTCTTAAATTTCCTACTTAAAAATCAAAGAAATAATTTCCTCAAGGTTGGTAGTCAAAAGGCTTTTTAGGTCTTGGTTCTTCATATGGGTTATTTTGAAAAAACTTGTGTTGAAATCCTTGTAATTAATACTGATTTACTTTCGTAGTTAGCTAAACTTTCTTAGTTAATTATTTTTCTATTCTAAAGAAATTCTTCTATATAAATTACCTAGTGTAGGGATTGTAGATAACAGACAATCGAAAGGAATGCAAAATTCTTTCCTTTAATTTCTTCATGGTATCAGAGCCATTACCGTGAAATTTTTTGGCAGCGATTTTAGTCTGAGATTAGTTTGAGATACACACAGCACTACTGGGAGTGGGAGTTAGTCGTCACTGCCCACCTCAGAAGGAAGAGCGATCACCAATCGGCTCTTCGTCCAAACCACGTTCCCTTCCGATCATGTGCGTGTGCACATGTGCTGCCAGAAGTTTCTGGCTGTTCTTCACACGCCGGCACATGCAGCTGTTTTCGGCGAGCTCCGTCAATGTTTCTTCTTTTAGTGGCCTCGATTTGATGTTGCAACTCTAACCTATTGGTTCATCAGCTCCAATTTTTCCTTTTTGGAATTTTTTTGGCTTATTTCCACTATTGCCGCTTGTGTTATTTTTTGGTCTGGTAGAATGAGTGACAAAAAGAAGGTAGATATAAGTTTTCACTCAGAGAGTCCTTCACTTCAGATTAGTCGAGTGAAGTTAGATGGAATAAATTACCTGGCTTGATCTTGGTCCTGTTTATTATTCATTGAAGCTAGAGCTTTGCAGGGATACCTTGATGATGGAGAGACAAAACTAGATTCAAAAGATCCGGGCTTTGACTAGTGGAAATCTGAGAATTCCTTTATTATGTCTTGGTTAATAAATTCCATGCAACCAACTATTTTTGGAGGATATTTGCTTAAATATATTTTTAGCTCCTTGATATAGCTAAGAAGATATGAGATGCCGCTTCAAAGACTTATCACACATTAGAAACTATGCTCAAAGAAATGAATTACGATAGAAAGCTCATAAGACAAAGCAGGGGGATCTAACTATCGCTCAGTATTTTATTGAACTTAGTGAGTTGTGGTAGGAACTCGATTATTACCAGGATTTTCAACCAAAATGTCCTAATGATGCAACTCAAATTCAAAAGTTAATTGAAGTAGAACGTGTGTATGATTTTCTGGCGAGCCTAAATAATGAGAGTAAAATCATATTCATGTTCAAGTTCTTGGAGAGGACCCTTTGCCATCCTTGCAGCAAGCATATCCCTTGTATAATAAGAGGAGACCAGGAGGAGTGCCATGGTTCATAGGTCTACGGTTGATAAAGCAGGGTTGATTGCTAATTCTGCAAGAGAATAAATACATGCTGCGAAGAGTTGCTCTTCAAATAGAGATCAATTATTTTGTGACTATTGTGGTAAGAACAAGCACACTAAGGAGTTTTACTAGAAATTACATGGACGCCCAACTAAGGGATGTGGAGAAAAACATGTAAGTTCTTCTATACCACGAGCACACATATCTGATGGTGGAGCTTTATATGAGGAACCATCTATTACGAGTAGCTTTCCGATAATGAAAGTCAATCCCTAAAACGATTGTTGTCACAGCTTGATTCTTCCTCAATTTAGACTGTAGCTTCTAATTTTGCTAGTTTAGGTAATGCTTTTCTTACTTCCCTTGCGAAAATTGCAAAACCCTCTTGAGTTGTAGATTCAAGAGCAAACAAACATATAACAGGCTCTATAAAACATTTCCTCACATATTCTAAATATCGAGGCACCAATAAAATCTATATTGCGGATGGCTCCTTAGTACTGATTGTTGGCAAAGGTTCTATTGACTGTACTCCCAATATTAATCTCTTCTCTGTTCTTCATGTACCTAGATTTCCTGTTAATCTCTTATCTGTTAGCTTAATCACAAAAGTACTTAATTGCAAAGTAAAATTTTATCCTACTCATTGTGTATTTTAGGAACTGAGTATAGGGAGAATGATTGGTAGTGGTAGCTTGCATGATGGACTGTATCTGTTGGATGACATGTGTCATTTTTCAAATGCGGGTACCAGTAAAGCTTTATTAGGAACTTTTAGAAATCCTTCCAATGAGGTTTTTCAATGGCATAAGAGATTAGGAAATCCTTCTTTTTCTATTTTAGGACGTTTATTTCCCATTTTGTTTACTAAGTGTGATTTTGATTTATTAGTGTAGACGCTTAAATTTTGCCCCTAAAAAGGTTCAGTGATGATACACTATTTTTCTCATATAAAACTAGATCTGGATTCCCGATCGTCCTAGTTTTTGGACTGATGGTTTGTGGCTAAGATTACTGATGTGTTTAACCACTTTTATCTTTTCGAGTTACTGGGCGTTTCGTGATGAAAGCGGGCCCGGGAAGCTCATCAGTTTTGCTTAACACACTTTTCGGTGCAGCATCTCATTTTGCATGCCACCCGATCTGATTATATAAAAATGGGCCAGGTCCCATTGCGGTGCCCGATAGTGACTTTTTTTGCCATGTCAGCCTTAAAATGGGGCCAACCACCCTTATTTGCCTATAAATAGGCATTGAGGGATGTGTTAAAAGGAATTCTTTTCAAAAACACGGGGAAGTTCTTGCATTTTGAAAACTCAACCAAAACTTTTATACTTTTCGAGTTACTGGGCGTTTCGTGATTGAAAGCGGGCCCGGGGAAGCTCATTCAGTTTTTGCTTAACCACCACTTTTCGGTAGCAGCATCTCATTTTGCATGCCACCCGATCTGATTTATATAAAAAATGGGCCAGGTCAACCATTGCTGTGCCCGGATAGTTGACTTTTTTTTGCCATGTCAGGCCCTTTAAAATGGGCCAACCACCCTTATTTGCCTATAACAATAGGCATTGAGGGATGTGTTAAAGGAATTCTTTTTCAAAAACACGGGGAAGTTCTTGCATTTTGAAAACTCAACCAAACGAAATCTAAAGGTAACTTGTGTTTAGCCTTTGCGCATTTGTGTTGGAGAATTAACTTGTTATCAATTCAAAAAACCCCCTATAGGACAATTCTAGAATCCTAAAACATGAACTTCTTAATCTTGAAATCTCGGATATCTTGAATCTCGGATTTTTGGATCAAGGACCAAGTATTGGGTTTCCCTTCATCCATTTTTGAGCAAATCATCAAAGAAATCACAAAAGGTAATTCCTAAGAACCTTTAAACGCTTTCTTCATCTTTTTCTTTTCTTTTCTGGTGTTTAAAGCACCATTTCTAGGTCTTATTGTGAGGGAAGCCTAGGATCAACCAAGCAGAGATTATGCACATCTGTGGCGCGAGGCCAATAGAAGTGGCATGCGCCACTACATGTGGTGTGCACCACTTCCTTGTGGCTCACGCCAGAAGTGCCCAAAAACCTTTTGTTCTTACCCAATAAACGTCCCAATTTGGTGATCAAGTGGCCAATCTCCGACCTAAAAAGGTTCGTGATGCAAATTAGGTCATATATGGATCAAATAAATAAATAAAACATGATTGAGAGCAATGATTGATGGATTTGTTCATCCTTCTAGGATGAACATCAAGATCATGACATCAAGATCATGAGCTCAAATCTTGTTTAAAATCTTTAAATTTCTGTCATCTTAATTATTGCCTTTTACTTTACTAGCATTTTATTATTTTCTGTTCTTTTGTTAAAATCTTTAAATTTCTGTCATTTAATTATTGCCTTTTACTTTACTAGCATTTTATTATTTCTGTTCTTTATTATTTCTGTCCTTTAAATTATTGTCATTTAGTTTAATGTTCATTAGTTAGTGTGCTATCCTTTTTATTTATTAATCTTATATCATTTGCATTCATCATATTCATGCTTGTTGGATGATTGATTGTGTTGTGATCTTATAATTAATGTATACTTCTTTGGATACTTGTTATTCCTTATGTTTGTTGCTTGTGGTTTGGACTTTTTTTATTTAAGCTTTTTATTGCCAAATGTAAAGGGTCCTAATTGGATTGCTATTATTACTTTAATGTAATAATTATTTGGGTTTGGGAAATTTGAAGGGTTTAAGGGTAGATTGTAATGATTAGGGTGGTTTGTAACTCTATTCTCCTCACCTCCCCTTCTTTGATCGATTTATTTTATGTTGCATGGATGAGATTGAATGTATGCTTGACATGTTTTCCAAAAATGCATAAAAAGTTTTACATCTCAATTTTTAGTTAATTGCATTGTTAAATTATTTTGAATTAATGAACAACTAGGAGGTCGGCTTAGCCAGGCGAGATGGGTGCTAACTCCTTTCCATTTCGTACCTAACTCCCGGACCCTATCTCTGTCTTAAAATCGGATTAGTTGATTCAAAAGAATCGGCTGATTTGAGAATTTTCCCTAATAGGGTGGCGACTCCAAAATAAAACTTTTACGAAAGTAAGAAAACCTTTTTCCAAGGATTAAATGGGTTTAAGTAAAAGAAAACCATTTTTAATAAATAAAATAAATCAAACTCGTTCAATTTGATTCTTTCCAAATCAATTTTGGGAAAAATCTGACGTCCTCAATTAGTATGTGATGCTTGTGAACTTGCCAAACACACTAGGCAATCTTATTCTCCAATTAATAATAAAAGTTTGGTACCTTTTGCTACTATTCATTCTAATGTATGGGATTCTACTAAAACTGTCTCCCTTTCTGGTTATAGATGGTTGATGACCTTAATTGATTGTTGCATTAGATTTACTTGGGTTTATTTGATGAAATCAAAAATAAAGTTTTTTCATGTTTTCAGAACTTTCATAAAATGATTTGTACTCAATTTGATGTGCATGTTAAAATCCTAAGAACTTATAATGGTACTGAATACATGAATGCAAGTTTTCTTACCTATTTAGATTCTAATGGTATCACACACCAAACTAGTTGTGTCAATACTAGTGCTCAAATTTAGATTCCAATGGTATCATACATAAAAAAAGTTGTGTCAATACTAGTGCTCAAAATGAAGTAGCTGAAAGAAAAAAAATAGGCATTTACTAGAAGTAGCTCGGTCTCTTATGTTTACTATGAATCTTCCTAAACCATATTAGGGGGATGTTATTTTGACTGCTGCTTAACTTATTAATAGTATGCCTCTTTGTACTTTAAACTTAAAACTCCATTAGAGGTTCTTCAAGGAAAAAGCTCTTATATTATACCTCCTAAAATTTTTGGCTGTGTTTGTTTTATTCATAAGAATGACCTAGGCAAATTAGATCCTGGAGCTTTGAAGTGTGTGTTTGTTGGCTACTCTAATACTCAGAAGAGGTACAAATGTTGTTATCCTCCTTCGAGAAAATACTTTGTGAGCATGGATGTTACTTTTAGAGAATTTGAATCTTATTTTCCTTCCTTTTATCTGGAAAGTAAACTTTTAAACCAAGGATTTGACTTTAAAACCAATTTTTGAGGGTGCACTGATTTGCTATTTGAGGGTGACTGATTTGCATTAGAGTTGCGTCACGCAGCTATAAGGTGCGTGATGGCACTGACAGTTGCGTCACGCAACTCCAATTAAGATGACATGACCATGAAAGCCGACATAACGATTTTTCATTCTGTTTGGATATGTGGCAACGGTCTAGAAAGTGAGCTGCGTCACACAGTCGTCAGTTGCATGACGCAGCTATCCCCTGTTGCCCTACCTCTATAAATACTGCGTTTTTTATCTTATTCAGGAGAGGAATTTTAGGGCGTAAAAACACACAATTGCGGCTGGGTTTTTCTGCAGAAACTCTTCTGAGTTACCTTGAAGAAAAACAGCCTCTAGAGATTAATTACGTTAAAACGAAAATCATAAAAAGAGAGAAAAATAAGAGAGAAGGAGGTGGGTGTTGAAACTTGGTGAACAAAGGCTTCTGGAACCCTGAAATCTCATTCTTTAAGGCGTTCAGATTGCTTACAAGATTGCTTACAAATCCTCAATCTTGAGGGTTAGGTTAACTCCCTTTAAAAACTTTTCTTGGTATTTTTAAGTTGTTTATTCATTATTTATTTTATTTTATTGGATGTTTTCGGTTAGTTGTGATCTTAATTAAACGGTATTCTGCCCATTGCTTTGGATGTTTTTAATTAAACGGTATTCTGCCCATTCTTGGATGTTTCTGGGTTGTATTAAAACATGTTTTAATAAAAGGAAAACGTAAAAAGGATTGTTTGAAAAGTGAATACGGACCAGAGCAGTTGCGTCACGCAGCCAGTAGTTCCGTCACAGACCTGGCAATTGCGTGACGGAACTGTTCATGTCCAAAACACAGTTATCTTGCCCAGATTAGTTGCGTGATGGAACTGTTTGTATTTATGATTTTATTTCACTTTTATTTTCTGTTTAGTATTATATTTCAAATAGACGATTGATGGATTTGAAAGTTTTCTCAAATTATGAACAGCTGCGTCACGCAGCCATGGGATCCGTCACGCAACTATTCTTCCATAGAACAGTTGCGTGACGCGACTGTTCTAGGGTTCTAGAAACAATTTTTGTTTTTTTAAAAAAATAATAATAATAATTTCGTGCAATTAAATAAATATTCAATTCTTTTAATAATTTAAGAGACAATCAATTGTGGGCAGTTGCAGTTTAATCAAGTCTAGTATGTTAATATATTATTATGCATGATTTCGGATTATTAGGGTTTCTTGGATTCGAATTGGGTAGAATGTATTTTAGGTTCAGTTTGTGGCCCGCCTTTAACATAAGGCAGAGCGGGTCTTTTGATTTACCTATTACTTAATTGTTGATGGCGTGAATGGTTGAGTGGTTTGTATAACTCTCTCGGCTTTTCTAAATTAAAAATAAAACTTTAGAAATTGTAGGTTGTTAAAGAGGGCCGGTTTTACCGAGCGTCGGCTTCAACGGCCGACGTACCCAATGCCCTTATCCTAGAATTCGGCACTCGGGTCTGCGCCTCTGACCAGTTCTCTAAATTGGCCTTAAATAAAATTGGGTTTTAAAATGAAGTCACTTTTAAATTGAAACGGTCCATGTCCGGTAAAAAAATTGGCTAAATGAAGTCACTTTTAATTGGAAACGGTCCCATTGCCGTAAAAATGGGTGGCGACTCAAAATGTTTTATAAGACCGATTTATCGGCATCATATACTAGAAAGGTTTTGTCACCAGTTGTTAAAAATAAAGATCATTTTCCAAATCAAAAAAAATAAAAATCGAACTGTTTTTCGAGTCGCTCGGGGGCGGTGCGGAAACAGATACAAATGTGTGGGTCCCATTTATGAATGGCACAACCCAAGAGAAGAGATGAATTGAGTTTTGTGAAAATAAGTTTAGCTTTCAAAAACAAAATCAGAATTCTGTTGAAGTGAAATTAGAAAGCATTTGTGAGAGTTAGTTATCAAGTTTAGAACTACCTGACAAAGCTTATTACAAATTTAGAAAGACTCTGTGAAGAACAGCTATTGTATTTAGAACTGCTTCACAAGGCTAAAGCAATGTTAGAAAGACTCTATAAAGAATAGTTATTACATTTAGAACTGTTTCACAAAGCTTAAGCAAGTTTAGAAAACCAATTTTAAAGCATATTATGGATTACACTGAATGTTAAAGGACAAATTAGAACTTGGAGTAATCATAATACAAAAATTCAGAGTTCTAATGTTTCACAAAGATAAAGCTTATTCACGTTTAGAAATAGAAATTCATTAACAACTTTGCATTTCTAGAAAGATTAACAGTTGTGTAAATAGAATATAATCAAGCAGTACTTCAGAAAATAAAAGAAGATAAACACAAAGATTTATAGTGGTTCAGCACTAACTCTCCTACATCCACTCCCCAAGACTCATCTTGAGATCCTATACTATGTTATCTCTTTTTAAGGGTAAGAGACAAACCAACATTGCAAGGAAATAGATCAACACCTAGATCTAACCTTTGTCCCACTAGATTTTATCTAACTTTGTCCCCACCGTAGATTTTCAAGGTTCTAGTCAACCTCACCCTTTCTATTTTTTTGCATGGGAACAGAAACTTCACATCAAGCATTTATGAAATCTCACACAGGAGACAGGTTCGCTTGATAACCTCTTATACCATAGCTTTTCACCTAAGCCTATTGCCACAAAAGGTTTTTTTTTGATTAAAAAAGCCCATAGCTTTTCACCTAAGCTATTGCACAAAAGTTTTTTGATTAAAAAGCCTCTAGTCTATAACAGATTACAAAATCTATATAGACAGAGAGAAATGCAATTATAAGCACAAGAAGAACAAAAAATAGATTTAGAAAACAGATTTAAATATTAGAACTGTTCTTCAGAAAATGTTATTATTAAACTTTCTTTTTTCTTAAAAATATTTCTTGAAGCAAAAAGACGAAAAGAAACAAGGGGGTTTTGAGAGAGAGCTTTGAGAGATTCAAAACTTTTAATCAATGGACTCTTACTCTTAAAAGAAAAACACCCACGTTTTCATAAAAGGAAAATGTCTTTTATAGAGGGGTGAAGATCCCGTTTAGAAAGCATTGAATCTTTAGTTTAAAGAATATCTTTGGCATTCCAAAAGTAAAAGATACACGAAAAATCTTTATATATTTGTTGCCAAAATTATTTAAGTCAAAATCTTTTTATTTAGGTAAGTGAATTAAAAGAGATTTAACTTTCTTTTTAGATAATTTTCAAAAATAAAAGATATGAGAATCTTTTTCAAATATTTTGTTATCAAAAATAATTAAGCCAAAATCTTTTTCATTTAGGTAAGTAAATTTAAAAAGAGCAAAATTTGACATTTATTTTTAAGGTAATTTCCGAAAATTATCTTTGAGAGAGAAGAAAAATATTTTTGTGCTTATAAAAGAATATTCTCTCTATCCTACAATATATCCTAAAATACTAACCACTTAAAAAGAAATCTTCAATATTCTTCATGGTCTTCAAAGAAACTTGGACTTGTAGGAACTTGCCTTCCTTAGCAATTTCCATATTAAAAGTTATGCATAAAATAATATTAGCACATACAAGAATATTAAATTTATTTGTTTTGTATAATCATCAAAATCTCAAGATAAAATTGACCCTTAAGCTAACAAAATGTTATTATCCTCCTTGAGAAAATACTTTGTGAGCATGGATGTTACCTTTAGGGAATTTGAATCTTATTTTCCTTCCCAATCACCTCTTCAGGGGGGAGAAATGTAAAATGGAAGAGGTGATGGATAATTCTATGGAGATTCCTTTCCAGGAGGAGATTCCTATAGACATAGATAATAAGAGAGACCAACCAATAGAAACTCTAGGAAGATTGGATAGACCTGATTTGAAAACCTACACACTGCGGGGTAATATAGATACAACCATAGAGCATGAAACATCTGCTCAACTGTCCTTTCCAAATTCAGGAACTGAAAATATAGAAGAACAAGACCTAGTGAGTCTTTTTTAATCCCTGTTGATTATGATCCTAATCCCAATGATATTGGCCTTGATGTTTCCATTGCTCTTAGGAAAGGAGTTAGAACGTGCATTAAACACCCAATATCCCATTTTATCTCCTAGAGTTAGAACGTGCATTAAACACCCAATATCCCATTTTATCTCCTATAATGTGTTGTCCTCCTCCTATAGCACCTTTGTTTTGTCTATTTCTTCTGTTTCTATACCACAGGATTGGCAAGAGAAATTACAGGACTTAAGCTGGAAGGCTGCAATGATTGAGGAGATGAGAGCTTTGGCAAAAAATGAGACATAGGATCTTGTAATTCCTCCACTAGGAAGGAAGCCGGTTGGATGTAAATGGGTGTCCATAGTTAAACATAAGGTAATGGTTCAATTAAGAGGTACAAGGCTAGATTGGTAGCCAAAGGGTTTAGTCAGAACTATGGGATTGATTACCAGGAGACATTTGCTCTTATAGCCAAGATGAACACTATCAGAATTTTATTGTCTTGTGCAGCCAATCTTGACTGCGAGTTACATCAATTTGATGTTAAAAATGCCTTTCTAGATGGAGATTTGAAAGAAGAGGTGTATATGGGACTGCGAGTTACATCAATTTGATGTTAAAAATGCCTTTCTAGATGGAGATTTGAAAGAAGAGGTGTATATGGAGATTCCTCCTAGATTTGCTGGTGATAAGACTAGAGGGAAAGTTTGCAAGCTGAAGAAGTCATGGTTTGAAAGAGCATGGTTTGAAAGATTCAACAAAGCCATGTTTTCTTTTGGGTACATTCAAAGCGATGTTGATCATACCTTATTCATTAAACATCATACAGGAAAGATCACATTACTTATTGTTTATGTTGATGATATAGTGGTGATAGGGAATAATGAAGAAGAAATGACTCACTTTAGAAACTTATTAGCTAGGGAGTTTGAGATTAAGGATTTGGGAAAGTTGAGATATTTCCTTAAAATAGAAGTTGCTAGATCTAAAAAAGGAATTTTTACCTCCCAAAGGAAGTATATTCTTGATCTCCTTAAGGAAACTGGTATGTTGGGATGTAAGCCTACAGAATAACCTATTGAAGCTAATCATAAGCTTCAAGCTGAAGTAGGAAGCCCAATTGATGTATGCAGGTATTAGAGATTGGTTAGGAGACTAATTTATCTTTCCCATATTAGACAAGATATTGACTATGTTGTTAGTCTAGTGAGTCAGTACATGCATGGATTGGTTAGGAGACTAATTTATCTTTCCCATATTAGACAAGATATTGACTATGTTGTTAGTCTAGTGAGTCAGTACATGCATGATCCTCAGGAATATCACTTAGAAGCTGTGCATCGGATTTTGAGATATATAAAATCAGCCCCAGGTAGAGGATTTTTATTTTCTAAACATTGCCTTTTAAAAATAAAAGGCCATACAAATGCAGATTGGGTTAGTTCCCTTGATGATAGAAGATCATTCTCAGCTTATTGTATTTTTCTTGGTGGAAACTTGGTCACATGGAGAAGCAAGAAACAAACTTTTGTTGTTAGGACCAGTGCAGAAGCTGCGAATAGAGCTATTGAACAAGGAATCTGTGAACTCCTATGGTTATGTAGAGTGATGGGAGAATTAAAGTTGCTCGAAACAACATATATATCCTTGTTTTGTGATAGTAAAGCAACCATCACTATAGTAAATAATCCAGTCCAACATGATCAAACTAAACACATAGAGATTGATCGTCACTTTATAAAAGAGAAGATAGTTGAAGGTTTCATAAATGTTTCTTATGTGGCTTGGCTTTTCAAAAAAACAACTGATTGATTGTTTCACAAAGGGTTTGAAAGTAGCAGTTGTTTCATTCCTTTGTTTGCAAGTTAGGCTTGCTGTAATATCTTTGCCCAACTTTGTAAAACAGTCTGATTTTCTTTTCTAGTGTCGCGTAATAGTGAATTTACTGGTCTGTGAATAGTACCATCGGTACGGGACTTGATATTATTTTTCTCCGGAAAAATTACTATGCATATTTAATATTTTATTTACTATTTTTGTAATCCAGTCCAACATGATCAAACTAAACACATAGAGATTGATCGTCACTTTATAAAAGAGAAGATAGTTGAAGGTTTCATAAATGTTTCTTATGTGGCTTCAAAAGAACAACTGATTGATGTTTTCACAAAGGGTTTGAGTAGCAAGTTGTTTCATCCTTTGATTTGCAAGTTAGGCTTGTGTAATATCTTTGCACCAACTTTGTAACAGTCTGATTTTCTTTTAGTGTCGGTAATAGTGATTTACTGGTCTGTGAATAGTACCATCGGTACGGGACTTGATATTATTTTTCTCCGGAAAAATTACTATGCATATTTAATATCTCCGGAAAAAACTTACTATGGCATATATTTTAATATTTTATTTACTATTTGGAGCTGTTGTCGCATGATTTAAGGGGTAGGAAATATTTCATGATATTATTGGAGAGTTTATGTATTAAATGAATTCTATTTCTAGTTGTGTATTATTAAGAAATAAATGAGGACATCTTATTTTAGTGGAGCTAATTTAATTAATTGGTGGAGTGAAATTCATATAGAAGAGAATTATTTGAGGGAATGATTTGGGCCATTGGATGAGATTACTTTAGGACTTGATCTTAGGCACACACATTTGGCAGTTAAATTAGGAAGTCAAATTTGACTTTGTACTTTATATTTAACTTTCTTTTCTTCTCTCTCCCTTT
Source organism: Jatropha curcas (assembly GCF_014843425.1). The sequence goes on from NW_023591140.1 coordinate 2,183,653, forward strand.
CTCCAACTGCCATTTTCATCCTTCTTTCTCTTCTTTCATTTTCACATCGAGTATTAACTCCAAATTTACTCACACAGCTACCTGAATTAAAACCACTCGGAATCAGCTACTTAATTCTATAACACATTAAGTAGCTAGAAGGTTGAGCATTTTAGTGATTAAACCAAAGAGCAATTTGAAGTTACCATTGAAGTAAGTAAGTTGTGGTTTTTAAGTTTTGTGAATTAATAAGTAGAATTCATGTTAGACCCAATGTTATTGCATGCATTAAATCATGCTCCTGTGAATACTCAATTTTGAGGCTCCAAAGAGGCCATGTCAAAGAGCCAGTTTTCCCGGACTGCAAACAGTCCGGCCGGACCAAAGGCCATTTTGGAAGTTCACCGGAAGTGTGCCAATATGGTACTTGAAACGCCTGAAAAATTACGAGGATCACGGAACTGGTCCCGGAATATTTTTTGGAGGTCCGGAACTCCCGGAAAAACCTCCGGAACGAAAAATAGCAGAACCGGCCCATCCGCCGAGCTCCGGGGGCCCGGCCGCCGGTCGCCGACACAGTCCATTTCGCCTATAAATACAGCCCCGGTGTGACCTTTCAACTCACTCGGTCTGTGTTGACGGACGCTCCTTCTCCCCTACGCTCCTTGCCTACGTCTCGCTGGTGCGAATTCTTTGACTGCTTTTCTGCATTTTAGTTTAAGCCCTTTAATTGCTTTTCTTGCTTTGTTAAGTGGTCATTTAAAATTAAAATTAATTAATATTCCCTTACCACGAGGAGCTTAACCTGGAGTTAAGAAGGGTCGTTTCGATTAAGATCAGGTACCTAAACGGAACTTCTCCTTAGTTAATTTTTAGCACTTCAATTTCTATGCTTTCTCGCACTACTGTCGCCTAATTAATTCTATAACTGCATAAAACTGCTATTTCATGATGCATTCATTAGACAAATTCGCAAATTGCAATCCATACGTGTAAAGTAGTGAGACTTTCCAGCCTCGCTTACAAATGCCCGGTTAAATGTCGATAACGGTGGTATTTAACAACCTAAATTCACGACAATGATCTGGCTAAAAGTAATGACCTAGTTAATCACATATAAACTATCGTGAAGTTTGCCATTTTATTTCGAACAAATCCGGCTTTAAGTCCAGTTAATCAATAATTGTGACTAAAAGCCTTAATTAAACACGGTTTTTGTCTTGGCAATACATTGCCACCATTACAATCTAAGTAATCACGTTTCAGCAAACAGAATTTGGTTTCCCTATAAGTGAGAATTTAATCTTTTTAACGATTGATAGCGATCAAAATCGCTTAAATCGCAATTTTTAGCTAAGAAGCCTTCACCAATAATTACTTGGGGTCAAATATTTAAATTGCCTTAAGTTAA
>NW_023591140.1:2185542-2237775 GCF_014843425.1 Jatropha curcas
AAAGAAGAGAGATTGAAAAGAGCTTGGCGATGAGGGAAATGATGATGCCAGAAGTTTCCCCAAATGCGATACCCCTAGCCTGGGTCTTTTGTTTTATACTGCGAGAGTACGCCTTTGGGTCTTTCCTGTTTTGGCAGCTTGCCCTTTTGGTAAGGGGTTAATCTTTGGATTTGGGTCCTAGAACTATTAAGTTTCATTGACTAATCTGCCTCACTCGCTTGGCGTTATTGCATTCGATCCTCTCTTCAGATAAGTCATTTCAGGTCCAGGATCATCAGAGGTGTCTCAATTACATTGTTCTGTAGGGAAATCAGTGTCGGAATAGGATTTGATCAACTCGTCTGGTCGAGCAACGATATGCATATTTATTTCACCGTGATTTGGTAAGGGATAGTGCTAGTATATTTGGGCTTGCTCTGTGGATCGATTGTAACTCGTTATCCTTCCACCCAGGCCTTGGGATGCGGTTCTTTAAGCATCCAGTCATTGCTTCAGTCTTGTGCCCGTTCCCCTAATGGTATTCTCACAGTATTCATTTTTTCAGCGCTATAGTTCCTCCGGCAGATGGGTTGGGTGGTTGGCGCGTGCTGCTCCAAAGGCTAGATGTAATTTGCCCTTGGATCAGGCCTTCTCGGAAATATACAAAAGAGCATTGGCAATCCTGAATAGTTGTAAGGTTCCTCCGTGATCTGGTCTGCTAAAGTAGATCAGACAAGGAAGATGCAAGGTATATGACAGCAGCAGAGAAATACAGATATTTTAAGATTAGAAAAAATCGTGTTAGAATTACGAGAAGTTGTTTTTTAAAAGAAGTTTTATACTAAATATTTTTTCGTCTTTTGAAAGATAAAGACGTAAAGGATTAAGATGAGAAAGAAATATAAGGGTTGAAGATATAATGTTTTGAGAGATAAGAAATGATGAATCCATGTTTAAGATAAGATAATATGGATCGAATACGTTGTTTAAAACTTTTTGTTTTCTCCTCGTCTTTTAAGATGAAAATAACGCTTTTTATCAGATCAGGTGAATAACATTCGCCAATTTTTAGAGAGGTGATAAAGTATCTTTGTTCAGAATAAGAAATATTGACTTCTCATTTTGTTTTAGAGCAGAGTAGCGTGAGAATTTGTTAACCTAAAAACTTTCTTTTTAAGTCAATAGTCTTTCTTTTTGGTAAGCGAATAGATGAGAAAAATCCTAACTTTCCTTTATAGAGATAAATTTTTGAAAAATAAAAGGTAAAAAGTGTTTTGTTTTTGAGATTAAGAACTCTTTCGTTTATACAGGTATGATATCTTCTTTCTTTTGGTAAGCGATATATAGAGAGAATTATCTGAGACTTTTCCTTTGAAGACAAGATTTCTGAATAATAGTAAAGTAGTAAATGTTTTTTTGAGAAGAATCTCTTTCGTTTAGGTTATAGAGAGATAAAAGCAGAGAGTTTGTGGTAGATCTCTTAAAAATTTTATTTTCGACAAATGAAAGAGCATAGAAAATTCTTATTCTATTTATTCTTATTACCCAAAATCGTTTGGGACAAAGTCCTCTTTATTTTAGATAGTCGAATAAATTTCGAAGCCTTTTAGTGAAATCATGGTTTGATAAAATAAGCTTTTTTGTGAAGATGATTTTATTACCAATAAGATGATTGAGTCAAGATCTCTTCCATTTAGGTGAAAGATAAATCAAGGAACTGTAAAATAAGGCTGTTGTATTTTGTAAAGAGTTATTTTTTCGGAAGATAATTCCTTTGTTGATACGTAGAGGAGAGTAAGATTAATTTTGTTGCTTGTCAATGGATGTTGTCTCTTATCCTACATTATGTAATTCGTTATAAAGTCAGACCACGCAAGGGTTCTTCATAGTCTTCATGAGTGCTTTGAAATTGTAGGACTTGTGTGCCTTGGTTGTAGTTTCATTTTACCCTTCCCATATATAATCTCATTAAAAATATTATGTGAGCACAAAGTAGATATAATTTAAGATTTATTTGTGTTTGTTGCAGATCATGCAAAATGTCAAGGATAAATATTTGACTCTTGAGCCAACATGATTCATTTATTTAACACGTGAGTATACATTAATTATGGATTGATGAGCATCCGATAAGGCTGTCGATGGTAATTAAGTCGGTTTATTTGTAACGAGAAGGTAGTTGAAGCAACGGCTGGTATTAGTAATTGATATTGAAGTCCGGTAATGGAGGAAGGAAAATATTCACACTCTTTTTACTCCTAGGCTTTGCTCTTGTAATTTATTTCCTTAGTGGGATGTGAATTAAGTTTTGCGCATCAAGTCAAATTCTTCATGGATAAAGAAGAAAAAGTTTATTTTGTTTCTTATCGTTTCTCTGTAAAAATTTGCGGGTAAGAAAATCAAACGCTAGAGAGTTTAGAAAGGCACCTGTAATGGCTTCAACCTCATAGAATTGAAACACTGAAGTTAAAATAACGTTGCCCTTCTAGAAAAATTTGGCTTTGAGACAAATCCTATTTTTAACATTTTTTCTAAAATACATTTATGTGTTGGGTCTTGAACAATCCAATTCGTAAAAGAAATTTTTGCTTAGGTTGAAATTTAATCTTTCAAATTTAGTAATACATAAATAAACTATTGAAAAGGCAATTCCTTTAGTAGTTGTAATGAAGTTTTTTTTGGTGTATCGATTCCAATGGCTCCAGAATGGACCTTAACTAAAGATTCGATTAAAGTCTGATCTAGTAATTTTCTATTTGAGAATACCATCCATGAACTTATATCTGAGGCATCAATTTCTACTATAAGAAAAATGAATTGGATTTGATATTGAAAGATGTCAATTATAGGTTTAACTTTAGTATTTTATAGATTTCAGACTATTTGGGTATTTTATCATTCGAGGGATGAGAGAGTTTTTTCTTAACCTATATGAAGTAATCGTTGACCATATAGGTATCGAATATCTTCATGAAATCTAGACAACAAACGTTTCAGAATCACAAAAATCTTTTGTAATGATTTTTTTATCAAACAGTAATTTCATGCCGGAATATTTTTAGTAACATGAAGGGGTTATCCTTATAATTGGTTTAATAGTGCCCTGAAAACCATGTCCTAGAAATCTATTTGTCTGAATGAATTGAACTTTGTGGAAAGAAACAACTAAACTACTTTTGCTAACTATAAGTTATAAAACTTTTTAAAATGAGAAAAAGTGTTGACAATATTAATTTGAATAAATAAGCATATCATTCATATTATAAACTATTGAAAATCCCATGATAATTGTTAAAAAATTTTTTGTCATTCATAATTATGTTGAAAGTAGAAAGGAGGCATTTTTCAAGACCAAATGGCGTAACATTCAAGCCTCTATAGTGACTCAAGAGTGTTGAATTCAAATTAGTTTTTAATAAATAAGCACTCATCAAATGTAAAACTATTGAAATAATTCATGAATAATGTGTTAAAAATGTCATTCATAATATTTTGAAATTCAGAAGAGGTACATTTTTCAAAACCAGAATGGATATACATTGTCAAACTCATAGTGGCCAAAGGCATACATTAAAACAGTCTTGTACCTGATGCGAGATTCGGTATTGTATTTGGCAGAATATCCACTGATTCCATATCAATATTTTAAGAAAATGATATTTTTAACTATGTAACCTTTTTAACAAATCTCTTTTATTTTCGTATAGATGCTAGTGCCATTGTAATACTTTTTTTAAATTGTTTATGTAATAATTAATCTAACCTGTGTGCTCCTCTTTCCATTCTACCGTCGCATTCTATGATCATACGTAAAGTTGAATAGCTCCAAGGGAACTTTAGGATTTTCTAAGATTAGTGCTTTATCCAATTAATAAATTTATCTTCCTTGTAACGATATTCTTGTAAGTTGGTTTATGTCATGCTGTATAGCTCTATACTAGTTGGATATTTTCTCAGTCAAAGTCTTTATATAAGGGTAAATTGAACTATACTGTGTGTTTTCTAGACCCAAAGGCATTATAAATATTTGAATATACTTCTTTATTTTAAAAGTTCTTCAAAATCTTTATTTTTTGTGTTTTACAATGTGAGTTTGTTGTAATTTGATTTTCAATCATTAATAATAATGTTCCTTGTTTCAAATAGCTAATTATGCTTCTGAACCGTTTGTTCAATAAGATTAAAGTTTCTTTATATACAGGAAATTATCTTGTATACCACTGTAAAACCTTTTGCCTGAATTGGCTCACATAAAGTTTAAAAGCAATATTTGGGTTATTTTTTTTTAAAGATATTTATTTTAATCCTTCATTTATCTACTTAAAAGGATAAATAGTGAAGTTAAAAAGATGTGTTTCCTGAGTATACTCCCCGTGGTATAAGATTTTTTAAACTAAAGTAAAAGGCTATGTTATAAATAAAAACACAACAGCACATATTTTGCTTTGTTAACGTTTATATCTGCGTTAACTGTTTTGACTTACTGACATTAATGCGTGTGTGATGAACCTTCCTTTAGTTTACATAATATATTGTTGGGAATTAGACGTTATTGTATAACAATTTTGATCTAGCACTAAGTCAATTAAATTGCAGTCGTGTTAATATGAATAGACTCATTATTTGAACTACTATTTTAACTAAACACTATCCATTCAGAAAGTACTCTAGATATTATCACACTTAATAGACTCAAATAGAGATAATTTGAGCGAAATTATTTATCTTCCTACTTTTTGAGGTCTCTGTGCCTGTACATCTAGTAATTTTATTTACTTTTAACTAAAATGAGTATTCTTGTTAAATTTTATTTATTAATTGTCTCTATTTTCCCTTTTTAATTGTCTAATTTCCTCCTTGAGGTCGACTAGATAAGAGGGGAAAGTTCTTTTTGGGTTACTATTGAACCTATTAAATATTTCTTTAACTCATCCGCTCATAATTTCTTTTAATTCGTGGTGCACAGCCCGTGTTTTAGTGGTTTCTTAAACAAGGTAGTCCATGTTAATTCAAATTAGTTTCTCATTACAATTTATTAATCTGCAATAATTGAGAAATACTTAAATCGTTTGTTCGAATATAAGTCCTTTTGATAGTTAATGACTCTAGGTTCTAGCCTGCAATGATATGAAAATAATCAAGAGATGAATATCGCTTACGTAGAAATAGTGTATCATTAATGTCTATCCTAAATATGATGGTCAGCATTATTAATACAATTGGTTCTTTTGAGTTTTTCTTTTCTGAGTATAACATATTAACTAATACCCTGAATTTTTATTGTTCTAAAGACTCATGGAATTTTTAATAAATCAAAAATCTGAATTATGTGACGATATGGCTAAAGTACGAGCAATTTTAAATCTGGGCCTAGAATAGCGAGTTGGGACTCAACCCAAAAACAAGTTATCGGAACACCTAATCGAGAAATAATTTAAAACGTTCTTAGAATTGGATATTTGAACGAGCTTAAAATACATAACTAAATTAGATTTAACCACTTAGTAATCCTAGAATTTGATTAAATCAATTAAATAAAATCACAGTTAGAAGAAATAAAAGGGTTATCATAACATATTTAATTATGATAAATAGGAAACTTGAACCGGTTTAAAGTCCTGAGAACCAAGAGAAAAAAACAGATAATCAAACCCAAAAAATTTTTTTGAGCTAAATTGTTGAGTTGGCGCAAACCGGTATCGAATCGAACCGGAATGGCCCAAAAGCCCAATTTCCTTTCTTTTCAATTTTTCTTCTGTTCCTTCTTCTTTTTCCTCTCGCGTGACAGCCTCTTCCTCTTCCCTCTCCTCTCCTTCCGTGGTTTCTGGCCACCGTTCAGCGAGAACGAGGTGCGGTCGACTCGCCTGGCACTGCCAGATAACTTTTTCGCCGTCCTCTCACACGACCGGAAACTCCAGTCGCGTGGATCCGAGCGTCATTTGCTCTGATACAGCCTACTCTTTGATTTTTCCTGCGAATCTCGCCGATTCCATCTAGCTCAGGTGCAAAAGATGGTCTCGAATGACTCTCTTCTACTGCATCATGATAACAATTCTCCCTCATTTGATTGTGATTTTGGCTTGAGGTTTGAATGAACCACCATGAACGGCGCTTGAAGGTGCTGTGGAGGTCGATCCGGCCAAATGAGCCATTGGCCAATAAAGTTGATAGCAATTTTGGATTCCACGACAACTGGAGTCGGGTGGTGATTACTTGCAATTTTCTAGGCCGGGTTTAACTTTCCGCCACCGTGCACTGGCAGCGACGCAGACATTCGGCGAGACTCGCCTGAGAACGCAAAATTTGAGTCCTCCTCTATCGCGCGGATCATCGAAAATCAAATTCGATTTCGAATCGTACATTGTAAGTGCTAGTTTGCTCCATTTTCGGTAAAATAAAAAAAAAATAATAACTGTCCAAATTCAAATAATTAATTAATTGAATAGCAAATTGAAACGAAATTAGGTTAAAGAAATTGGACCTTTTTAATGAAATTTAACGTACAAGATAATTTGAGATTATATGAACAACAGCATATAGAATCGGAATCTAGGTGAGTTCAATAATGAATAAAGACGTTCAAGAGAAATAAAGAAATGCTTAAATTTCAACTTATATCAATCTAATTAATATGTAATAATATCGTAATGTATGGATAATTATCATTATATAAAGGGGAAAAGTAAAATAATTATAATACAATTCGGTGTATAAAGAACAGTCTAGTTATAATGAATAAATAGAAATGATTCCTGCAAATCATGGTATAATTAATATCATGGCTAATTGCGTACTTTTTTGATATACTAATAGTTATTGTATATCAATCATTATATAGAACAATTAAGTTACTAATGACATTTATACTGAAGGTATAACCAAATAAATAAATAAATAAGAGTAACGAATGGTATAATATTCTTACGATAACTAGGACGTTTTATTTAAAGAATAAATTAACAAGAAATAAATCAAATAAGAGATACACCTATAGAATACAGTTAGTTTGATAAACTAATGAACCGACGGGTACCGAAAACAAACAAATGAATGAAACTGATTTCCTCAAATGAGAGGTTCTTATTTAGACATTTCTTATTATATAGATACTTAATAAAGTGGTCGAAGATATGAAGACAACGGCTGAATGCGCACTGAAAAGAAAGGCATGGTTCTTTTTAAGGAACAAACAAAAACTTGAGTAGTGTTAGATTAACTAGTATTCATCCCCCTGCATTCAATGCATTCATAACGGGCTAAATGTTATCAATGCATTATTTGTTGATATATGCCATATTAGGATGTACTATTTGTTGATTATTAAATAAATTGTTTTGAATACTTGTGTCTAGAATAATACTATGCCTGTGGTTTGTTGTGGAATTGGATGAAATGTGGACCCCATGGGTTTTGTGAGGATGGTCCTATGTGACTATGGATCCTGAATGATGAAATGTGATAATGGAAATTTACCCGTCAGCCGGTAATGGGAGATCGCGTCCCCCGTGTGCACCTGATGATTATATAGAATATATAGAACCACAGATGGCCCTCCTGTTATTGCGCACATGATAATCTAGATTTGATTGTAGCCCGTAGGTGGACTCCTGTTGTGTAGCACAGATGATCTAGATTGGATGGAGACCCACCCGGTTGCCCTCCTGTCGTAATTAAAAAAGAGAGAGAGAGAGAGAAATGGAAAAAAAGAAAGAGGACTGGTCCATGAAGGAATTAGACCAGTTGGCCGTAATGGGGTCGGCTCCCTGGTCGCACATGTATGAGAGGGCTGAGTCCTGTGTGACGGCGGCTCTCGTTGGGGTTTCAAGGTGGCGCATCTGACTAATTCCAACGTGATATATGTACATGACAGGTGGATTAATATGTGATTGGCTATTGTATTTGGCCATTTGTGTGGACAAACTGCATGATAAAATAATTGAACGGTGAATAATAAAAATTATTTTAGCATCGTGTTGATTTGTGGGGGTGAGAGGGTTATCTCAACCGCTACCATTGAGTTTGGCACCCACCCGCTTGCCCTACTATTTTTTGGCAGGTAATAGAAAGAAATGGAAGCCCTATGGAGTTGAAACACGGAGTTATAGAAGACTGTTAATTGATAGAAATAGACGATGTAATGTGAAGAGGGGAGTTGCCGCAAGTTGTAATTTCCAGTTGGGCTGTTAAATAAATAAAAAAGTCCATATAAATATATGAACGTATTTGGGTGCATATGTATAATATTAATGGGCCGAATCCATAATTATGAATAGAGGCAGATTAAATATAGGTAGGCTTACTACGGGCTTCGGGGGCCTTAAGCTCACCTAGGTCCTAGTCCGGCCGGCCTGCATCGGAAATGGGTCGTGACAAAGTTGGTATCAAACGCGTACAGTTGGCCTTTAAGGAATCAATTGCGGAACCTAGGAAATTAAACATAGAGCTTCCCTATGTTGGACCGGCCGTAACCAACAAAGGGAAGTTGTAAGTCTAGATGAATCCATTTTAGTGGCCGGTGGCGCATCGTCAGAGATGAAGGAAATCTATATGAAACTTAGGGATTAGAATTAAAGGTACATAAATAATAAAAAATCATAAAAGGTCCGGGTAAACTGACGTTATAATAAAATATTGAGTTTTGGCTAAATCCTCCATTTATTTTGAAGCAGAAGATCAGTTGAAAATTGGTTTAATGGCCTGAATCACCCCTCAGTACAAAACCTTGTTTGACATAGAGGACATCTGCTTTCAAATTATTGAATATCATTTAGAAAAGAATTTGGGAGTTTTAAAGACAATAAAGAATAGTTGAGTTTATTCTAATACTGATGATTTTCAAAATAAAAGTTTGATATTTGCAGTATTGGAACTTTTTTTGTAAGGTTGCAGTTTAGATTGTTTGGTTTTATTGTTTTTGTGGCATGTCAAAAATTTATCTGATTTTTAGAAATTTAATATTCTTTATAATGATTGCATGTTTGATTTAATTTTTTATCATAGTTGTCGACCCCGAGGACTAAATTAGCCTAAGAAATTAAGAAATAACTTAAATAAGGAAGTAAGGAATATGAGATTAGAATGATAAATTCATTTAAGATAGAGGCAAGGATTCTAGAAGTGTTACCTTAGGGATTAAAAAGTAGAACATTATTAATTTGAATTAAATTAAAAGGTAGAAAAGGGAGCTAGGATAAACTAATCATAGCTGGGACAAGGAATTCTGCAATTATACCACAAGGCAAAACTCAACGGATGTAAATTAGAGAAATATTTGTAAATTCTTTAAGTAATTACATTATAGTTGAGAGTAGAGATATAATTTTTCTTATTGCATAATTAAAAGAGGAGTCAGATGTAGTAAATGAATAAATGTGTCTAAGGATAATAAAAGGTATAATTGAGTGTGAATGCTGGACATATTGATATTTAAAGTGGAGGTTAAGTTTAAATAAAAATAATTAATGTTGATTGAATGTGAAAGAACATAATTTAACTTGGATTAGTCAACTAATTAAAACAATATAAATAATGTACCATAGATAAAGAAGCGTGTAAAATTTCCTTTGGAAAAGAACAATTAGTGTGAAGGGTGTAAAATTTTAGTGTTTAGTAGAATTAAAAGTGGCTAAGTGAATACTTGGGCAATAAATTTGAATGTTAAAATTTGATTAAATATGGGAAATAGATGACTTAGTAAGTTAATAGAAGGTAATTAACAAACCAATGAAATAATTATGAATCTATGTGTAACAAGTATGAGCAAGTTAAATTGAATGCGATAATAAACTTATGGAACTAGTATGTATGTAAGGGATAAGTTGTATACTATCTAAAATTATAAGGTGAGAGTGGTAGTAAGTGTAATTAGATATAATATTAACATAAGATTCTAGTACATGTTAGGATACTTATGGGGCTAGACTAAGTCATGAATTGTTAATATAAAGTGAAGTAGAAGAATGATTGAATAACTTCAATCACAAAATGCGGAAATGAATGGGGAAGAGAACGTGATGCTGTAGGAAAACTTATAATTAAGGGAGTTTGAATGTATTCCTAGATAGGGAGTGTATGTAGAAAGGATTAATACTATTTTATTAATCAGGTTAAGTATAAGAAAACTAATATGAAAATCCTGCTTTAATAAGAATTAAGTATAATCATGAAAGATTCGAGGTGCTAAAAATAAAATAAAATAGAAATAAGTTAATAAAATTTAGAAAGAGATAAAGGTCAAAGAAAATAACTCATATATGATGAAGTAGAGATTGAAAAAACTGAAATAAGGAAATCTAAGGAACGAATGACCTTAATCGACGAAATAATTTTTAATAGAATGGATGGTTTATGCGCCATAAGTAATTCATATACCGCATCATAAAACTATTACGGATAAAGACTTAAATGAAGTTGGGTAACTAAAGAATGGTATGGAGGATAAAAGAATAGATTAAAATTGAATCAAAAAATCTAAAGACCCTTGAGAAAACGTAGGGGATGCTTAAATAGTAAAATAACTTTGATTGATGGAAATACGGTCATTAATTTAGCTACTGTGAACATATTAAAAATGAAAATAGTAAGAAACAAGATTGGGAAAAAAGTAAAAGTTTAGATGTAAGAAATATAATATATATATATATAATAATATTATATTAATATATTATATAATATATATATATATATTATTAATGAATAAAAAAAATAATAAATAAATAAAGATAAAATAATAATAATAATATATAATAATATAAATAAAATAAAGTAATAAATCACTTAATGAAAATAACTTGTGGAAAATTTAAAAAGGGTGGATCAATTTACTTGATAGAACTAGTTAACGTAGCGAAAGAACAGTAATGATGGAGATGAGAAATGTTTCTGGATGAAATATGAGATAGTAACTTGAACTAGATACTTAAGGAATAGTCCTCGTGGAATAGACAATTCATTTTTGTTTAAATACCAAAAGGTTGTCAACAAAATACAATGGTATTGATTTCAAAACTTGAAATGAAAAATATTTTATAGTTGCGATGATATTAGAATTTTAAATGAATATTAAAGTAAATGCATTTTTTATTATAAGAATTTCAAAGTTTATTGGTGTGGAGTGACATGCCGATATTTTTGTTAAAAGTGGAAAGGGAAAATTAATTGAAATTTTTTTTGTCAGTACCCATAGGAATGGTCAAACTCTAGACTGTAGGTGTCACTCATTAGTCCCCGAGTTTGTTTTTTTAATAAACGACTTATATCCTTAACAATTTGATATCAGTGAAAACAATATTATAATGGTATATATTAGTAAAAAAAGGACTTGAATTTGCTCAAAAATTCCTTAGGTTAGTAGACACATTCGATGAATCACATAGAGATGTATGACTAGTATTGTACGACGTATAGTACAAATGAATCATGAGGTAGAAATTTCTCAAGAATAAGAAACACAAATCTACATAAGAACTAGAAAGATACGGGTTAAGAACTGAATATTTGTTTAGTGACTGATGGCCTTAGACTAAAAGGAATACTTGTGACCAAATTCAGAACTAGAGACGAACGTGATATTTAAATTTAAAACTTTTGGGTAGTTGCTGAGTCATAGAAGAGAATAGGCAAGCTCTAGTGGAATGTTTTTGTGGAGTTAGAAGATACATACTTAATAAGAATACTAAGTTTTATAACATTGTGGCGAAGTTAATTTTTCATGGCTCTTCGATAAATATGTAACATTAATAAAATGTTTAAATCCGTGTACAGAAAAAGAGTAAAAAAAGAATCTAGTGAGAGTGAATCGTCAGTGTGAATTGATAAAAATTTATGCCGAGGAAAGGATGAGAAGACATGAACTAAGTCAAAGGGTGTAGAATAATAACACCAGGTGGCAATGTTCGCTAACCTGGAAGAAACTAGAAATGATAACGGTGAAATGATATGATTAAAGGAAAGTTAATAATACCTTCTAGACTAATAACAAAGTAGGAGTATAGATAAATGATACTATATTTAAACTTGAATGAAAAAAAAATTAAACAATTAGCTTATGTATTATAAATATGGATTAGGGGCCGTGTGCCACTTATTCATACACAAGGTATAACGAACTTTCATAGATGAAAAACCGAGTAAATTATTTAATTAACGCAGAGTCTGGGTGAATGAAATTGAATAATTGAGTCTACTTATCTTGGTGTGAATGCGGATTGTAAGACAACGTGTAAGTCGGACTTAAGAACTCGTTAGTGAGAATAAGTAATATTATAGGTTTGAATACGATAAATGGTCGTTGATAAGCCGTGAAAAATCATTGAATTCTTGAAGTAATGGAAGAAACAAGTGAAAGAATACTTGACAGATGCTTCAATATTGCCTTGAGATATAATTAGATAAGCAACATAAGTGAAATGAGAGGGTATTAGTTGTAAAAAGCACTTTTTAATGGAAGAAATAATAAGATACAGTGTAGGAAATAAGTATTAGACGTATGTACGGTGATATAGAAAGTGTGGAGAAATCTCTTAATAGAGTAAAATAACGTAATAGTGCGGGGATGTCCTTAGTAAGATTAAACTATTTAAATACTTTGCGCTAGGGTGACGATAAAAATATTTATATATGTGAAGAATAGAACTTGTTATATACAAAGAACTGATAGAGTGAAGCCTTGAATCACCCCTGCGGAATATTATAGACAATGGAAATACAGATAAGTTTCTAAATATTTTTGGATTATAGTATATATTTTTCAACGCTGGATGTAAAAAAAAAAAATAGCCATAATTAATATGTACCGTAATAAATTCTATTTTTGATTATAAAGTAAAATTAAATTCAAATTGGTTTTGTGCTGTTAGCTAAACTATATATTGTGGTTGTTTCAATAAAGAGAATGTGTAATAGAATATTTGAAATTTTTTGAAAAAATATATGTATAAGCATTTATTATCAGTAACTCGGTTAATTTGTAAGATTTTTATTTATAAGAAAGATTTTCTAGCAACTGTCCTGATAAAGTTTGGTAGATTAAAGTAATAAAGCTCCTATAGCACGGCTAGGTCGGTACGAATATAGGCATAGCTGGAATACGAAAATTTTATTCTAAAATAGTGGGTATTGGGCGATAGAAGCACAATCAGAGATACGCCCAGCTCATCGGTTTCCTTGACCTGTATTTCGCTCTTGAGCCTGTCTCCCTTGGTATTGAAGCAAATTTCTTATGCTTAAAATTCCCCATGCATCCATTGCTATCGTTCCCACTAGATTTCATTCGAGGACGAATTGTCTTAGTGGGGGAGATTGTAATAACCTCTGAAGTTTTTATTTTCAAGTAACTCAATGAATTTTTTTAATATATCAAAAATCTGAATTTGGTGACGATATGGGCTAAGTACCGCGAGCAAGTTTGAATATCTGTGGCACTAAAAGGGAGTTGGACTCAAGCTCTAATACAAGTTATCGGAACACCTAGTCTGAAATAATGTTAAAACTTCTAGAAGATTGATAGCGAACGATCTTAAAATAAAATAAATTAGATTTAACCACTTAGTAATCCTAAGATGTTGATTAATCAAGTTAAATAATCACATTAGAAAGATAAAATTGGGGTTTATGCAGAAAATTAATTATTGATAAATAGGAAACCGTAAAGCCGGCTTAAAAGTTTCCTGAAAACCAGGAAAAACCAATAATCGGAACAAAAATCGAGCTATAATTGTTGAGTTTTGGAGCCAAACCGGTTCGAATTCGAACGCGGAATGGCCCAAAAGCCGCAATTTTCCTTTAATCGAACCGGAATGGCCCAAAAGCCCAATTTCCTTTCTTTTCCTTTTTCTTCTTTTCCTTCTTCTTTTTCCTCTCGCGTGACAGCCTCTCCTCTCCTTCTCGTTTCCGGCCACCGTTCAGCGAGAACGAGGTGGCGGTCGACTCGCCTGGCACTACAGATAACTTTTCCGGCCTCCTCTCACACGAACGGAGCTCCAGTGGCGCGGATCGAGCTCATTTGCTCTGACAGCGCTACTCTTTGATTTTCCAGCGAATCTCGCCGATTTCGTCTGCTTCAGGTGCCAGAGATGGTCTCGATCGACTCCTCTACTGCACATGAACAATTCCCCTCCATTGATTTGTGATTTTGCTTGAGTTTTGATGAACCACCATGGACGGCGACTTGAAGGTGGCTGTGGAGGTCGATTCTGCCAAACGAGCCATTGGCTCAATAAATTGATAGCAGATTTGGATTCCTCACGAAAATTGGAGTCGGGTGGTGGTGACCTTGCAATTTTCTGGGCGGTTTAACTTTTAATTTTCTAGGCGGTTTAACTTTTCCGGCCACCGTGCACGGCAGCGACGGCAACATTCCGGCGAGGACTCTGAGACGCAAAATGATCTCCTCTTCGCGCGGATCACGAAAATCAAATTCGATTTTCGATCGGTACATTGTAAGGCCTAGTTGCTCATTTTCGGTATAAACTTCAAAATTCAAATTAATTAATTAATTGAATACAAATTAATCGAATTAGTAAAAAATTGGACTTTTATGAATTTAAGTACAGATAATTGAGATATATGAACAACGCATATAGAATCGGACTTCTAGGTAGTTCAATAATAATAAAGACGTTCACAGAAAATAAAAATGCTTAAATTTCAACTTATCAATCTAATTAATATGTAAATATCGTTAATTATGATTAATTACATTATAAAAGGGGAAAATAATAATTATAATACATCGGTGGTATAAGAACCAGTCTAGTTATAATAATAAATAGAAATGATTCCTCAAATCATTGGTATAATTAATATCATGGCTAATGCGTACTTTTATTTTGATATTACTAATATTATTTATATCATCATTATTATGGAACATTAAGTTACTAATGACATTTATCTGAAAGGTATAAACAAATAAATAAATAAATAAGAGTAACGAATGTATAATATTACTTACCGAATAACTAGACGTTTTATTTAAAGAATAAATTACAAGAAATAAATCAAATAAAGATACACTTAGAAGAAATAAATCAAATAAAGATACACTATAGATATACAGTTTAGTTGATAAGTTAATGAACCGACGGATAACGAAAACAAATAAATGAATATAAACTACATTTCTCAAATTAGAATTCTTATTTAGAATTTTCTTATTATATATATACTTATAAAGTGTCGGAATGTGAAGACAAAGGCTGGAAGCGCACGATAAGAAAGGCAGTTCTTTTAAGGACAACAAAAACTGTGAGTAGTGTTACATAATTTGCCTCATCCACCTGCATTCATGCATTCACGGCTAAATATTATCATGCATTATTGCCATATTGTGATGCACGATTTGTTGATATTAAAAATTGTTTGATTACTTGTGCTATGAATATACTGTGCCTTGTTTGTGTGGAATTGGGATGAGTGGAATGGTGGGATGAAGTGGGACCACGCATTGGGTTTGTGAGGACGGATCCTTGTGATATGTCCTGAATATTGATTTTGATATGGAATCTTGACCGTCAGCCGTGGTAAATGGGATCGGCGCCCCCGTGATGCACCTGATGATATGCGATTATATAAGAACCACAGGATGCCTCCCCCATGTTGTTGCGCACCTGATTAATCTAGATTTATTTGTAGCCCACAGGGTTGGTCTCCTGTTGTGAGCATCTTATATTTAGATTGGATGGAGACCCACCGGGTTGCCTCCTGTCGGTTATAAAATTAAAAAAAAAAAAACAGAGAGAGAGAATGGAAAAACAATGAGAGGACTGTCAGTGAGGATGTAGACCAGTTGCCGTATTGGGGGTCGGCTCCCTGGTGCACATGTATGAGAGGGCGAGCCATGTGTGAGGACGTCTCTGTTGGGGTTTCAAGGTGGCCGCACGACTAATTTCCACGTGACTTGATACATGAAGGCTAATTTCCACGTGATATGATTACATGAAGGTGATAATACTTGTGATTGCTGTTGTATTGCCATTTGTGTGACAAACTGCATGATTATATAATTAAACGGTGATCAGATAAAAATATTTTAGCATCTATGTGATTGTGTGGATTGAGAGGGTTATCTAACCCTACTCATTGAGTTTGGCACTCACCCCTGCCTGCTATTTTTTTTCCAGGTAATAGAAAGAAAGGAAAGCCCTATGGAGTTAAAACACGTATTATAAAAGACTATTAATGATAGAAATAACGATGTGAATGTAAAGGTAGAGTTCCGCAATTATATTCCAGTTGGGTTGTAAATAAATAATAGAAGTCCTTATTAAATATATGAACTGTATTTTGGGTGCATATGTATAATAAGTTAATGGGCTTGAATCCATAATTATGAATAGAATGGGAGATTTAAATAAGATAGGCTTACTACGGGCTTCGGGGGCCTTAAGCCCACTCAGGTCCTAGTGCCGGTCCGACCCACGGAAATGGGTCGTGACAAAAACAAACCGAATAATTTGTTCTATCAAGTCATATGCATAAAAATATCCAATTATTTTCTCCACAAGTTATTTTGAAGCATAAAGAAAAATACGAATTTTTGCATATAGGGATGGTTCAAGTTGTAATTAAATCTTTATTTTGAGTTGGTTTAGATATTCCTATTTTTGCATGTTTGTGAGATGAAAGACATTTGAATTTTTCAAATTGTCTTTTAGCTATGATTGAATCTAATTTAGCTAATGTTTAGCTAATGGTCCTATCTATTTTAATTGCTATCCAAACTTTTCTTTATCTCTTTATGATCCAAATATTCTAGATGCTTTAACTTTAACAATTAAATAAAAAATATGAACTTTTCAGATAATACTAGGTCTATTGTAGTCATTTATAGAATTTACTACAAAGTTATGACAATTATACTATATCCTAGATCTAGACACACTTTAACTAGATATGAAATAATTATTTTTAAAGCTAATACCCAACATACAGAAGTACATGCTCTTAAAAGGCTAAAGTGGCATGAATTAACCCAAGAAAATTTATCGGTTCTCCAAGAAATTAATCATTTAGTATCTATTGAAAATATTTCTACTTCCTCTAGTATTATAGAAGAAACTGATGGAAGTATTCACATTTAATTTCTTCCTTTAGAAAATCCCACTAGACAAGTATTCAGTTTTGAGAACACTAAGTTATCTACATCTATCTGTTCAATTACAAAGTATAGATTTTAATAGATCTATAGCTAGACCCATATATCAAGAAGTAGAACAATTCGTTAACTCTTTACCCTCCTCTCCTCCCAGATCTTTGTCTCCCTCAAGATCTGCTATAGAACACATATCTCAGTTAAATGTTATTAGTGAAAATGAATTTTCAATTAATAAAGAATTTCTTAGGAAAGAAATGACTAGTGATAATTTCTTAGGAAAGAAATGACTAGTGATTATAATTTAGATAAGTGTCATTGGTTCTTTCAAACTTATTCGAAAGAAAAAAGAGATCAAATTAGAGAATTATATTATAGTTACATGAATCAATATAAAGTTAATATTCATTTCTTCCAGTGGTTTTCTATTTATTCTATTGAGAATAATATAGAATACCATTTTCAAGAAGTATTAGTTAATCAAAAGGTAACTAAAGAATGGATAACTACATCTAATGATGTTGTTACATCCGTTCATCTTTCTCTATAAGAAATTAAATTTGGTCATCAAGATCAGATAGTTATAGGTTCTCTTTTTAAGATGATAAATACAGTAGATGATAATAAAAAAAATCTGATATTAAAAGATATTAAAAATGTTCAATTTCAAAACAATTACACAAATCAAATACTCAACAAAGGTAGCATTACAATTAGATAAACTAGAAATTCAGACTCCAGCATCTTATACTTCTTCTATAAAAAGACCCTTGCCAATTACTGGACCACAAATTTCAATATTTAAACCCCATGAAATACCTGCAGAACAAATAGTTAAGTTAGATAAATAAAAGATATGTTAGAAAAAAAATACAAAATAGGTTAAATTATTTGAATATTTCCTCTTCTTCTAGTATTAAGGTATTAAGTAAAGACAAACAATTTGAAGAAAAAGAATCATATATGAATATTAGTCAATTAGAAGAACAATCTAACGGGAATTTTATTGTTCAAAAGGTTCATTATGCACCATTACCAAAAACTAGAAATTTTTACCCTAGGCTAAACACTTAGATATACAATATGAAGATAGATCTGCAATGACTCAAGCTAGATATGATGGAGACTCAATTAATGAATGGAATATAGATGGATTATCAGAATATCAAATAATAAATATGCTACAAGAGATTATTATGGCCTCATTAGCCCATAAATCTAAAGCTAACACTGATCCAGCTGTAGCATGTATATTAATTTCAGGATTTACTGGTCAATTAAAAGGATGGTGTTATAATTATCTTTCACTTGAAGAAAGACAGAAAATAGTAAATGCAACTAAAACTATAGTTAAGCAAGGTCAACAACAAATACATATAACTATACAACTGTACAAGATGCAATTACTAAAACCTTTATAGGTGAACCAGGTGAATATCAGCTAGAGCCTCTGAATTATTAACTAATCTGACTTGTTCAAAGCTACAAGATTTTAGGTGGTATAAAGATGTATTTCTTACAAAAGTATTTACTAGGCAAGATTGTAGTCATGCCTTTTGAAAAGAAAGATTTATTGGTGATGCCTTTTGAAAAGAAAGATTTATTGGTGAATTACCTAAGTTATTTGCTGAAAGGTACACTTGCAAATACAATGGATATATGGTGGATTCATATCTTATGGCACCCTCACTTATGGAGAAATTATTAATCATGTTAATAATGAAGGTTTAGCTTTATGTACAGATTTAAAGTTAAAAGCAAAAATGAAGAGTGAATTCCATCAAGCAGAAAAGAATTAGAAAGTTTCTGTGGTCAGTATGGATATGAAAGGTTAAATCCTCCTTCTATTAGAAATAAAAGAAAACATAAGAAAAATCCTTATAGAATAACTTATAGAGCTAAAACTTTTCAGAGCTAAAACTTTTCGAGATAAGACTTTTAAGGATAACAAACCTCCTCAGAATGCTAGAAGCATACAATTAAAAGAAAAGGTAAAAGAAAAATAGTATGTTACAAATGTGGAAAGGTAGGACATTATAAGTCACAATGCAAGATGAAAGAAAAAATAAATAACTTAGATATATCAGATAAGCTAAAACAACAAATGATGAGTTTGCTTCTCACTGATACAGATACAGATTTAGAAGTAAGTGATGATCTTGAAGACTTATATGAAAATAGAATCTAGCTATTCGAAAGATAGTTCAAGTGATATAGATAACTGTGAATGCGATGGCCTCTACATTTGTAGATTAAATAATATAAACCTAGTTACTAGAGAGACATATTTTCTTTTAGACTGTATAGATAAGATTGAAGATAAGGACGTCAAAAGGCTATATTTGCTAAAATAAAAATATGTGATATAACATAAAGACGAAAAACAATATGAGCCATACGAATTAAAAGAAATATTTAATAGGTTCAATAGTAATAAAAAGAAACTTTCCCTTTCTTTAGCCGACCTACAAGGAGAAATTAAGACAGTTAAAAAAAGAAATAGAAGAATTAAAATAAGAGCATAATAAAATTAAACAATATATCATTCAGTTACAAGTTAATAAAATTATATATGTACAGGCAGAGCCCTCGAAAAATAGGAAGATTAACAATTTAGCTGAAACATTATCTTATAATGAGTTTATTAATGTGATATCTAGAGTAAGCTTTTTTCAAAAATGGATAGTTTTAGTTAAAATAATAGTTAATGATGATTTTCATTTAACTCCAACTGCATTAGTTAACTCTAGTGCAGATCAAAATTATTTACAAGGACTAATTCCAACTATATATTATGAAAAAACTAAAGAAAAGTTATACACAGCTGACGGTAGTAAGTTAAGAGAAGAATATAAGTTAACAAAAGCAAAAATATGTAATGATGATTTTTGTTTTAAAACACCCTTTATTTTAGTTAAAAATGTTACTACATGAGTCATACTAGGAACACCCTTTTTAACTACTATTTATCCTTTTAAAGTAGATAATGAAGGATTAAAAACAAATAACTTAAATAACAAATATGTTTTAAATTTATGTAACCAATTAGGCAAAATGATTTAAGTGCTATACTCTTTATTTCTGTATATAAAGAAATAAATCTTATTGAACAAATTTGAACAAAAAACAGAAGCATATTACGGCTTGTTTGAAATAAGGAAATAATAACATTTAGGGATTAAAAATCAATTGACAACAAACTTCACATACAGTAAACAAAATTAAAGATTTTGAAGAACTGTTTAAACAAAAATTAAAGATTTTGAAGAACTTTTAAACAAAGAAGTATGTTCAAATATTTCAAATGCCTTTTGGTCTAGAAAACAACATATAGTTCATTTACCTTATATAAAAGACTTTGATGAGAAAAATATCCCAACTAGATCTAGAGCTATACTGATAAATAAACAATTACAAGAATATTGTTATAAGAAAATAAATGATTAATTAGATAAAAGATTAATTAGACAATCTAAGTTCCCTTAGAGCTGTTGAGCTTTCTATGTCCACAAATACACGAATCTGATAGGTGCAAAACTGGGTTTAATGTTCCATTTGGTCACTATGAGTGGAATGTTGTGCTATTTGGTTTGAAAAATGGCCCTTTTGAATTTCAAAATAGTATAAATACATTTTTAACAATTATCATGAGTTTTCAATAGTTTACATTGATGATATGCTTATTCATTCAAATGATATTGATTAACACTTTTCTCATTTAAAAAAAAAATTTATAATATAGTTAAACAAAATGATTTAGTTATTTCTTCTCCAAAAGTTAAATTATTCCATGCTAAAATAAGATTTCTAGGACATGACATTTTTCAAGGCACTATTAAACCGATTGATAGATCAATTAATTTTACTGAAAAATTTTTGGATGAAATTACTGATAAAAAATCAATTTCAAAGATTTTTGGGATGTCTGAGCTTTGTTACTGATTTCATGAAAGATATTCGAATCTTATTTCAACCATTATTCAATAGGTTAAGAAAAAACTTTTCTCCCTAGACTGAGAAACATACCCAAATAGTTAAAACTATAAAGTCTAAAGTTAAAAGCCTTCATTGTCTTTCAATACCAAATCCCAATTCATTTCTTATAGTAGAAACCGATGCCTCATATATAGTCTATGGAGGTATTTTCAAACAGAAATTACCAGATCAGTCTTTTGAATGCTTAGTTAGGTACCATTCTAGAGCATGGAATGATACACAAAAAAATTATTCAACTATTAAAAAGGAATTGCTTTAAATAGTTTAATGTATTACAAAATTTGAAGATGATTTAACTAACAAAAAAATTTCTTTTATAGATTGACTGTTCAGCAGCCAAAAACGTTTTAAAAAAAAGAAATTAAAAATATTATTTTAAAGCAATTTTTTGTTAGATGGAAGCTATTTTATTGTGTTTCGATTTTGAGGTTAAAGCCATTAAAGGTACTTCTAACTCTTTGCCTAATTTTCTTACCTAAGAATTTTTGCAGAGAAAAAATATAAACAAATAAGTTTTCCCTTTATCTGAAGAGTTTGTTAGGCAAAACTTAATGGACACTTTAAGAATAAAATTACAAGAGAAAACTATGGTAAAGAGAGTGTGAGTATTTCTTCTCCATTACCTGGCCCTTCAACTACTCAATTACCAATATCAACCTTTGCTTCAACTACTTCTGTTACAAATAAACCGATCAATTACCATGACACCCGTACCGGTGCATCATCATCCACAATTAATTATCCTTTTGTTAATAAGGATATAGATATACGAATTACCTACATTGAAAAAGAATATACTAAATGTTCAAATTTTTTGGAAGTCTCTCAAAAGGTATTTCCTTCTAATTTCTATTTTGTTCCTGAGTCACTTTCCAAAAATAGAAAATTTTATGAGTTTATATTAGTTGATACAGATTCTATAATTTAGTTGATACAGATTCTATAATTCTGAAACATATTCATGATCCAGAAGATGTTAAAAAGGTTTTATATTCAAAAGTTCAAATAAAAAAGGTTTCTCTCTCTCTGATTGGAATCAGAATCTATATACTAAGAAAAAATTTAGTCAAAACTTTGTACCAAATTTTTTCAACTATGAGGATTATAAAAAAAAAAAAAACTTGGTATGATGTATTTATTTAAGAAATCATAATCATTTGTGGTTTATGATGATTCCACGAGGTTCAATTACAGAATTTCCTTACTAGTTTCAAAAGTGGTTCAAGTATTTTGGATGTTCAATTAAAAACTTTCCTTACAAAGATGTTACAAGGCTTTGAGGTTTATGATAAACAATTAACCAATTTAGCCAAGATAAGCTACTCTCATTTGTAGCTACTTTTGGGATTCCATGGATTTTGTCCTGGAATTATCAAATTAAAAAAGTTCAACCACTACTCTTTCCTTCTATGCGGGTCTGAATCTTCAAAGGCTTTGAGGTTTATGATAAACAATTAACCAATTTAGCCAAGATAAGCTACTCTCATTTGTAGCTACTTTTGGGATTCCATGGATTTTGTCCTGGAATTATCAAATTAAACAAGTTCAACCACTGTCCTGGAATCTTCAACAATAAATGGTGGAAGAACTACAACCAAACCCAAGCTTGTGTTCGACCATTCAAAGATACTTCAGTTTAAAATGACATTTACCTTTGGTGAAAAATCCAAAGCATCTAGATTTCTTAACAGATAAAAGCAAGTAGCAAGCTGCCCTAGCTCTACTAGTTCAATTGAAGAATTCAAGAAGATACTACAAAATATATATCGCCAAGTATCTCAAGATGATGAATGTGAAAATAAAGCCACATCTAGTTACTTACCACTACGTGAAGATGATTACTATGATATAAATCAAATAAATTGAAGTCTATCCAGTTCAAGTAAATATCAGATATATTGGAATACGTTCAAGTTGTTTGTGTATATTCGACCCTATCCATCTTTTGTTTATTCATATAAATAAGATTTATCTTATTAGGTAATAGTTTTCTAACTTTTAAATCAAATGAAATACACATCCTTCTATAAATACTTAAGTGTGTTTACTTAAGTGTGTTTTGAGAAAGGCAGAGATTTTAGAAGAAGCAATCTTGTGATATTCCTATCCCCTGTTGTTTCGAAAAGCTTTGTGATCTTCCTTTTATAAGTAATAAAATTTTCTTTTATATAATGATCGTTTTAACTCTGTCTTATTTTAAATTACTTTGATTAAATTATTACTTTATTTTAGTTAATTGATATGATTACTTATGCTTATGTGTATCATATTAGTTTGCCCGGGCTCTATTCTCCCTTCCATTTCGATTTAACAATTACTGTTACTCCACAATTAAAACTAAATATACATCTCTTCCTCCGTCCATCCACACTTCAAGACAACTCTTTTCTAGTATCAGAGCTTAATCTTTATAGGTTGTAGTGGTAAATTTATACTATACATTATTTATATTCATTCTACATAATCGTAATTTAATTTTTTTGATACAATAATTTTTTATTTATAATATTCTTTAATTGCATTTAGATATTATTTGGTTATTATTATAAAATATAAATCCTTAAAATTTTTAATTGAATAAAAATAGATATAAAATATTAATTATTCATAATAATAAATATTTTATTGACAAGGTGGAATATTTATGAAATTAGTAGCAAATATAAAGGGAATGCAATAAAGTCCAAATATACCTGTTTTGATTCCTCTTACTAACAATATAAAGTATACAATAATAATATAGAATTAATTTATTTAATTTATTTAGCAACATATTATAATAAAAGAATTAGAAAAGGAAAAATCAATCGTAATAATTTATTATTTTCTCCAAAGTATTCCTTCCCATCATTGACTGTTTTGGAGTTATATGCTAAAAGTTTCTTTGGAATTGACGTTTTCTTAATAGTAAATTTAGTGAGGTTGAATTACAACCTCTCATGAATATATATAAAGAGAAAAAAAAAAAAAAAAACTTGGGTTGCTTCAACAACACTATAAATGATAAGTCTTCAACACCTGAAGAAATTCTTCGAAATATTTTATTACATTATTAAAGATAGTAGCTAAAATTTGAAGTTCCTATGAAAAAAATTGAACTTCATAATCAATAAAATTATAATGAAAAATTGTGAATTAAATAAATTATTTACCACAACCAGAATAATTTAATTTTTTCTTTCAAAAAAAAAAAAGAATAATTTAATTTTAAATTTCATAAACTTTAATATAATTAAATCAAATTCTACCATTTACACATAAACTTCAGACTACAAATTTATTTATATATATATCATAAATTAAATTTATTATTTCACCATTTGAGAATTATTTCTCAAATATTGAAGAGGGGTCAAGATTCATGAATACACGTAATTACACTTATCCATGTTTGTAAGTTCAATTATCCAACATGTATAACAACATTGAGAACGTATTCAAATTAATACTTTTAACTATTGATAATAATAACCCGAGCCGAGCCGAGCCAGAAGTATGAGTAAAAGTAAAAAAATTTAAGAACCAAAAGCAATGTTTTATGTAAAAACTCCTTCCGGTAAGTTATTTTCTGGATTACAAATAAAACTTCAAGTTGAAATGTAAATCTCAGGTCATATAAGCTTTTCAAGATCCAAAGTATGATCTCAGTGTAGTTGGATATACCTGTCTATAGGTTGACAGAGGTGGAGGAAAAAATGAATGCACATCAGTAGAATGAACCCAACAATTGCTTTGCTTTGCACCTCCCGCCTTCAAAAATTAAAAAGAAATGAAAATACAAATAGATTTTGTACAACAACATTAAATTTTGAAGTCTTCAGCTGAAGTTCTTTTTATGATGGTGTAATCCTGGATTTCACAGCGTCAAAGAACACAATACACCCACTCGATTCACCTTCATACCAGCAAAAGAATAATGCAATATAGGAGCAGCTGAGACAATTAATAAATTGACAAACTTGAGTGCTAACCCAGAAAACAAACATTTGATTATTTGTTGCAACAGAAAGTGAAATTATCAGAAAAATTAACACATAAGAAAATAAACATGCCCATTATTTTACTATAATCACAGAACGGCAATATAACTGTTACAACAATTAGTGAAACCTGCACATACCTGTAGGATGTCTTGGCAGATCAGTCTTACTATATATTTAACTTTTTGAAACTGATGATGCAATCAGTTGTATAGACTCAGTAGGTTGTGATTCATCAGAGCTACGTTGAGATGCTTCCTTTTTCAGCTTGTGATTATTATATGCAGCTACACCAACAATTGCTGCATATGGAAGGGGAAAAAGAGCTTTGTATAACACAACTAAAACTAATTCAACTATAAATTGTTAAAAGGTTTCCTCGTAAAAAGTCATTGCCTGCTGAACAAGAGAAGTTCAACATTCAATGACAGACACAGCAAAAAAAAATGGTATTTTGATTCCAATTTTAAATCAATATCCTTTCTTAATGCAGTCACCTAGTGATGAAACATGTCAGAAAAGAAATTCAAAGTTAGCATCCTCAAGGCAATCTAACAAATCTAATCAAAGTAATCAAAGTTTCAAGTTATTGCAAAAAGATAAATTCAGGGATCAATTACCAAAAGGACCAAGGCTCCATTTGTTTCACAGGAAATAACTTGACAGCGCAAAACATTTTATGAGAAAATAACTAATTTCATGTTGTTTGCTGAAAACTAATTGAAAAGCGTTTTCTTATGTTTGGGGGACATTACAATGTTAACTTCTATCATTTTTTTTTTTTTTAAATTTGGTAAGAGTTTTCTATCAATTTATAGAACTACGAAAATGTTTAACCTCTAAAAACATCATTCTTTTATATTTATTATTGAATATAAGGGAAAAAGAACTAGAAAGGATAAATTGTAGTAGTCAAATGCAACAATGGTCGACAACAGCCAAAGATAGTCAACTTTGGTAGGCATTGGTAAATGTTTCTGTGATTCCCTTATATTCTCCTTTTTCAATGAGGTTGTTAAGTTCAGAAAAATGCTCCCAACTTTTGAAATGAGGAAGCCATTTGACTTGAGAATGGCTTAATTTTCAATTTTGACCACACTTTTTTTTTTTTATTGACCAATTTTCTTGAGAGCCCCAAAGACCAAAAAATGGAGAAAATGTTTTTTAGGAAAATATTTTTCTGTGAACTACCAGAGCCTAAGAAAGTTTGGATTCGGTCACATGCAGTTTTGTTGAAGTCAGTCTAATAATTAGACAATCAATTGCATCAAAGTGCAGTTTTGCCTAATTCAACAAATGACCAAAAATTCCAATGGCATGTGAAAATACATTTTGCAAAAAGCCAAGGGCCTGATGTTCCCCAAAAAATTTAAAATTCCACACTTCACTCTTGCATCAAACGTCATCTCATAAATGCTAATTTTTCCCCACAACCTTCCGACCCGAAATGAACATATCTCTCCATCTCTAAGAATAAAATTCTAGCCTGCCTCCAAATTCCCCAATCAAAAAAGATAGGTTCCTAAGAAAGAAGAATTCAAATAAAAGTAAAATATTGCTTAGATACTCACCAATACAATAACCAAGGAGGTTTATGATTGTAAGCTTTGTATCTGCAAATAGAAGGGCAGATAGCAAGACGACAACCCAATCCTTCACAACTCCAGCCACGCGAATGGTCAGAGCACTGGTATGTGAGATCACAAGAAAAACTGATAGGTTGAGTGCAAAAGTACAAAGAGAATTGAGGGTTAGCACAAGAGGTTGAAAGTTCCATGCGTGTGCTTCCATCCTTGGTTTCTCGAGAAAAATCCAAGGAATAAATAGGCAAAGAGCACTGCAAGGAAAATCACAATCAAATACACAAGCATATTTTCCCCCTAGGGAAGTGGAAAGAAATGCTTTGAAAATGATGATGCTTCATATGTAAATGACAAACAAAATACTTGCCTGCAGGGACTAACATAATACATGACAGATATAGGGTTTAACTTCAGACCCTTCCTTTTTACTAGAATCTCCATGAAAATAAGTCTCAAGGCTTCTCCAACAACTCCACCCATCTGATACACAACTCCAATCCAGCTGATATTTATCTCTCCATAAGAAGCCACAAGAACACCAAAACTGATAACTGACATAATTAACAACATTCTGCAGCTCATCACCTCAAGTCCAGCAGCTACTCCAAGAATAAAAACAGCAACTGGCACTGCAAATCTCAGTAAACAAATTAAACCTTGTCAACAAGTGCCAAACTGCAAATTTCCAGAGGAAAGCAACTACCTATTGGCCAACCAAATATGAAACTTGCCACCAAACAGAGCAATTACAGATTATCACTATCACAGGAAATATCTGGAATTTATCAAGACCATTGCTTCTAGACATAATGATAACTTTTTCAGAAATGAGAATCAAAGCCTTTTATTGACAGTAAGGATGAGGTTATCTAAGAGAGTGCCAGCCCTAGTTATTCAAATGAAAGATCAAAAAGATATAGAGAAGCAAATATATCTCCTAGAGCAGATTTAGTAAAAGAGTGGGGTTCAAAGACAGATAATGAACACTTACTAACAGCCTTCAACATTTGTGCAAAAGCCACGGAAATATACAGGTAGGCAGTGTTTCCCAGCCAAAGGGTCATTGCAAATGTTGCACCTATTGGAATAACTGAGGTTGCATATCTAATATATGAATATCCATAAGATATAGGACAAAGAATCAACATTACATAAATAAAATTGGAAAGGATAGGCCTAAGGCCTTGTTGCATGTATTAGGAAAACACATCTTTACTTACATTTCTGCTGTCATTCCCTCCTCAACTTTCATGACCTATGAAGAGTTGAAAATTAAGAAATAAGTTGGACAAGCAAAAACTCCACATCAGATAAGGGAACCTGATATAAAATTAAAGTAGTACCTTGAAAACTTTGGTTAGTGTAAAACACAAAACCGAAGAGAAGACCATGTGAAGTAGAGTCAATCCAAGAGGATAAGGAAAGTTTATTTCCTTAGATGATAAAACCCACTGCAATCAAACAATTCCAAAGAAAACCTTATGTTAGTGAGGTGGAGGAACGTCTTCCAAAACAATATCACCACTTTAGCATATCACAGAATGGTGTGAACTGTCACGCCCGACTCTAGTCACCAGAGAAATTGTCCGCTTTGGATCAAGCCGAATCCATCCCATACTGGATTGGTAGGATCCGCACAGTTTTGTATCGCAGGTGAAATGGGAAACTTTCCAAGAGGTCACCCATCTTAAGATTTCTGTTGAGCGAGCAAGCGCGCTTAACCCTGAAATTCTTCCAACTCTCCAGTCATTCCACCAAAAGGCGTCTTTAATGATTAATTTCCCCCTTTTCGATATATGATTCGATTCATTCCTGTGTCTCGCATTCCACTACCCATAGCTAGCTTGCTATTCTAGAAGCTCGCCAAGACCTTAACTCTATTTGCCCTCTTAGGATCGCTTTGCCAGGTCAGAATGTCACAGGCCCACCAGCTTCAGCGTGGTTCGTCCTCAAACCATACATCTATTGGAGGGCGTCCAACTCTGATACCAACTGTCAACGCCTGAATCTTAATCCATCTCATACTGGATTGGCAGGATCCGCACGGTTTTGTCCCGCAGGTGAAAGGGGAAACTTCCCAGGAGATCACTCATCCTAGGATATCTGTTAAGCAAGCACGTTTAACCCTGGAGTTCTTCCAACTCTCCAGCCATTCCACCAAAAAGCACCTCTAATGATTAGTTTCCCCCTTTTCGAAATATGATTCAATTAATTCCTATGTCCTGCATTCCACGACCCATAACTAGCCTGCCATCCTAGAAGCTTACCAGGACCTTAACTCTACCCGTTCTCTTAGGATCGCTTTGCAATCTAAGAGAATCCACAATGCAGGATGTCACATGAACACCCTAAGCATGTATATGAAAGAATCCTCCAATCTAAATGCTAAAACATGTATCTTAATGCAACCTTGGACAATGAGTCAGATACAGAGCACTATTTTAAAAAAACGAAAAAATGTAAGACAATCCACAATGCACACAAACTTATATCTTATAGGAACCCTAACGCTTAATAGATTCTAAACCTTATGCTCTTTCAAGAAACTTGAAACTATCCTCTTCACCTATTATTCTTTGACCATTTTCATAAATTTGATTAAATTCATAAAGAATTTTCTACTATGCTTCAGTCTATATTTTTTAGCATACAAGCAAAATTCATAGATTTAAATTCTGGCATGGCCACATGTAATATAATTAGGGCCCTTGCAGAAATGCCATAACATTTGCAGCCTTTTCGGTGCAAATTTCTCTAAGATAGAAATTACATGAATGAACAGATTTACACGAAAATTACTCAAGTTTAACAAAAATGCATAATATACAACCACAGATGCAAAAGTTTGCTCTAGTGAGTTTTTTTTTTTTTTATTCTATACTTGTTATGGATGAATTTGTTTGAGGTATTAGAGCTCAAATTGAGGATTAGCTAATAACTTTTTGACCTCATCAAGTAGGTCAAACAACAACAACAATGACAATTAAGCCTTAGTCCCAAACTAGTTGGAATCTCTTATGAATCATTAGCTACCATTTCCACTCTATTCAATAATAGCAAAAAAATAAGCAAAGCATAAAGTAGGAAAACAAAGGATTTTGAAAAGGAAAATAATTTTGGTACAAAAATTTTGAAATTTTAAAAATCATTTGCTTTATTAAGTAATAAAGAAGCATAAAACAAACAATGACCAAAAAAGCCTTATGTCTAGACTAGTTGGGGTCGGATATATGTATCTTTTGTCTCCATTCTATTTTTTTCATTGCTAGATCCTCATTAATCTTAAGAGGCTGTAGATCTTTTGTGACCACTTTCCTCCAAGTGAATCTAGGTCTACCTCTTCCTCGTTAAGCATCCTCTATCCCTAAATTATCACACTTATGAACCAGGGAACATGGGGGGTCTATATAGCACATAACCAAATCGAAGACGTCCTTCTCTCATTTTGTCCCTGACTTTTGCTACCTGCACCTTATGTCGAATGTGGTCATTCTAAGCTTGTCCAACCTTATCTACAATCAGCATAATTTGCAACAATACTTGTTTGTATTAGTTAATGGTTCTGACATTTTTTTAATATTTAGACTAAATTTCCTATTAAAGTTTAACACTAGATGTGTTTTCCAAAATAAATTTATTACATGATCATCTGGTTTATAGATTGTCAAAAAAAAAACAAAAAAGATCTATGATCAACATAACATAAAAGTTATTAAATCCTTTGATACTCATATTTGTAGATAAATTAAAAATATGATTTATCATTATATATTTACAAAAAAATAAAAAGCTAACTGCAACTATATTAATTAACATTTTAAACTATCCTTTTTTTTTTTTGTACAAGTGATCAAAACATACAGTACAGTTCATATTCTTAATGGTCATCTAACAAACTTACAACAATGCAACGAAAGCTAACAATGGTTCACAACAAAATTTTTATTTACCACCTAACATCTATAATTAATTAGTTATTCACATCAACGACTAATGGCTATCAATTACTACAAAGGACAGAACCCACATAACTTTGTTAACAACCTTTTCGCTTTTGAAAACTATAACCAAGTCTGATCTTTGAATATGTAAAAGGCTTAAGTGTCATTTAGCATGAAATACAAGAGATTTCCACAAAAATTATGCAACGACAATAGCAAATTATTTGTTATTGATTATGAAAAACCCTAGATTCTTGCCCCTAAGAAAAAATCAATACCTTCTTCTTGTGCTCCATCAACATTTATTTACATTGCAAAAGAGGGTTCTAGCATATAAAAAACAGACAATGTCAATCGAAGAGGACCTTCGTTCCTATGTAGTTTTGCCATACGGTAATATAGGTGGATATAAGAATGTACTGCTGATCCAATTATCTTTAATACTGAAGAAAGCAGTTCGGAAAAACCATTTTCAATAAAGGAGATAAGGATAGCAAAAATCTAACAACCTATTATGAACAATACAACCAGAACCAGTCACAAAATGGTCGCTACTAACCATGGAAAGGAACAGAATTTTAATATAGTTACACAAAAATACCCAATTATGTAATCTTTCCCGAACCAAACATAAAAATCAAAATCCTTCAATACAACTTGTGTCTTAATGTTGTTAATGTATTGGCGGCTAGAACTGAAATTCAAATATAGTGACAGAAATCAAAGAAAAATAAGAATAGAGTAGTCTAACCTTGTTAAAGAAGATCTGGCCACTAGAGAGAGCGATGTAAAGAAGAATGTAAGCGTAAGTTATAAGTCTCGTCCGATCTGCCATTGCCTCTGCTACTAAATTTGAACTACAGACTTGCTACTTCCTCTCTCTCAAATCTTAATTCTTAGATGGAAACAAGTCAGCTCTGGTGTTGAAGCATGAAAACTTAAAAGAGCCTTTCAGTTTCAGTATCTTGGGCCAAGACCATTCAAGCCCAGCTGTTCATGCGTATGGATAAGCACTGTTGGGAGCGTTTGAATCCGGCGATACGGTGGGTGTTCAATTTCGCCGCTTACTTTTTTTTTCCTTTTTTACTTTTTAACTTTTGAATTTAAACTTATTTTTAAGTACTTTTATGCTATGTTTGGAAGGAGGAAAAAAAGTAAAATAGAGTGAAAATTAAGAATAGAATTTATTTTACATCCTTCCAAAAAAGGTATTTTGACGATTCCAAAATATTTTCACCTCTATTTTACTTCATCCAAATAGCTCCTAAGTATTTAATTAAAAAGTAAAAATCACTTTAAATATCGATTCGATTCAAATAAATTTAAAATATGGAATTCATTTATAATTTAAATAAAAATAGAAAATATTTGTAAATGAATTTTGTTTAACATGTTTAACTAAAAATATATAATTCATTTTGATTTTTTCTTCAAAAAAATTTATTTCTACATAATTATTTTTAGAATAAATTCATAATTTAAAAGGTTCGTTTGCTTTTTTTTATCAAATTGTTGCTCCTTATAAGAAGTTTTGTTTGCTTAGAGTTGCTCATCTGTCGTCAATAAGTTACTATTTTATGTCTGGGTTAAAGGAATGGGGTCCTGTCCTTCCTCACAATATTTTACAAGTTGTGTTTGATGATATTTCTTAATGTAAGTGTTCATTTTCCATAAAAAACAACATTCATTGCACATTAACAATACATGTTGTTCATACTCGTGATTTAATATCTTTTAATACTAAATTTAAATTTAAATATGATTTCTTAATATTTCTAACTGAATTGATAAGTTCAAATATTAGTTATGAGATAAGTTTTTCGGGACTCAAAACTATCTTTAAATGGAAAAGAAAATTGGTTCAAATCTTATGTTTAAACCATATCTTGCGTGTGCGAAATATAAAATATATAAAAAAAAAATCAAAATTCATATAACGTTACGAAATTAGTGGATATCCTACATAGACTATAAATCTATGTTTCTAAATAGTGCAGAGATCTATATTCTTAATTAGTGTAGAAGTCTATTTCCTAATTAGGATACCATTCATGTGCCTATATATATATTTGACTTCTCAATAAAAATTAATAAGAATGACACTAATATTTTTTCTCTCTACTTCTCTCCTATTTTTTCTATTATTGTACAGCACAATGTCAGTATGATTTCATTCTATCACCATTTGCTCTGTTAATCAAATCACAAATCGCTTAAAGAAAGATCTCTTGATCAAATCACTTAAATAGAGGATAACTTATGGTTTGCAACAACCAAAATTAAGGTTGGTGTCTTTAAATTTATTTACATACAAAATGTAATTGTTTATGCCTTCTTGACAATTTTAGTGATATAATTACTTATAGTAAAATATTATATGATGTTAAATTTATTAATTGTATGCCATTAAATTGGATTTAAATAATAAAAGGTAACTTGATTAATTAAAAGAAAATATTTCTGCCAATGGTTTAAAAAAAAAAGAATTGATTTCGATTTTTTACAGGCCCTAAAACAGCCATGAAACATCGCCATGTCTTGGTATTAATGAACTTGATTTTGATTTTTGTTTGTTAAGCTAATTCTTACTTTTTCTTTTTATTTGATTATAATTATTATACTTCTATTAAGAAAAGAAACAATATGAGAATGATATTGCACATCAATTAAATCTTTTATCTAGATTTTAAGAGCTTGATTGATAACAATACGTGTTTGATGAATGAATATCAGTACATTCATTGATCTATTTAATTACATATATATAGTGTTTTGGTTACAACAAACTGATAAGAACAAATATGAATATAATCTCCTCCAGGATATAAGCTACACATGATAAGATAACTATGACTATTACACCCCCTCAATTCGAGCCGGGAAGGAACGAATTGCTAGCTTATGAGGAAGATGAGTGTGTCATTGTCGTGACAAAGGCTTTGTAACTCGTTGCTGCAAACTTTATCTCTAACAAAATTGAAGGTGACCTCAATATGTTTTGTCCGAGCATGAAAGATTGGGTTGCGAGAGAGATACATCGCACCAAGATTGTCGCACCAAAGTGTGGGAATAAAAATCAAAAAATGCAGCTCATGAAACAAAGATTTCAACCATGTAACTTCAGCGATGCCAAGTGCAATTGCGTGATATTCAAATTCTGTTGATGAACGAGCAACGGTTTGCTGTTTCTTGAAAGACCATGAGATAAGATTGATGCCCAGAAAAATAGCATTGCTAGAAGTTGATTTTTGGTTGACAGGATTAGATGCCCAATCAGCCTCTAAATAAGCATGAAGATCAAAGTTGTTAACGTGAGAAAACGGTAAACCAAAGTCTTTCGTAAGCTATAAATAACACAGGATCCTTTTAGTTGCAATCTAATGAGATTCGAGAGGTTGATGTGCTACTCAATTGACTGCATACGTGATGTCAAGTCTGCATGAATGATGAATACTGCAAGCTCCCAACTACCCGACGAGACAAGGGAGGATATGAAAATAAAGAATCAGATGCAATAGGAGATAAGGCACACAAGACAACATGCGTACATAAGCCCTTGCAATCAGTCATTTTGGCTTTCTCTAATAGCTCTAAAACATATTTACGTTGGTGAAGCAATAATGTACCCGAAGAGTCGCGCAACACTTCGATGCCTAAGAAATAATCGAAATCACCGAGATATTTTAACATAAAGTGAGAATGCAACATAGAGATGACATGCTATCAAAAAAAAAAAAAAAACATAGAGATGACATGCTGAATTGTAAAAGAGTGAGAACCAGTTAAAATAATGTCATCTAAATATATCATGCAAAAAAGATGAACATTATTTTCATTATAAATCAGCAAGGAGGAGTGGGTATTAGATATAACAAACCCATATTGCAAAAGAATAGAGGTAAGGCATTTATACTATTGACGTGGGGCTTGTTTAAGCCCGTAGAGAGATCATTTGAGCCTACAGACATAGTCAGGACATTGAGGATCTACAAACCCCAGGGGTAGATCCATATATACCGCGTCATCAAGGGCACCATGGAAAAACGCGTTGGAAACATCTAATTGATGAAGCATCCAACCTTTTGAAACTGCAATGAAAAGAATGTCCAGAATGGTAGTCAGTTTAATAATTGGAGAAAAGGTCTCTTTATAATCAATTCTCGGACGCTGATTAAACCCTTTAGCAATGACATGTGCTTTGAAGTGATCAACCGAACCATCCGATTTTTCCTTGATCCGAAAAACCCATTTACATCCTATGATGTTCTCAGCAAAAGATCAAGGAACAAGATCCCAAAAAATCCAGTTTTAAGCAAAGCATTTACTTCTTCGGTCATAGCAGCTCGCCATTTTTTGTTTGAAACAGCCTTAGAGAAACAAGTGGGAACATGTGATTAGGAAGCTACTTGATGAAGAAATAATTTAGGCCGAAGGGAACGTGTTTGAGACCTTGTAATCATACGATGAATTCTTGAGGGTGCTTGGGAGGTGGCAGGTTGTTGTGTAGATTGAGAAAGATCAACCATGAGCTCAGGTGGCAGGTAGAGGAAGTAGAACACGTATGTTGAGCTGTGATGATGATGCCGAGCCAGATATCGTTGGTGAAGATGGCTATTTAGACACATACTAGGAGAAGATGTGGTAGCGGCAATGACATCTACTATTGGAGATGAATTTGAAGTAGAAGGAGAAGTGCCTAAAATACCCTTTGACCAAGCTAGAGTAATAGGATGAGGTGGAACCGAGAGTGGTGAAGCAATGGATTCAGTAGCAGACCTATCATTTAACCCCTTTAAAAGAAATACCTTATCAAAAAATCGAACATGGTGTGAGATATAAATTTTATCATTTAAAATGTCTGAGCAAAATAACCCTTGTGGAATTTACATACCCAAGAAGAAAAGCAAATTGAGATGAATAAGAATCTAATTTATGTTTTGCATAGGGTTTGAGCCAAGGATATCAAGCACAACCAAAGACATGAAGTGCATTGTAATTTGGTTTTTGGCGATTTAGATGTATTAGGAACAATCGGTAATCAATTAATGCAATAAACACCACATTCAAAGGCCAAAGTCCAGTATTTTAATGGAACATTAGCGTGAAATAATAAATCCTAGCGGTTTTAACTATATGTGTGTTTGCGCTCGGCACAACCATTTTGCTCAGGAGTATAAGGGCATGACACACGTTGGGTAATTCCATTTTGATGTAAATAACCAGATAAAGCCTGAAACTCTCCTCCCCAATCAGCATAGTGTGAACCCCTCCCCCAAACATCACTGGCATATGAATGCATGTGACTAAGGACAGAAATGCACGTGAATGTATGAGTCGCCACCTTGTTTAATTATATAAAATTGGGAAAAGATTTGCTCCATCTGTAGCATCCCATGCTATTAGCTGCATATGCATATACACAACTAGGTTCAGAATATAAATTTACTAATATAAACGTGTCAAGTCACTCGTGATGAACTACTCGAAGCTCGGCTCATTCAATAAGTTTTAAGGCACGATCTACGAACCCGAGATGGATCCCGAGACCATATCATGCTGATGAACTAACCGATGGATGAAATGTTTTGCAGGGTGAATGAAGTAATTGGACCAATTGAAATGTTTATGTGATTTCAACTTGCCGCTCGGGGTTAAATCCCGAACGTGCCTACGTACTTCCGTGTACTGTTCCGTGTGAATGGAAGATCAAAAGTCAAACGTAGTTCGATAGCCTTCTTGAAGGGCTTTGAAAATGGGTATGCTTAATGCATGAGTGTGTATGAGTGCTTTTGTGCATGAGTTGGTGGTATGCTTGTGGCATGAAGTGTGTAATGCTTTGTGCATGAGTTGTGGTATGCTTTGGTGCATTTTGTTTAGGCATTTTTGCCATGAGGCTTTTAGCCAAAAGAGTTGATTTGGGCTTATTCTTGCCAAAATTGGTGTTCGGGCTTATTATTGCCGAAAATGATTTTTGTCGAGCGATTTGTTGCCAAAATCGTTGATTTTAAGGCTCTTAGCCAAAATGGTTTATTTAGGCGATTTGTCGCAAAAAATGTTGATTTAAGGCTTTGGGCCGAAGTTGATTGATTTTAAGGCTTCGAGCCGAAAAAGTGTTGATTTAAGCAATTCGTTTGCTAAAATGTGTAATTTAGCCGATTGTCGCCAAAATGGTTGATTTTGAGGCTTTTAGCCAAAATGATGTAATGTCGCTCAAAAGTGTTGATTTTAAGGCATTTGTGCCAAAATGATTCATTTAGGCGATTTGTCGCTCAAAAGTGTTGATTTTAAGGCATTTGGCCAAGATGGTTCATTTAAGCGATTTGTCGCTCAAAAGTGTTGATTTTAAGGCATTTGTGCCAAAATGATTCATTTAGGCGATTTGTTGCCAAAATCGTGATTGATTAAACTGTAGGCAATTTGTTGCCAAAAAGCGATTGATTAAGGCTTTTAGCCGCAATTATTAATTAATTGGACTTTTAGCCAGATTTGTTCGAAATAAGGCGA
Organism: Jatropha curcas; assembly: GCF_014843425.1. Next base: position 2,222,618 of record NW_023591140.1, read on the forward strand.
TTGAACCGTAGTTATTAATTAACCCCTAATAAGCGGGCGGGGGGGCGTAGGCTCTTTAGCCAATATTGTCCGATTTAAGCTTAACCTACCACGATTATTAATTATTTCCGGGCGTTAGAGCTTAAAATCGAGTTTGTTTTTATCAAAGCAGTTTATTGTACCAAAAAAAAAGTGACGTAGGATGCATTATGCAATTGTAGAAGTTATTAAGAGTAGAAGAGAAATATGCATGAAATGCAAAATTAAATAGGCAGAGTTTTGTTTAACAATACCCTGATTTAAGCGGCGAACGGCGGCTTCTTAACTCCAGGTTAAGCTCCTCGCTATTAGGAAATATTAATTAATTTTAATTTGTTTAAAATTTTAATGTCCAAATATCAACAATAAATGTAATAAAAATTAAAATTAAAATGCCAAAAAACGGTAAAAAGGACGCAAAAGAGCGTGAGAGAGAGAGGGTTTCGTCTATCCAAAACAGAACAAGGCGCACTAGAAAATAGGCTGAAAATGGCCTATTTATTTTATTTAATTTTAGTGGTCAAATATCATAATAAAAATGCAATAAAAATTAAATTAAAATGCGAAAAGCGGTAAAGAAGGATGCAAAGAGCGTGAGAGAGAGAAGGTTTCGTCTATCAAAACAGACAGGAGTGCCAAAGCTGGGCGGCAGGTGTCGCCCAGAGGGGTGGGGGGCCAGGCCCCGCCCGCGCGGGGTGACAGGCCCCGCGCGCGCTGGGCGGCAGGCCTTGCCCAGGAAGTTACTATAGAAAAGTCAAATTTAATTCGTCCGTCAACACAGACAGGGGTGCCAAAATTGGACTTATAGGCCATTTTCGGGTCCAGGGCGGCAGGTGCCGCCTGGCTCGGCGGTAGCTGCCGCCTGGGAGGGCGGCAGGTGCCGCCTAGTCGGTGGGGGGGCAGGTGCCGCCCATGCTGGGCGGTAGGGGCCGCCCAGTCGGTGGGGCGGCAGGTGCCGCCCAGGCGGTGGGGCGACAGGTGCCGCCCATGCTAGGCGGTAGGCGGGCGGCTGGGCCGCCGTGGCCGGTGGCTGGGCCGCCGGTGGTCGGTGGTCTTGCTATCTTTTTGCTCCGGAGGCCTTTCCGGGCGCTCCGGACCTCTGAAAAAATTTTCGGGCCCAGATCCGCGATCCTCGCGACGTCCCGGACGTTTCAAGTACCATATTGGCATACTTTCGGTGAACTTCTAAATGGCCTTTAGCCTGGTCGGGCTGTTTGCAGTCCGAAAAAAAGATGGCTCTTTGAGCCTCAAAATTTGGGTGTTCACAGTTGCCCCCCACCGTCGATCATAAAAATGATTTATGGAGTCGGTGGTTGTCTGAAACACAAATTTTGAAGGCGAAATCGGACGCGTCTAAAAGACCCGTGCTTCGGCCATTTTCTTATAAATAGCTTGAAATCTCACTAGCCACTCATTCTAAACTCTCTACACACAAGAGTTCTCTCAAATCCTCTCATCTTTCAAAGTTTTACAAGACCTCCTTCCTCTATGGCTTCACCAAGCAGTGTTTTTTTGTTTATGGCTTCCTCTGATCTGAGCGGTGAGGAGTACCTGGGTCTCTGGGGATCTCGCTTGACGAGGTTCAACCTTATGGGCGGACGCCTAACACTCACCCCCGTAAAGCATCTTCGCCCAGGTACGCCTCTTTTTTTTTTTTTTTTTTTTTTTTTTTAGGGGTTGACAAAATGGGGATCGTGATTTTTCGGGCCTCCTGTGGCTAGAAAGAGAACTTTGGGCCTTCGTGGCCTGAATGTGCTTTTCGGGCCTTAGGCCGAATTGTGAATTGTCGGGTCTCTACGGCCAGAGTGTGATTTTCGGGCCTTAGGCCGAATTTGTGAATCTTGGGCCTCTGCGGCCGAATTGTGATTCTCGGGCCTTTGTGGGCCGAATTGTGAATTTTTTATTTTCTGTATTTGCTGTTTTATTAGTATGCATGCTAAGATATTACCCTTAGTAAAGAACCAAGGGACAATTCTTTGATGATTCTCGGGCCTCTGTTCGGGCCTCTGTGGCCGAATTGTGAATTGTCGGGCCTCTATGGCCAGAGTGTGATTTTCGGGCCTTAGGCCGAATTTGTGAATTTTGGGCCTCAGCGGCCGAATTGTGATTCTCGGGCCTCTGTGGCCGAATTGTGAATTTTTATTTCTGTATTTGCTGTTTTATTAGTATGCATGCTAAGATATTATCCTTAGTAAAGAACCAAGGGACAATTCTTTTATTACTTTACCTTTTAGGATCCTTACATTAAATTGGATGTGGCTGAGAATTCTATGTCCGAAATCCCGATCGAGATATTGGATCTGAGCCACCCGGTCGGGGCAATCATCAATCCGTCCCGTCTGGGTTACTTGAGGCATTTTGATGCTGGCCGAAATAGTCACAAGGAGTTGCTGGGTGGTGCTTTGGCCCGAAGAGATGGTGGGAACACTACCTAACACTTCATTTTTCTTGGGGCGAGATGACAATGACCCCTGTGGTTTTCCTGTGATTACCGGACATCCCTTTTGGTATTCGACATTGAATTAATATGATGCCTGGAGGACAGAGAATTTCCCCTGACGGAATTGCGGAATTTGAAGACCTGCCTCGGATTGTCGGGCCAGGTTCTGCTACTCCAGCTTTGAGTGTTTCCAGGCGCTGGCTATATCTCCAAGCCCCTGGCATTTATGCTAGCCATAGGCGGGGAGAGCTGACGGCTACTCAGGTGGCCAGATTCACTTTGTTGCTGATATTTGCCTCGTTTGCTTCGACCTTCTGGTCCAACAGGAAGGAGAAGTTTAATCCTTCTATCTTGAAGAGTTTAGAAAACCTAGCCCATCTTACGGAGTACGACTGGGCCAACGCTATTCTGAGCCGCATGTATGATGACATGTGTGATCTGAGTCAGAGCCACTGTAAACTTAGCGGGACCTACTACTTTTGGGAGGTAATGTGAAGAACATTCTGTATTTTTCTGTTTTCTTTGACCTCTTTGGACTCTTGTTTCCTCTTTTTTGCAGACTTGGGCATTTGAGTACTTTCCTTTCACTCGCCCAGAGCAGATTCATGCTGATCTCGGATTAGGGCTGGTACCTTGGGCTGGTACCGTTGGCTTGGAGATGGTACCGAACAAACCTTCATACCAGTCGGCATAAGCACTCGCTAAAAGACCTGAGAACCTTTTTTGATACATGTAGCCCGACGCAGGTATGTGTTCAGTAATTCTGGAATACGTTGAATAAAAAAGATTTATCAACATATTTGCATCTTTTTTTTTTATTTATTTTTTTAGGTTGAAGTGGGGGCGATGGCCATTCGCCTACAGAGCTGGATCCAGGTTGATCCTCATTTCCAGCGATCAGATGACTTGTCTCGGCGGAGGGTGATCCTGTCGCATCCCGTCCTGAGACGATACTACTTGGGCGAGAGAGTAGACTTTCAAATAAGAGGCTGTAATAAGAGCTGTCGTTTCCCATTCCCTTATCCTCCCTCCCGGAGAACATGCGAGCGGGGCAAGGAGACTGACTCTCACCGATGCGCATAACTGAGGGTATCCGTATGGAGAGTTCATCTTGGAGGAGAGGGAGATTATGCTGAATTCTGCAGACTCTTCCTGATGCAGCCTATTGGATCGCGGCTTGACAATTTTCAGAGATCAGCTCCTTTCCATCCGCCCGCCACCCACTCTTCTCGGGCTGCGGGTTCTTCGAGTAGGACTCCAAAGAGGAGGCCTACGACTGATCCTTCTTCTTCTACTCGGGCCGAAGGACTGATCCTTCTTCTTCTACTCGGGCTGAAGGTTCATCTCAAGCCGGCCCTAGCCACTCGGCCGGCCATTCCAGGGCTCCCCGGGCTGTAACAGAGGCTACCGGGTCACTTCATTCAGACTTGGCCAATTTACGTCTTCCGTACAGCATTTCCTACCATACTCCTGGCGCTCCTTTAGCCTTTCGAGAGGTCTCGCTGGAAAATGTGGATCGCTTGGCTCTGCCTTCTGAGGACATTACTGAGGTGAGTAAAAACTGCTAAATCTCTCACAAAAACGATTCATAAGAGATTTGACGTTCATTTGCATTTTTTTTTTTATAGGTTCCTGTTGGATTGATCAATCCAATCAGATGATGGAATTGATGCTCGGGATGCAACAGGAAGCGTGTCTTCGTCCTGGACTCGTGAGGCTTTACAATGATCAGAGAAGGCAAGAGGCCCCGTCGTTGGAAGCCATGATTGGCCGGGGATTTTTTCGTGTTCCCTTTCTTTCTTTCGTGTCTGACAACTTACTAAGAGAGCTTTGATCGTGCTTCTGTACTGTAGTCGTTGTAGCTAGTTTTATTTTGTAATATTTTCGGTGAACTTCCGAAATAGCCTTCTGGTCCGGCGGACTGTTTGCAGTCCGGGAAAACAGGCTTTCTGAGCCTCAAAATTTGGGTATTCACACCGCCATCATTCAGTGGCAATTTGGTGACCGCTATCGCCGTCATTCGGTGGCAATTCGGCGGCTGCTGCCGCCATCATTCGGCGGCTGCTGCCGCCTTCATTCGGCGACTGCTGCCGCCTTCATTCGGTGCTTCGGCGGCTGCTGCCACCTTCGTTCGGCGCATTTTTTTCTATAAAAACTTATTTTGTTGGCTTTTTTGCTCATTCCTTCTCTTTTCTCTCTTTTCCTTCTTCTTCTCAAAGAATGAATCCCTTTTTTACTCACAACATGCACAGCTGGACTAGGAGTCTCTCCAAAGTTGAAAAGATCAACCTGGGGAGGTACGGTCTCTCTCCTATCATTACTCTTAGGGGGGTAATGATCGACTGTAACTTTTTATGGGCCTGCACCAGACTTTGGGATCCTGAGGCCCACGTTTTCCGGTTCGGGGCCAGGAGCCATGATGGAGGAGATGTGTCCTCTTTTTGAGGAATTCTGTGCTATCATAGGGTGCGACCCCAATGCCCCTTTGGTCAAGCATGAGGTTAAGATTGGGTATGTTCGGTCGTTTGAAAGCCTGTTTCAGTTCAGCCGACCTCAAGCTAGGGCCATCATTGTTGGTGATCAGAAAGCAATTCTGCTGCCCTTGATTGATGATTTTTCAGAGGTCCGTTCAGACGACCCGGACCGGATGAGGCTGAGAATGCGGGCCTTGGTTTTTTGCTTATTGGCTGGTTTCTTATTCAATAAGGATCCAGGCGTTTAACGGACCAGGCTTCGGGGACTCTGGCGACTCTGTCCTATGGTTCGGCAGATGGAGGAGTATGGGTTGCATTGAGTGGCGTTGTGCTGGCAGAACCAATCAGAGAGCCTTGACCCAGAGCTAGCTCTAGCTTCGAGGACTGGGCATTATCCACCGATTATACTCCAGGTTATTATTCATCCCCCCTCTCATCTTTTCCCTATTTTTTCTTGTTTTGAATTCTATATCCTTTGTAATAAGAAAGGATCCATTACCAGGTTTGGATTGGAAGGACCACCCTCCAAGTGGTTGCTGCTCCAACTTTATTGCCCTATAAACCCTGGTCCAGTATCGTATGCGGAAGATTTTGATACAATAACCCGTTACCCGTCTGTTGATGCGTGGACTTCATGGTTAATTGAACTAGGTCCAGACGAGGTGTTGTGGTTCATACCTTGGTATGATATCAACCGGTTTATTCAAGTTAACTTCCGCCATACTCAGGTTTACCTGTTGGGCCTTACACATTGCACCTGGTATTGTGCTTCGCGCGTTCTGGGACAGATGGGGATAGATCAGACTGTTCCGACTATGGATGACTCGTTATCTGATTCAACCATTACTCCGGGAGTTACCCGTGCCGTCCTTAGAGCTTGGGTTAGAGACCATCAGATGGTTAGGCCTTTACCTAATCCTGCTGGTGTTCAGACTTCTTCTGAGTATCGGGCCTGGTTCATGGTCTGTTTATGAACCATTGTCTGCCAGTTGAGAAGCTGAGGAGGCTGAGTGTACTTGAAGGTTGGACTCAGGCCGACGCTGGTAATGAGGCTGGGACTGATGAGGAGATTCTGTTGGCTCCCCAGACAGGAAATGTTGGAGAAATGTTGGAGAGAGTTCGGGAGCTAAAGATGACTCGGAAGACGTTGCCCCACGGAGGCGACGGGGCACTTAGACTTTTATGGGCTTTTTGGGTTTTTTTTATGGTTTTTTTTTTGTTTTTGACTTTTTTCGGTATTTTGGCTTTGGGCTTGGGACGTATGTTTTATTTGGACTTGGACTCTACTTTCTTTAATTTGCCGTTTGATTTTAGACTGTTTGCCTTTATTGTTTTTATTGGGCATGCCACTTGTCTTTTAAGCTTTCCAAGCACTTTCCAACTTTTATTTATTTAAGCTCTAATCAAAGCTCATAAATTTTGCCTAAGTCGCCCTTGATCGGAGTTTCAACTTAAGCGAGTACCCATTTTTGCCTAAGCCGCCCTTTTCCGGGTTTCAACCTTAGCGGGCCCCCGATTTTTGCCTAAGCCGCACCTTTCCCGGGTTTCAACTTAGCGGGTTTTTTTTTTTTTATTAATATCGGCAAAGAAAGAATTATGAGAAATGGTATGTTTTGTTTTTTTTTTTTTTTTATTGAGTTTAGAACCATACCCAATGAGGGCTGCCTACATATCTCCGGATAATAAATTTCTTTTTTCCGAAGAAGAATCAGGTCTAAATTGTAGTTTCGTTTACATTATGCAAATGATTTATTTCACAAAATATCTTTTTTAACTGACTAAATTCATGGATTAATGAATTCCAAGACCATCCAAATACAGTCACAAAATAACGGCCTACGCCTGACAAGAAATCTTCTTCAACACATACGGTCCAGCCCAATGAGGAGGAACTTCCCCCGTGGATCTATGACCGGTTGTCTAATTTCCTTATCAGAACCAAACAACCCATTCTCAGTTTTCCAGGTCTTTGAACCCTCTTGTTAAAAATGTCGCGCCCATTCTTTCTTGAATAAACTTGAGTTTGGTGGAATTGCCGCAATCGCTTTTCATCCAATACCCAATGCTTTTCATCCATACCCAAGAGCTGCAAATGATAATTCTCAGCCCAATTTGCTTCACTGATCTGGCTTTCCCGGATAACCCTCGCCGACTGAACTTCTAACTCAATAGGCAATACTGCTTCCATGCCATATACTAAGGAATACGGGGTTGCCCCAGTAGGTGTTCTAATTGAAGTCCGATATCCCCATAAGGCATTCGGTAACTGTTCATGCCAAGCTTTGTGCTTTTTAATTGTCTTTTGCAAAATAACTTTTATGGGCTTATTTGCAACTTCTACAGCCCCGGTTTGCGGACGATAGGGCGAGGACTTATGATGTTGGATTCTCGTCTCTTTCAACAAATTAGCAAATTCACCCTGGAAGTGAGCTCCATTATCCGTCGGTGATCTCGAAATGGCGTCCGGTACCTGCAAAGGATGTTGGTACGAACGAACTGTGCTGCCTTCTTGGCATTCAGAATGATAAAGGAGGCTGCCTCGATCCACTTAGTGATAATCTATAGCACCAAAAAATGAAACCTTGGTGACCGTTGGAAGCCTTCGGGTGGATTTTTCCGATCACGTCTATGCCCCAGGTCGCGAAAGGCCATGGTGAAGTGATAGGATTTAGATTGACCGGAGGCTGTTTTTGCAATTTAGCAAAAAATTGACATTCGTGGCACTTCTGCGCATGCCTCACACAATCTGCCTTCATGGTTGACCAGTAATAACCAAGGTTCGTGATTTTTCGAGCCAAGGCTATCCCATGCATGTGTGGGCCAGACTCCCTGTGTGTGGGCCAGACTCCCCGTTATGTAAGGAATCCATGATGGTTTGAGCTTCTTCCTCATCAACGCACCTTAGGTGCAGGCCATTCCAACTTCTTTTGTAAGAACTCCCCCAGTAAGGAAATATCGGGATGCTAGTTGTCTCAATGTCCGTTGATCAGTTTTGGTGGATCCCTCTGGGTGAACTTCGTTCTGAAGATAATTCCGTATATCCCAATACTAGGGCTTATCGTCGACCAAATTCATGATATGTGCTGGCTGTTTCTGTAGCCGCACTGTCAAGGGTCGAATGATTCGATCCTCTTTCTATATACAATCCATGTGGATACGATACTTTTTCACTCTATATTACTTGTTGCGATTTCGTACACTTGCGAAAATCACTGTCACCATCATTTAATTTCACCATTGTTTCTTTTTTTTAGTATGTCGTCCAAGCGTTGCAGGTAAGGAACCAAACGCTCTTCCTTAATTTTCCATTTCCTAAGAGCTTGAGAGACTATCAGATTGGAATCTCCGAAAACTTTGAGGATCTTTATTCCTTTTTCCAGGGCTGCTTCTAACCCCTTTATGCAAGCCTCATACTCGGCTTCATTGTTGGTGCAGTCGAAATCTAATTTGACTACAATCGGGATGTATTCTCCACAAGGAGTTTTGAATACAACTCCAACCCCATTTCCATGGTAGTTTGAAGCTCCATCGAAGTACATTTCCTAGGCCTCACTTTCCAAGCTCAACAAGTCTTCATCAGGAAATTCTACCTCCGGCATCTGGTCTTCGACTGGTAATTCTGCTAATTGATCAACCAAGGCTTAATTTTACAGTATTTACTGATACAATTTATCTTCTAGGTCATTAAGCTGCAAGTACTTGATTACCCACTTTGCCATCTTACAGTCAAAGAACCGGCCTCCTCCATAAGGAATTTCAAGGGGTTCGACTCAGAAATAACGTACGTAGTGGTAAGACGAGACGGGATAGTGCTGTAGCTTGGTACAGGCCCAGACTAGAGCCCAGACACCAACTTCTCTATTTTATGTACTTTAAATTCGTAGTTCTAGCATCCTTTTGCTTGAGATAATACACTGCATTTTCTATCCTGATCTCTCTTTGCTGAGCTACATTGCACCCATAGGCTTCTTTCCACGTTGACTGATAAGGTAGCAATAGACAAAGGTTTCACAAAGGCTTTCCTAGCCTTGGTGGCTGTAACACTGGCGGGATAGCAAATATCGTTTGACTTGGTCGAAAGCTTCTTGACAGTCTTCATTCCACTTGACTGCTATTCCTTTCCTAAGTAACTTGAACATAGAGCCACAAGTGTCCGCCAGTTGATTGATGAACCGGCTGATATACTGTAGTCTTCCCAGGAAATCCCGGACTTCTTTTTCCGTTCTTGGAGCCGGCATTTCTAGGATGGCTTTGGCTTTTAAAGGGTCAATTTTGGCTTTTGAAGGATCAATCTCTATGCCTTTCCGGCTGACCATATGCCCCAGAAATACTCCAGATGTAGCTCCAAACAGACATTTCGCCGGGTTAAGCTTTAAATTGAACTTTCAAAGTCTAACGAAGAACTTCTTAAGTGCTGTTGTATGCTCTTTAGCTGTTTCTGATTTAACAACCATATCGTCCACATACACTTCTGCTTCTTTGTGAATCATGTCAAGGAAGATGGTCGTTGTCATTCTTTGATAGGTTGTCCCGGCATTTTTGAGCCCAAACCCGGCATTTTTGAGCCCAAAAGGCATGACCCTGTAACAGTAGGTTCCCCATTCCGTGGTGAATGCCGTTTTCTCTTTATCTGGCTCATGCATCATTATCTGATTGTACCCGACAGCAAGATCGGTCAAGGAGACCATCTCGTGTCCAGCCATTCGGTCTACCAGCAAGTCGATATGTGGCAGGGGGAAATCGTCCTTCGGACATGCCTTATTCAAATCCCGGTAATCCACACACATTCTAACTTTACCATCTTTCTTCGGCACCGGCACTATATTTGCTAACCATGTCGGGTAGGCAATGGGTTCTATGAACTTGTTTTCCAGCTGCTTGGCAACTTCCTCCTTGATTTTCAAGGACCATTCTATCTTCAGCCTTCTGTTTTACTGGCTTAGCCTCGAGGGTTATACTGGATTTTGGTGTTACCCGCTATTGCTGGGGGTCGATTCCCCGTGATGTCGGCTTGCCCTTCCACATGAAGCAATCGGCGAACTTCTTCAAGCATTCACTGGACTTGTTTCCTGTTAGCATAATCAAATGTGCAATGTATGTTGTATATTCATTTTCTTCTTTGCCAATTATATTATTTTTCTTTTCATTTTTTATTTCGTTTAATTCTTTTTTCTTTATTTTTTTCTTGGAAATGCTTTGAAAGATAAGACACGCGGGGTAATCAAGAATCTGCAAAACCTTATGATTATGACGGAAATCGTCTTCAAAAAGATTACATCAAATTTGAAATCTGATTTTCAAAAAATCCGGACACAGGAAAACGACTCAGAATTGGACTGGAACTCTGGCTCAGCTCTCATACCCCAGGGTCAGACTCAAACTCAAATACAGACTGTTGATTTCAAACTTTGCACTCTAGTGTTCGACTCGGGAGGGGTGTATCAGCAGTGCCGCGCCTTTCCTCGGGCGTACCAATTGGTGAGAGGTCCTTCATTTGGCTTTAGATCAGGCTCAAGTAAATCTTGGTCCCCATCATTTCCTGTAATGACTGCAACCTCAGTTCAAAAGAGACTAGGCTGCCATGAAGTTCTTTCCACCCACTTCCGGATCAGTCTTCGTTTCAGGCTTGTTACCCCATACATCAGAGAATATTTCTAACCCAGGCAGCATCTTTTTAGCAGCCGGGCAGTAAAATGGTTCTTGGAAGTTACGGTAAGGAATCGTCTCTCCCGATTTGCAGAAGTGACTATTTAAAGTCAAGAAGCGTGATGGCATCTGTATGTTTTTCTTCTTTCCTATTCTCATCTTTCTACCTCTGTTCCTGGTCCTCGCGGCCAGGTCTTCCTCAGTGGGCTGATATCCTAGCCCAAAAGTCCCTTCATTTACTGGGCATTCCCAGGCTTGCAGTGCGGGGTATGTCTTTCCGAACCTCATCATAGCCATTCCCGGCAGGTAAGACATCCTCAACATCAAAGGAACTATGCAGTTTATTTGCACCGTTCCAAAATCAAAGAGAATTCGGGAGTTTGTAGTCTTCCCTTCTATGAACTGCACAGTGTCATACTGAAATCCCAAGAGGGGAAAATTGGCATTTTTTAGGGTTGACCTCAAAGAGAGGCTGACCCTTTGTCTTTTTAAGCTGGCTGTAGTCATCTCCTTGAACTGTTATGATTTTACCCTCGTAGGGGAATTTGACCTTTTGGTGTAAAGAGGAAGGCACTAGGACGAGGGTATTGCCTTGGCATGGTGGATCCATGGTCGACCCAAAAGTAGATTAAAGCTGGTCGGTACATCAATTACCTGGAATGGGACTTCCATCAGAGCTGGCCCGACTGTCAATTTTAGGATAGCAACCCCCAATACTTCCCTTCGGGTACTATCATAGGCTTTCACTATCTGGTCAGATGGAATGGAATCTGTCTCTTCTAACCCCAAACAGCTGGCTACCCTTAGTGGCAGACGTTCAATGCCTTAGTGGGCAGACGTTCAATGCTGACCCGTTGTCAATGAGAACCATGGGCACAGTTTTGTTTCTAGTCTGAATGGTGACATAAAGAGCATTGTTGTGACTGCTTCCCTCCCTAGGTAGGTCATCATCAGAGAACCCGATGCATTGCATTTTAGATGATTGAGTGAGGGTGGACACTAGCACTTCAGGGCTAACCTCTACCGATGTCTGAAGTTTGCAGTTGACTCAAAGCCTTGCAAAGAGCTTGGTGATGAGGAAAGGATGATGCCAGAAGTTCCCAAATTGACACTTTAGCCTGGGTCTTTTCCAGCTGTGAGAGCAGAGGGTCTTCCTTTGGCTCATCTGCCCTCTGGTAGGGGTTATTTTGGGCTTTGTCCAAGACTAGTGGTTCATACTATCTTCTGCTCCTGGTTATTGCATCGACCTCTTCAGTCAGGTCGTTCAGATCCAGGACATAGATTTCATTCATCTCTAGGAATAGCTCGAAAGGATCGATCAATTCTTGGTCAGAAACAATAGCATTTACCCCGTGATTTGGTAAGGGATTGCGGTTAGGTAAAGGGTTAGTGCTAATGTTTGGTTTGCTTCGTGGAATAATCGAACCATTATCCACTAGGTCTTGGATGCGATTTTTGAGGGTCCAACATGCTTAGTCTTGTGCCCATATCCCTGATGATACTCACAATATTCATCGGCTTTGTAATTCCTTGGTAGTGGGTTAGGTGGTGGTCTTGCTTCCAAAGGTTTGATATAGTTTGCTTTAACAGCCTCTCGGAATACCAAAAGAATTGGCATTCCGAGATCAGTGTAGGTTCTTCTTGACTGACTGCCAGCTCTCATATTTCCCACACGTAGAGGATTTGTGGGAGTAATGCTTGCCACTTCGTGGACTTTGCTAACTTGACTAGGTTTTTTGTATTTTGAGGCCCCCGAATTCTTCTTTTAGTTGCCCCATTGAAGTTTAAATCCTCCCACCTTCGTAAGCACAGTGGCAATGAGCGACTGGAAATGATGCGTTAGATTATATGAGTCTGTAACTGTTGTTGATAGGAAGGCAACAAGTTTTTTAAAGCAGATTATGTCCACCTTGTATCTTGTTCTGTAAGGGTCGATGGATCATTTGGCGATTGATCATTTGGGCGGCCTTGGCCCTCCACCTCGTAAGGAACGAGGAAAAGGGTTCATTGTTCTTTTGTTTGGTAGTTTCTAGTTCTCTTCGAATAACATCAACTTCTATATTATAGTGATACTGAGAATTAAAAGCATTGCAAACATCCTCCCAGGTCTTCATCTTAGAGCGGTCCAAACTAACAAACCACCTCAAAGCAGCACCAGTCAGGGATTGTTGGAACAACTGAGCAAGGAGCTCGCTGCTTAATCCAAATGGGTTAAAGGTGCCCACATACATTTTCAAGTGTGTTTTAGGACAGGTGGTTCCATCAAACTTGTCCATGTTTGCATTTTGAACTTAGTAGGCCAATCTTGCTTCGGGGAAACAAGGACAAAGAGCCATGTCCACCACCTCCTTGTGCGGTCTTCCTAGAGCAGTAACAGACCTTTCTAGCAATTCCAGTTTTTCTCTCATTCTTTGAGCTTCCAGCCTCAGAAGCAGTTTGGAGAGTCATTTCATCCAAGTTAGGGTTGAAGACAGGTAGGCGCAGAGCCAGGTCCTTGGTTGGATGGCAGCAGGACCACTCCCCCCAGCGGAGGCCCATTCATTACCCACCACTTTAGTTCGGCTAATAGGGCGGTGTTCTTTTGGGCACCAATTTGCCTCCATTCATCCTAGGCCTGTATTCTGGCTTCATTTGTTTCCATTGAGGGTTTGGATGTCGCTAGTGATGCCATCGGTGTAGTTGATGTTGGTGATAGCACTGTAGGTGTCTGGTATTATGTTGGTCGCTTGCAACAGGGGGTACCTGGACGTATAAGGGTAATTATATCAGGGGACAGTGAGTAGTACTGTGTATCAGGGTAATTGATATGAGGTACATCGACTCTTTGTCCAACTGTGCATGACTGACAAACAGAAGGATATTCTTGTGTCCCCCCACTCTCTCTTTTTTTTTGTTTTTTTTTTTATTTTGCTTATGATATGTCATGAATGCGCACAATACACGCCATAATTTATTTAATGATATGATTCGAACCATTAGGAGCATACAGTCCTAGAGGGTAGGTTCTATAGGCTATGACACAAATAGAGAATAGGCTTGTAAAGGGACCCTTGAGCCTTGAACATGGATATACCTAACCACATACAAAGAGTATCGCCGTGGGTCCAACGGTACGACATTACTATGTGCCACCCCAAAAGGATAGGGATGGTTTACGGTAACAGGTGAGGACGCCTTGGCTGTCCGTCGGGCATAATCAAAGAGACCTGCCGATCAGCGCTACTTTGCTTATCCAGACTCAGGAAGTTTGAACAGAAAGAAAGAAGAGAAGTTCATTTGAAGTTTCATTTTTTATGCAATGGAGGAAAAGGATTCTCAATCGTGCAAATAAATCAAACCAAGTTTTATTTAATGTCTTAATCACATTTTTCAATTAAATCCAGATTTCCATATCATGTATTCTTAAGGAAAGAACACTTGATTCGTATTAGGGTACCCTGCAAAACAAAGCATAATAAAATAAGACCTTAAAGAAAGGCCGGTTAGTTTTCACAACAATTGTAGTCCACTTTTATGCAAAATGATTACATAAACTATCCCCAGTGAAGTCGCCAAACTGTGAACCCCTCCCTCAAACATCATAGGCATATGGATGCATGTGACTAAGGAAGAAATGCACGTGATGTGTGAGTCGCCACCTTGTTTAATTATTTATATTTAGGGTAAACTAGGAAAAAACCACTTAATGACTCCAATTTTAATTAAACCTAGTTACCTAGATTAATTATCCCAATGTTTAAAGCACAGTCTGCGGAACCCGAGATGGATCCCGAGGGGGACTATGTCATGCGAGAAGCTAACGATGGATGAATGCTTTGCCAAGAGTGAATGATGTAATTGGACCAAATAGAAAATGGTTTATGTGATTTTGACTTGCCGCCCGGGGTGAAAAGGCCCGAACGTTGCCTACGTACTTCCGGTGTTGAATGGAAGATCAAAATTCAACGTAGTTCGATTAGGCCTCTTTTTAGAGGGCTTTGAATTGTTATGCTTAATGCATGGGTGTGTGTATGCTTTGTGCATTTTGTTAGGCCAATTTTGCCAAAGATTGATTTGATTATAGGCGTTTATCTGCCAAAAGATTCATTTTGAGGCTTTTAGCCAAAAGAAGTTTGATTTGGGCTTTATCCCTTGCCAAAATTTTGCACATTCGGACTTTATTATTCGCCGATGTGATTGGTTGGGCTTATTACTGCCAAACAATGTCGTTTTTTAAAGCTTTTTAGCTGAAGAGTTGATTTAGACAAATCAGTTTGCCAAAAAAAAAATGTGTTTATGTGGTTTAAGCAATTTGTTGCTAAAAAACGTGAGTAGTTTAGGCTGATGTCGCCAAAATGAGTGGTTTAAGGCTTAGCCAAAAATTTGTTTATTTTAAGGCTTTGAAGCCAAAATGTTGTTGAGTTTAGGCCAATTTATTTGCCAAAAGGTGTGATTTAGGACGATTGTCGCCAAAATGGCTGATTTTGAGGGGCCTTTGGCCAAAAATTGTCCGGGTTTTACGGCTTTGAGCCGAAAATGGCTTGATTTTGAGGGCGGTTTCGCCGAAATTGTTCGATTTTAAGCATTTTAGCCGAAAACAG
>NW_023591140.1:2238275-2324480 GCF_014843425.1 Jatropha curcas
TAAAAAGAAAAAAAAAAAAGAGAGAAGAGAGTGGAGGGACACAAATATTCCTTCTGTTTGTCAGTCATGACAGTTGGACAAAGGTCGGTCTACCTCATATCAGTTACTGGGCGTGAACGAGCGATAGCGCGAGCGGTATACCCTAACGCGATTACCCTTACACTTACAGGTACCCCCTGTGAAGCAACACAAGGAGTACCAGACACACCTACAGTGCTATCACCAACCTCACTTACACCGATGGCAATCACTAGAGGCCGACAGTGCCAAGAGCGCCTCGAGGGAACAAATGGAAAGCCGAGAATACAGCTAGGATGAAGAGCATTGGCTGCCCAAAAACCGTTCCCTATTAGTTAAACTAAGGTGGTGGTAATGGAAGTGGGGCCTCCGCTGGGGGGAGTGGTCCTGCTGCCTCCAACGCAAGGACCTGGCTCTGCGCGTAGTTTCTTCACAACCCTAAACTTGGATGACATGACTCCAACTGCTTCTGAGCTGAGAAGCTCAAGAATGAGAGAAAAACTGAATGCAGAAAGGTCTGATACTGCTTAAAGGACCCACAAGGAGTGGTGACATGAGTCGTGGTGTGCGTGTGTTCCCGAAGCAAGAGGTTGCTACTAAGTTCAAAATGCCAAAATGGACAAGTTTGATGGAACCACCTGTCTAAACACACTGAAAAATGTATCGTGGCGGCCCTTAAACCCTTTGGTATTAAGCAGCGAGCCTCCTTGCTCAGTTGTTCCAACAATCCCTGGACTGGTGTCTTTGAGATGGTCTTTGTCAGTTTGGACCGCTCTAAGATGAAACTGGGGAGGATGTTTTTCATTTTTATTTCTTTATGCAATGCTTTTTAATTCTCAAGTATCACTATAATATAGGAGTTGATGTTACATCGAGAGAACTCAGAAAACACCAAACAAGAAAGAACACATGAACCCTTTTGCCTCGTTCCTACGAGGTGGAGGGCCAAGGGCCGCCAAATGATCAATCGACCTTCAGAACAAGAACAGGTGGACATAATCTTAAAAACTTGGTTGCTGATCTATCAAAACAGTTACAGACTCAATATCTACCATCATTCCACGTCGCTCATTGCCCAACTGCTCACGAAGGTGGAGGATTTACTTCAAATGGGCAACTAAAAAGAAGAATCGGGGCCTCAAAATACAAAAAACCTAGCAAGTTAGCAAAGTCCACGAAGTGGCAAGCATTACTCCCACAAATCCTCTACTGTGTGGGAAATATGAGAGCTGGCAGTCAGCAAGAAAACCTAACACTGATCTCGAATGCCAAATCCTTTTGGATTCCGAGAGGCTGTTTAAAGCAAAACTATATTCAAACCTTTGGACAGCAAGACCACCACCCAACCCACTACAAGAGATTACAAAGCCGTGAATATTGTAGTATCATCAGGGATATGGCACAGACGAAGCGTGGTTGGAGACCTCAAAAATCGCATCAGCAAGACCTAGTGGAAATTGGTTCGATTATTCCACAAAAGGCAAACCAAACATTAGCCACATAAAACCCTTTACAAATCACGGCGGTAAAATTTGCTTATTGTTCCTGACCAAGAATTGATCGATCCTTTCCGAGCCTATTTGGAAATGAATGAAATCTGTGTCTAGATCTGAATGACCTATCTGAGGAGGTCCGATGCACTAACCAGAAGCGGAGACAGTATGAACCTTTAGTCTTGACAAAATTCCAAAAATCCCTACCAAACGAACAGAGGAGGAAGGAGGATCCGGGTCCTATCACAATTAAAAAAGACACAAGCTAACGGTGTTCAATCTGGAACTGTTAGCATCAGTCTTTGCTCATCGCAAGCTCTTTTGCAAGGCTTTGAGCCAACTTCAGACATGCGGTAGAGGTTAGCTGAAGTGCTAGTGTCCTCCTCACTCAATCATCTAAATTACAAAGCATCGGGTTCTATTGATTGATGACCTACCTGAAGGGGGAAGCAGTCAACAACAACGTCTATTATGTCCACCATTAGACTAGAGACAAATGTACCATGGTTCTCAATTGACAATGGGTCAGCATTGAACGTCTGCCCACTAAGGGTAGCCAGCTTTTGGGGTTAGAAGAGGACAGATTCATTACATCTGACCAGATAGTAGAAAGCCTATGATTAGTACCGAAGGGAAGTATTGGGGTTGCTATGCTAAAATTGACAAAGTCGGCCAACTGTGATGGAAAGTTCCATTTCCAGGTGATTGATGTACCCGACCAGCTTTAAATCGACTTTTGGGTCGACATGGCATCCACCATGCCAAGCAATACCTCCCTTACACCAAAAAGTCAGTCTTCCTTATGCAGGACAAGTTATTACTAGTCCAGGGGAGATAGACCTACAATCAGTGAAAAAGCGAAAGGCGAGCCTCTCTTTGAGGTCAACCCTGAGACATTACCAAACTTTGCCCCTCTTCGGGATTTCCAATTTGACACTGTGCAGTTCATAGAAGGAAGACTACAAAAACTCCCGAATTCTCTTGATTCGAGACGGTGCAGACTAAATGATGTCCTTTAATCGCTGAAGATGTATCCTATTCTGCCAGGAATGAATATGGCAAGGTCCGGAAAGACATAACCCCGCATTGCAAGCCTGGGAATGTCCGCGTTAATGAAGAGACTTTTTGGCTGCGGTTATCAGCCTACTGATGAAGGACCGTGCTGAGAAGACTAGAGAGGAAAGAAGAGAAAGCATCCAGAGCCATTCACTTTTTTGACTTTGAATAGTCACTTTTGCAAAATCGGAGAGGACGATTCCGTTATCGTAGCTTCACAAACTGTTCACTGCCCGGCTGCTAGAAGAATGCTACCTGGCGTTAGAAATATGCTCCTATGTCTGGGTAACGCAGCTGAAATAGTGGACTGAACGGTGGAAGTGGAAGAACTCATGCAGCTAGTTCTCTGTTGATGCAGGTTGCAGTCATTCAAAATGATGGGACAAGATGTTACTGAGCCTGATCAACAAATGAAGGAACCTCTCACCAACGGTCGCGAGAGGAGCGGCAGCTTGCTGATACACCCTCCGAGTCAACTTAGAGTTCAAAAGTTGAAATCAAGTCCCTGTATTGAGTTCTGAGTCTGACCCCGAAGTCGGAAAACCGAGGTCAGAGTCCAGTTCCAATCATGAGTCGTCTGTTGTCGGGTTTTGAAAATCCAAATTTTCAAATTGATGTAATCTTTGAGACGATTCCGTCATAATCAATTAAAAGGTTTTGCAGATTCTTGATTACCCCGCGTTGTCTATCTTTCCCAAGCATTTTCCAAGCAAAAATAAAGAAAAAAGAAATAAACGAAATAAAAAATGAAAAAGAAAAAATAATAATTGGCAAAGAAGAAAATGAATATTACATACATTGCATTGATTGTGCTAACAGAACAAGTCAGTGGAATGCTTGAAGAAGTTCGCCGATTGCTTCATGTGGAAAGGCAGCGACCATCACGAGGAATTGACCCAGCAATAGCGGTTACACAAACTTCCCAGTTTACCCCGAGGCTAAGCCAGAATAAACAGAAGCTAGAGAAGGCTTGAAGACGAATGGTCTTTCGAAGATCCAAGGGAAGAAGTGGCAGCAACTGGGAAAACAAGTTCATAGAACTCATCGCCTACCCAACAGGGTAAGCAAGTCATCTTGTGCCAGTGCCGAAGCAAAGACGGTAAGTTAAGAATGTGTGTTGATAAGGATTTGACACAAGGCGTTGCTTTCCGAAGAATGACTTCCCCCTTACCGCATCATTGACTTGTTAGTAAGACCGAAATGGCCGGGACACGAGATTCTCCTTGACCGATCTTGCTTTCGGATTACAACCAAATATGATGCATGTGCCAGACAAAGAGAAAACGGGGGGGGGGGGCCATTCATCACGGAATGAGGGAACTTATTTTATGCACTTTTGGGCTTCAAAATGCGGGTGGCAACTATCAAGGAATGGCGACAGCCATATTTCCATACATGATTCAACGAAGAGGTTAGAAGTGTACGGGGACACATGTTGTTAAATCAAAAACAGTGAAGAACATTAACAGCGCTTCGAGAAAGTTCTTCTTAGACTTCGAAAGTATAATCTGAAGTCAAACCAGCAAAGTGTCTGTTCGGAGCTTTACCAGTCCGGAGTATTTCTGGGCCATATGGTCAGTCGAAAGGCATCAGAGATTGACCCTATCGAAAGCCAAAGCCATTTGGAAATGCCAGCTCAAGGACGGAAAAAGAACGTCCGGGTTTCCTGAAGGACTACAGTATATCAGCGGCTTCATCAATCGAACGTGGCCAGACACTTGTGGTCTATGGTTCAAGCTACTTAGGAAACGGAGTAGCAGTCGGTGGAATGAGGATTGTTCAGGAAGGCTTTCGACCAAGTGAACACAATATCTGCATCCCCGCCGGTTTTACAGCCACCAAGGCTAGGGAAACCTTGCATCTTACTATTCAGTCACGGAAGAGCTATGGTGGCAATGTTAGACCTCAGACAAGCAGAGATACGAGGAATAGGAAAATGCAGTGTTTTACTCAGCAAAAGGATGCGCAGAATACCGAATTAAAAGTACAATAAAGTAGAAAGTTGTGTCTGGCTCTTAGTCTGGGCCTGTTACCAAGCCTACAGCACTACCGTCCGTCTTACATACGTACGTTATTTCCTGAGTCGAACCCCTGAAATTCCTTATGGAGAGGCCGGTTCTTGACTGTAAGATGGCCAAGTGGGATATCAAGTACTTGCCCAGCTTATGACCTAAAGTTTGTCACAACGGAAGGCGTGAAAGGCGTGCTTTAGCTGAATCAATTAGCTGAATTACGGTTCGGAGACCAAATGCTGGAAGTGGGAATTTCCTGATGAAGACTTGTTAAGCTTTAGAAGTGAGTCTGGGGAATGTACTTCGAATGGAGCTTCGAAATTAACCATGAAATGGGTGGAGTTGCTATCAAAATCTTGTGGAGAATACATCCCAATACGCAGTCAATTGGATTTCAACTGCACTAACAATGAAGCCGAGTATAAGCTTGGGCAATAAGAGGGTAGAAGCAGCCTTGGAAACGGAGATAAAGATCCTCGAAGGTTTTTCGAGATTTCCAACTTAATAGTCTCCCAGGCTTTAGGAAATGGAAAATTAAAGAAAGAGCGTTTTTGTTCCTTATCACAACGCTTGGATGAATTGGTCAGCAATTTGACGGTTTATCGTCATTTACTTTGCCACGAGCCAAAAATCAGTTTGAGATGCTCTAGCCACTCTAGCCTCCATGGTCAATGTAGAAGAGGATCGAATCATTCGACCACTTGACAGTGCGGCATACAGAAACAGCCAGCACCATATCCATGAATTTGGTCGACGATAAGCCCTGATTGGGATATACAGAATTATCTTCAGAACGAAGTTTTACCAGAGGATCCACCAAAACTGATCAACAGACATTGAGACCAACTAGCATCCGGATATTTCCTTACTGGGGAGTTCTGCTAGCAAAGGAAGTTTGGAATTGGCCTGCCACCTAAGGTGCGTTGATGAGGAAAAGAAGCCTCCAAACCATCATGGTATTCCTTACATAACGGGGGAGTCTGGCCCACACACTGCACGGGAGTTAGCTTGGCCTCGAAAAAATCATGAACCTAGGTTATTAACTGGTCAACCATGAAGGCAGATTGCTGAGCATGCGCAGAAGTGCCCGAATGTCAAATTTTTTTGCTGAAATTGCAAAAACAGCCTCCGACTCATATCTGAATCCTATCGCTTCACCATGCCTTTCGCGACCTGGGGTCACTGGAGTGATTGGAAAAATCCACCGAAAGGACTTGCCAACGCGTCACCAGTTCATTCTGGTTCTATAAGATATTTCACTAAGTGGATCGCGCAGGCCTCTTATTCGATTCTGAACCAAGAAGGCAGCAATTCGCTTTCGTACCAAACATACTTTGCAGTACCGGAACGCCATCGAGATCACCACGGCGATAAGACTCACTTTCCAGGGTGAATTTGCTAATTTTGTTGAAAGAGACGAGAATCCAAACATCATAATGTCTCACCCTATCGTCCACAAACAAAACGGGGCTGTGTAGAAGCTGCAATAAGCCCATAAAGTTATATTGCACAAAAACAATTAAGGAAGCACAAAGCTTGCCATGAACAGTTGCGATGCCTTATGGGGATATAGGACTTCAAATTAAACACCTCTGGGGGCAACCCCGTATTCCTTAGTATATTGGGCAGGAAGCAGTATTGCCTAATTGAGCTGGAAGTTCAGTCGGGCAGGTTATCCGGGAAAAGCCAGATCAAGTGAAGCCAAATTGGGCTGAGAATTATCCATTTTGCAGCTCTTGGGTATGGATGAAAAAGCGATTGCGAAGCAATCCACCAACGCAAGTTTATCAAAGAAGAATGGCGCGACATTTTTTAACAAGAGGGTCAAAGACCGGGAAAACTGGAAGAAGGTGTTAGATCCCGGGGAAGTTCCTCCTCATTGGGCTGGACCGTATTGTGTTGAAGAAAGATCTGTCAGGCGGAGACCGTTATTGTTGACTTGATTTGGATGGCTTGGGAATTCACTAATCCATGTAATTTAGATCAGTTAAAAGAGTATTTTGTGTAAACTTGTAATCATTTGCATATAAATGTTAAAACCGAACTACATTAGACCTGATCTCTTCGCGAAAAAAAGAATATATATCGGGGTGGGAGATGTAAAGCAGCCCTCATGGGTACGGTCTAAATCATTAATAAAAAAAAAACATTACCATTTCATGATTCGTTTCTTTTTTGCCCAAACGATTAAAAAAAACAGGGATAAAAATAAAAATAGAATAATAATAAAAAAAACCCTGCTAAGTTGAAACCCGAAAGCGGCTTAGGCAAAAACAGGGGCCCGCTAAGTTTGACAAACCCAAAAGGGCGGCTTGGCAAAAGGGTAGCATCGCTAAGTTGCCAAAAACCCGAAAGGCGGCTTAGCTGTCAAAAATCAGTGCTTGAATTAAATAACAGTTGGAAAATCGTGAAAGCTTAAAAGTCAAATGACATGACCCAATGAAAGAACAAAAGGCAAACAGTCCAAAATCAAAGCAGAAAACTAAAGAAAGGTTTAGACGTCCACGGTCCAAATAAAACATACATCCAAAAGTCAAAGCCAAAGAATACCGAAAAGAGTCAAAAACAAAAAAAAAATCCAAAAAAAAAAAAAAACCCATAGGAGTCTTCAAATGGGCCCGGTCGCCTCCGTGGGGCAATAGTCTCTGAGTCATCCCTAGCCGCTAAAACTCTCCCCGCCTCGTTCCGTACTGGGAGCAACAAGGAATCTTCTCAATCAGTCCGAGCCTCATTACCAGCGTCAGCCTGAGTCCAACCTTCAAGTACACTCGCAGTGCGTATCTCCTCAGCTTCTCAACTGGCCAGACAATGGTACATAAACAGGACCGTACTCAGGAGAAGTCTGAACCACCAGCAGGATTAGGTAAGGCCTAAACCATCAGAATGGTCTCTAACCCAAGCCTTAAGACGGCTCGGGAACTTCCCGAGTTGATGCCGAATCAGAATGAAGAAGTCAGCCACAATCGGGGACAGTCTGATCTAATTCCCCATCTGCCTATAACGCGCGAAGCACAATACCAAGTACAGTGTTAAGGCCTAAAAGGTAAGAACCCGAGCATGACGAGAGCTAACTGGATTAAAGCAGGTGGTTGTCCATACCAGGAACAAACCACAATACCCTTCGTTTGGACCCAATCGTCAATAGCCATTGAGGTCCATGCGTCAGCAGACGGGTGTGTGCATCAAGATCCTCCGCATACCATAACTGAGAAGGTTGTAAGCAAATGGGTTAGGTAGCAGCGACCACTTGAAGGTGATCCTTAACCAAACCTGAGTAAATGGATCCTTTCTATTTACAAGGAATGAACCAAAAAACAATAAGTAAGGAAGAGATGAGAAGAAAGAAGTACCTGGAGAATAATCGGAGACAGAACCGTTCTAGTCCTCGAAGCTCATAGAGCAGCCTCTGTCAAGCTCCGATAGTCATCTGACAGGCACAAATTTTTTGCCGGGGGGGGGCCCCCCCCCCCCCCAATGCAACTCATGTCCTTCCATCTGTCGAATCAGTAGGGCAAAATCGCAGGTCCCCGAAGCCTGGTCCTTATTAAACAAGGAAAACCAAGATAATAAGCAAAATACAAAAGCCCGCATCACTAAGCCTCATCCGGTTCTTGGGTCATCTGAAAGAACCTCTGAAAAATTCATCAATCAGTGGCAGCAGAATCGCCTTCTGGTCGTCAAACAATTCATCGCCCTAGCTTGTGAGCGGCTGATTGAAAATAACTTTCAAATAGCCGAAACCATTACCCGACGTTAACCTCATGCTGACTAAAGGGGCATTAGGAGTCAACACCTATGATAGCACAAAACTGCCTCGAAAGAGGACAATCTCCTTCCATCAGGCCCCGAACCGAAAACGTGGCCTCAGGTCCCAGAGCTCTGAACAGGCCCATAAACGTTCCAGTCGCCATCACTACCCCCCCTAAGGGGAATGATAGTGAGAGAGGCCCATAAACCTCTCAAGTTGATCTTTTCAACTTTTGGAGAGACTCCTAGCCCGCTGTGCATGGCTATGATTGAAAGGAAGGATTTCTTTGGAAACGATAAACACGGAGAGAAAAGAAGAAGAGAACGAGAGAAGATTAAGGAATGAGTTTGTAAGACGCCGAAACAAAAGAACAAGCTTCTAATAGGAGAAAAATGCACGAATAGGCGCAGCAGCCGCGAATGCATGGGCGGCAGCACAGCCGGCCGAATGCCACGAATGACGCAGGCAGCGGTCGCCAAAATTCCACTGAATGTGGCGGCAGCGGCCGCCAACGCATAAAAAAAAAATAATAATAATAATAATAATAAAAAGAGAGTTGTATTTTGTCCATTAAGCCAAACATGATGAAGTCCTCCCATTCATTTCCAAATACAATAAACATGCATACATATATTTCAATACTAACCAAGCTGCAGGTACAAAATAAAAACTCAGTCAACAGATACAGTTACAGAAGCACGATCAAAGTTTAGTACAGTAGTCGACAGGAAGAAAGAAAGTAGGAACAAGAAAAATCCGCAAGTCATCAGCTTCAGCGACGGGGCCTCTGCCTTCTCTGATCCCCCATTGTAAGCCTCACGAGTCCAGCGACGAAGACCAGTCCTGTGCATCCCGAGCATCAATTCCATTTCATCTGATTGGATATCCAAACAGGAACCTTATAAAAAAAAAAATGCAAATGAACGTCAAATCTCTTATGAAATCGTTTTGTGAGAGATTAGCAGTTTTTATACTTACCTCAGTAAATGTCCCTTCAGTAAGCAGCAGCCAAGCGGATCCACATTTTCCAGCGAGACCTTTCTCGAAAGGCTTACAAGGGAGCGCAGAGAGTTATGGTAGGAAATGCCCTGTCGGAAGACGTAAATTGGCCAAGTCTGAATGAAGTGACCCTGTAGCCTCTGTCAAGCCGGAGCCCTTGGGAATGGCGGCCGAGTGGCTAGGGCGGCTTGAGATGAACCTTCAGCCGAGATAGAAGAAGAAGGATCAGTCGAGGCACTCCTCTTTGGAGTTCCCTAACTCGAAGGAACCGCGGCCCGAGAAGAGCGGGTGGCGGCGATGGAAAGGAGCTGATCTTTGAAAATTGTCAAGCCGGATCCAATAGACGTGCATCAGGGAAAAGAGTTCTGGCAAAACTCAGGCCATAATCTCCTCCAAGATGAACTCTCCATACCGGAATACCCTCAGTATGCGGCATCGGTGAGAGTCATCTGCCTGCCCGCTCGCATGTCCCAGGAGGAGGATTAAGGGATGGCAACGAACAGCCTCTTATTTGAAAGTCTACTCTCTCGCCCAAGTAATATCGTCAGGACGGGATGCGACAGGATCACCCTCCGCCGAGACAAGTCAATCCCGACGCTGGAAATAAGGATCAACACCTGGAAATCCAGCTCTTTAAGGCGAATTGGCCTCGCCCCCACCTCACCTAAAAAAGATGCAAATTGGTGTAAATCTTTTTTATTCAACGTATTCAGAATACTAAACGACATACATGCGCCGGGCTACAGTATCAAAAAAGGTTCTCAGGTCTTTAACGAGTGGCTTATGCCGACTGGTATGAAAGGTGTTGTTCAAGGTACCATCTGCCAAGCCAAAGGTACCAGCCCTAATCCGAAGCATCGCATGAACTCTTGCTCCGCGCGAGTGTAAGTAAAAATAACTCAAACGCTCCAAATCTGCAACAAAGAAGAAACGAGAGTCAAAAATGGAGGGCTAATAATATAGAAAAATCTACAGAGTGTTCTGTCGCATTAACCTTCCTAGAAGTTAATTAGGGTCCCGGCTGAGTTTACAGTGGCTCGACTCAGACCACAGATGTCATCAATACATCACGCTCAGAAATAGCGCCGGCCCAGTCGTACTCCGTGAGATGGGCTAGGTTTGGCTAAAAACTCTTTCAAGATAGAAGAGATTAAAACCTTTTTTCCTGTTGGGACAACAGTCGACAGCAAACATCAGCAACAAAAGTGAATCGGGCCACCGAGTAGCCGTCAGTCTCCCGGCCTATGTCTAGCATAAATGCCGGGAGCTTGGAGATATGCCAGCGCCTGGAAAAACACTCAAAAGTGGAAATAGCACGAACTGGCCGACATCCGACGCACGTCTATTATACCAATCAATCTCCGTTCATCCGCATCAGGGGAAATCTTGTTCCTCCAGTCATCATATTGAAATTTCAATCGTCCGAATAACCAAAGGGATTCCGGTAATCAGCAGAAAAATCCCAGGGGTCATTGTCATCTCGCCCCAAGAAAAAATGGAAACAGTGTTGGGGGGGATAGTGTACCCACCATCTCGCGGCCAAAGCACCAGCAACTTCCTTGTGACTATTTTCGGCCAGCATCAAAATGCCTCAAGATAACCCAGACGGGCGGATTGATGATTAGCCCCACGACCGGCGTGGCTCGGATTCCAATATCTCGATCGGGAATTATGGACATTAGAATTCTCAAGCCACACTCCATTATGGTAAAGGATCCTAAAAGGTAAGTTAAGTATAAGATTTGTCCCCTTGGTTCTTTGACTAAGGATAATAGTTCTTACATGCATTCTTAATAAAACAGCAAATACAGAAAATTAAAAATTTCAGCAATTCGGCCACAGAGGCCCGGAATTCACAATTCGGCCGCAGAGGCCAAAAAATTCACAAATCAGCCTAAGGCCCAAAATCACAACTTGGGCCATAGAGGCCCGACATTCACACATTCGGGGCCAAGAGGCCCAAGAATCACAATCAGCACACAGAGGGCTCAAAATTCACCATTTATTCGGGCCACACAGGCCCGAAAATTCACGATCTGGCCACATGAGGCCCACCAAATCACAACATCAGGCACAGAGCCCAAAATTCCACATTTCGGCCACCAGGCCGAAAATTCACAATCTCAAGAGGCCACAAATCACAATCAGGCCACAGAGGCCCAAAATTAACATTTTCGGGCCACGCAGGCCCGAAAATTCACAAATCTGCCACAGGAGCCCACAAATCACAAAATCAGGCGCGCAAAGCCCAAAATTTCACACTTTCGCACACAGGCCGAAAAATCACAATCACAAGCCACAGAGGCCAAGTTACATTTTCGGCCACACAGGCCCGAAATTACACAATTCGGCCTAAGGCGCGGAAAATTCCCCAACTTTAGCCTGAAAAAAGATGATAATAATGCCATAAAAGGTGGCTGACGGGCAAAGAAGCCAGTTACGGGAGGCGTGAGTGTTAGCTGGTCCGCCGGTAGTGACTCATCAAGCGAAGATCCTAGGACCCAGGTTACTCCTCAACGCTCAGGAGTCAGAGGAGCCATGAAAAAAAAAAGAAAAGAGATTTGAAAGCTTTAGACAGGTTGAGAGAATTTTGAGAGAGTTCCTTTAGGTTAGAAATTTAGAATGAAGGAAAATGAGTTTGGTTTCAACATATTTATAAGCACAATAGTCAAGAGGCGGGTCTTCGGACGCGGTGTCAGTTTTCGCCCTCACAAAATTTGCGTTTCAGGACAACCCACGACATTCCCATGAAAATCATTTTTCATGGTCGACGGTGGGGGGCAACTGTGAAATACCCAAATTTTTGAGGGCTCAGGAAAGCCTGTTTTCCCGGATGCAAACAGTCCGGCCGGACCGAGAGGCTTATTTCAGGAAAGATTCGCCGAAAATATGTCAAATAAGGTTAACTTATAAAACGTCCGGAAATATCGCCGAGGATCGCGGGAACGGTCCCGTGAATTATTTTTTCGGAAGAGTCCGAACTCCCAAAAAGGGCCCTCGGAACGAGGCACGGTGGTCACACCGAGCCACTGCGGCGCCGGCGCCGGGCACAGGCGGCGGCCCATGCCGCCGGCGCGGGCACAGGCGCAGCAGCGCCCGAGCACTGGGGCAGGCGCATCACGCCCCACTTCGTGGGCGAAGGGCCTGCCGGCCCAGCGCAGAGCGAGCCTGCCGCCGCGGCTCGGGGCCTGACGCCCAGCGGGCTGAGGCCAGCGGCCAGCGCGCGCGGGGCCTGTCGGCCCCGCGCGGGCGAGGCGTGCCGCTAGCGCGCTGGGGCCTGACGCCCCGCGCGGGCGGGCCTGCCGCTGCCGCGGGGGCCTGCCGCTGCTGCAGGGCGCGGGCCTGCCGCCCAGCGGGCGCGGGCTGAGGCTGATCGGCCCGCGCGGGCGGGGCCCTGCCGCGCGCGCGGCGAGAGCCAGCGCCCAGCAGCGCGCAGGGCTGTTCGCCCGCGCGGGCGAGGCGTTGCCGCCCAGCACCGGCGAGAGCCTGTCGCCCCGCGCAGCGGGGCCTGGCCCCCCCACGCCCCTGGCTGGCACGCGCCCAGCTTTGGGTGACCACCTGCCGCCCAGACCAAGTGGGGCCTGCAGCCCCACCGACTGCGCAGGCAGCTGCGCCCACGACAGGGCGGAGCTTGCCGCCCGGGACCCGAAAATGCCTATAAATAGACCATTGTTCTGGTGCGCACTTCGTCTGTTTTCGACGGACGATCCTTCTCCCTTTGCACGCTCCTTGTGCGTTTTCTTTACGCTTGTGCAAATTTTAATTTAATTTTATTGCATTTATTGTTATGATATTTGACCAGTAAAGATTTAAATTAAAATTAAAAATATAATTAATATACCTAAACGAGGAGGCTTAACCTGGAGTTAAGGAAGTGGTCGACGACTTAATAGGTACCGTAAACGCAAACTCTGCCTATTTAATTTTAGCAACTTCTGCATTACTTCTTTTCTACTCTTAATAATTCTATAATTGAGCGATAAACGCATTCACATGCTCATTTAGACAAAAATTTCTAAACCGTCTTAAATTTCAATTGTTGATTAAGCTTAAATGCCGGTAATCATAACGCTTGGTATTAAAGGTTTAAATCGACAAATATTGGCTAAAAGAGCCTAGTTACTTAATTTATAAACTACCGGTTCAACTGCTTATATTCGAAACAATTCCTGGCTTAGTCCAATTGAATCAATATTGTGACTAAAGCCGAAATCAAAAATTTTTGGCCAAAATGCTACAAATCAACCTTTTTCGGCTAAAAGTCGTAAAACCGAACCTCTTTGCGCGAAACGCCTTTAAAATTCAATCTTTTTTCGACTAAAAGTCGTTAGATTGACAACCATTTTGGCCGAGAGGCCTCAAAATCAACCATTTTGGCACAATCGCCTAAATCGACATTTTTGGCAAAACTAATTTTGCCTAAAACAAGCACATTTTGGCCAAAGCCGTTAAAAAATCGAACCATTTTTGTGACAATCGCCTAAATCGCACATTTTTGGCAACAAATTGCCTAAAACAACATATTTTGGCCAAAGCCTTTAAATCAACCATTTGGCGAACAATCGCCGAAAATCGCACATTTTGGCAAACAATTGCACTAAATCAAATCATTTTTTGGGCAAAAAAAAGCCCATTAAAAATCAACATTCTTTGGCAACATGTCTAAAAATCAAGTCAATCTTTGGCACAATGCGCTAAACACTCATGCACAAGATACACACTCATGCACAAAGGCAATACACACGTCATGCACGAGCATACACACAATCATGATAAGCATACACAAACAAATGCACGAGCATAACACAACTCATGCATCATAAGCATAACACCACAAAATGACAAGCATACACAAAAAATGCACTAAGCATACACAATTCATGCATAAGCATACACACACCCCAATCATTGCAGCATTAATCATTCAAACAGCACCTCTAAAAGGAGGGCCTTATCGAACTACGTTGACTTGATCTTCCATTCAAACGGAAGTACGTAGGCACGATTCGGGGATTTAACCGATGCAAGTCGAAATCACTCAAACATTTCATTAATTCCATCATTCACCTTAGCAAGCAATTCATTCATCGGTTAGTTCATCAGCATACCTTAGTCTCGGGATCCATCTCGCGTTCGTAGAATGTTGCCTTTAAACTTGGATGATAATTAATCTAGTAACTAAGATGTTAATTAAAAATTGAGTCACTTAGGGTTTTTTCCTAGTTTACCCCTAAAATAATATAAACAAACCGAGTGGCGACTCACACACATTAGTGTATTTCTTCTCATTCTCTATGCATTCACAATGCCTAGCATTTGTTAGGGGAAGGAGCGTTCACACAACGAGTGCATTTCCTTTCACTTTACAGGTGGCGACTCACACACATTACGTGTATTTCTTCTCATTCATCATATGCATCACATGCCTATGACATTTGGGGAAGGGGTTCACAAACGGTGCATCCTTTCACTTTCTCTATTAAGGTGCATCCTTAGGCTTTCCAGTTTGTTCTTTGCGTCTGCTCAATTTCTTCATCAATTTGTACAAATTTGAAGTTTTGGATCTCCTTCAACCATTTGACACCTTTGCTGCCATCTTCTTTGTAAAAATTTCTCTATAAACATCTTTAAAGCGGTAAAATACTTTGTCTTTTGTTTTCTATAATGAGTTCTATCCAAAGCCAAAGCCACTACTATTGAATCCTCCTCGTTTGACTCTTCTAGTTCTAAGGCCATAAAATCTGGTAGTTTCCCTTCTAGCCATCGTTTGGCTGCCATGGAAGCGGCTAGTTAAGCTTCCCAGGCATCTCTTGGAAGGATTAAGGCTTCTAGCATTGTTATTATGGATAGAAATACCCCTCCTCGCTTAATCAATGCCCCAGTTCCTCTCCTGCTCTTGCAAAACCAAAAAAGGCTTCAAAGAACAAAAAAAGTCCCTCAAAGGGAAAATAGAGTTTTTAAGCTAATATCTTATTAGAAGAGGGGGATATGGGTAGAATTAAGGCTAAGTACTTGATTCTAGATGAGTTCGAGCTTTTTATTATTGGTGACAGTGTCTAGGCTAATTCTGAGTAAAATCCAAACTTTTTAATCCTATATGAAGAGGATCTAAGGGCTGGTATTCACCTTCCTTTGTAGGAAGATATATGCAATTACCTCAACCGGTTGGGTATTATCATTTCTCAACTCGCCTGTAATAGTATTAGGATAGTTTGGGGCTTAGTGTGTGAGCTCATCAGGCTAATTTGGAGTTCTCTCCTTATGTAATTACTGGTCTAATTTAGAATTCTCTCCTCATTTATCTGCCTAGGATCATTGTGCTATTTTTTAGGGAATGTCAAGTTCTTTGAAAGGGAGATGGAAGGAGAAATTTTTTACTATAAAGAATTTGAATGACCTTGGGATGAGCATTAGTTGGTCTAGAACTGCACCATCTTTTCATAAGTATAGACTTCTAACTAATAAACAGAAAGTGATCATAGAGACTTTGGCTAAATATGCTAAGAAATCTATGAATATCTAGGGTTTATTACCTTTTAAATATCCTATGATTCACTTGGGAAAAAGCCCATATAAAAGAAAAGCAAAGAAATGTATTTACCATTTTATTATTTATGTTCGTTCCATTTTTAAATTGACTTTATAAATTTTTTTTATTCCCTGTAGATATGGTGGGTGTAGACTTTTTGAAGAAAGTGGAGGAGCAAAGGAGAAAGAAGAGAGAGAGCAAGGCTGCTGCAAAGTTTAAGAAAAGTCTGCCAGAAATGAAGGCTTGGTGCTAAGGGATGAAGAGGAGAACATAGAAACTCCCCCTCTAGTAGCTGAGCATATTACTCTATCAATTGTTCCAACTTCTAACCCTCCCAATTCGAAAGTTACGGTCCCTAACCCTACTGCTTAGGATGTAGCGAAGGTGCCCAATCTGGAAGTAGAGGCGGTTGACTTTGCCGCTGATGATGAGATCCCTCTATCTAGGAGGAAGAAAAGGACCTGAACTGAAACTGCGAAGGGTCCTACACAACCTGATGTGGAGGCTTTCGTTAAATCTATTCATAGTGCTTCTGCATCTTGTACCTAAAGTCTTGTAAGTATGGATCTTGTTGGCCTCTCCCTCCTTAGTCAGGATTGGAATTAATTCGACTTTAAGGAGGAGAGTGCTATCTTTGATGGCATAAACTACAACTTATTTTCTGTGAGTATTCTTTTTGCACTGACTCTTGCATTTTTGTTCTCCTTTCTTTAGGTATTTTATTTTTATTAATACTTTTTGTAGCTTGTCCATTAAGTTGCTGTTATGAGGAAGATGGTTCAAGATTTTTGGATTCATTGCACAAAACTAGACATGGCAAAGAATGAGGCGAATTAACTGACAGATACTACTAGGGAAATGCTGGAGAAAAGCACTTCTAATCACAACCAAGAGATTTGTTCTTTGAAGGAGTAGCTTAATTTAGCTAACGAGGAATATAGGAAGGTAACTGATGAAACTTTGATAACCAGCTTCAACAATATTCAACTAAAGAAGGAGAAAATTAAGCTGGAAAAAGCTAAAGAAACTGTCGAATAAGAAATGGATGAACTAAAGCATCAGTGTGATCAAATGAAGAGCGACCTGGAGCTTGCGCGAAAAGAGACGAATGATGCTATCAATAACTTGGTAGACAATGTTAATAGTTTTCATGGAGGAGTTGTTGCTGCTCACTAAGTTTGTTATCCGAATGACAATTTTAAGTTCATCTCAGATATTCCCTTACTCCTCCATCCGAAGCTCCACTGAACTTGCCTTCTGAGCAGAATCAGATTGAACAAGAGTTTACTCAAGATCAAGTAGGACAAGAGATTGATTCGAGCACTGATGGTCCCCTAAATTGAAGGGATTTTTCTTATCTTTTCTCTTCCTTTTTTTTTACACGTGTATATTTTCCTTTTTAATGGAAGTTCATGTTTAAGGCCTTTAGTTTTGAGTTGCCTAACTTATTTTTATCTTGAGCTTACTTAGGCTTATGATTTTACTTTTTGTGCGCTTTATTTTTAAAGCATTTACCATTGTGCTCTTCTTTTCTTTTCTTCTTTTTTTAAGGCTAGCAATATCTGAGAAAGTTAGTATAATTGGGATGACCAATTGCAATAATTCTTTTATTCTTTTTCATGAAAGGTTAGGAAAAACCTATTTGTTAGGATCATTCTATTCCCTCAGCTCCCTTAAGCTACCCTTTTTATATCCATTGTCCTAAGATCCCAACACTTAGGTGAAAAAACCTGCCTCTCATCTAATACATCTTTTATACATAGTACTTTCACAAGTTTTCTGCGTTCCAGTTTGGGGCATTTCTTGCCCATTAATTTTTCTTATTTTATAAGTGTTCGGACCTATTTTTGCATTACTTTTTAGGGACCTTTTCCGTTCGGTCCTAATTTACTTACTCTTGCTGATCCTTTTGTAAGTTCTATCTTTTTAAAGACTAAGTCCCCGATCAGGAAAACTTCTTAACTTTACTCTTCTATTGTAGAACTTCATCAGCTACATTTTGCATGCTTTGGCTTGGATGTTTGCTTCTTCTTGCCGTTCTCCCAATATATCAAGGGCGTTTCTCATTTTGTCATTATTTTCTACAGCGTTATAATGTATAGTTCTGGTGCTTAG
This sequence comes from Jatropha curcas, assembly GCF_014843425.1. The sequence goes on from NW_023591140.1 coordinate 2,256,246, forward strand.
TACTCCAATATGCTTCAACTCCATAGACTAAAGAAAAAGGTGTTTTCTCCTGTAGATTTACGTGGTGTCATTCGGTATACCCATAACGCACTATTTAACTCGCTTGTGCAAATTGATTTTTCTTCATCTAATCTTTTCTTTAATCCCTGCAAAAGAATTCTATTAGTTACCTCTGTTAATCTGTTTGTATCTGGAAGTGCCACAGATGTAAAATATGACGTGATCTTCTAATTTTCACGAAAGTTACAAAAATGCAAAAAGTCAAATTGTTTGTTATTATCTATGACTATATTGTTCGAAACTCCATATCTAAAAATAATATTGTTTTAGAAAAATGATATTATCCTTCTCGGTGTGATCGTAGATAATGATTCTACTTCTACCCACTTTGAGAAGCGATACACTAGTACTACCACAAATTCTTTTTCCTTATAGTTTTAGGAAATGGTCCTAGGATATCTATTCATTGTGCAAATGGCCAAGCATCCCTAAAGGCTGTAATTGTGTAGCTGGTTGTCGCTTTACTCTATCATATTTTTGGCATTTTTGACATGTTCTAACTTTTTGCTTGACATCTCTATTCATGGTTGATCAGTAATAGCCCAAAAGAATAATTTTACTGATGATTGCATCAGATCCTTCATGTGCTCCACAAAGTCCTTCATAAACCTCCGTAATGGCATATTCAGATTCTGCTTCATCTAAACATTGACCATGGGTGAGATTTTAACTGCCTATATAAGACTTGATGCGCATAGGTGTAATTTACTGCTTTTTTAGATATTTTGATCGCCTCCTTTTAATCCGCTGGGAGAGTCCCTTGCTTTAGAAATTCCACAATTGGTTTCATCCACCCCTATTGAGATGTGATTAATAGCGTTTGTTTTTCTTAAATGCTAAACTCTTGTTGCACTTCTAATGGTATATAACTATTCACCCATTCATTTCTAGATGCTACCATCTTTGCTAAGTTATCTGCTTTAACATTCCTTACTCGGGAGATATGACTTATCTTCCAATCTTCAATTGGGGATAGTAATTGTATCACTAAAGCTTTGTATTTCACCAAAGCCGGCTCTTTTTACTTCAAATTTATCCCTCAATTGATTCACCACCAACTGTGAGTCATAATATATGAATAGCTTTTCAGGTCTTAGCTCTTATGCCAGCTTTATCCCTGTGATTAATGCTTTATACTCTGCCACATTATTAGTTGCTGTAAAATTTAGCTATACGACATATTGAAGCCTGATCTTATTCATTAGTCCTGCCTCGGTTCCTGTGTGGTCGAACGCATCATCTGTATATAAATGTCAGTGTCATTTCTTTGGCTCTCTTTGTTCATCCTTTTCTAAGTCTCTAGTCAACTCAAGGACAAAGTCTGAAGGTACTTGTGCTTTTAATATTGTTTGAGGAACATACTCTATATCAAATTCCCTGACTTGAATGGACCATTATACTATTTGACCAGATGTTTCTCTCCTATGCAGTATGTTTTTCAATGGGTAGTTAGTACGAACATAAATTGTGTGATTGAAAATAGTGCCTAAGCTTTATTGAAGTTATTAATACTGTATGAGCTAATTTTTCTATGTACGAATATCTTACCTCCACACCTCTTAATACTTTGCTAACATAATAAGTAGGAAATTGTTTAGTACCTACTTCCCTAACCAGCACTGAAGCTATTGTTTCTTATGCTACTTATATGTATAAATATAGTGGTTCACCTAATTTTAGTCTACTAAGAATAGGAGAAGTGAGAAAAATCATTAAGTCTTCAAATACTTTTTGACACTCTATGGTCCATTCAAATTCTTTGATATTCTTGAATGATTTATAAAATGAAAAGCACCTTCTAGCTAAACAAGATATAAATCTCCCGAGCACCATGATTCTGCCTTTCAACTTCTGAATGTCGTTGATGGTTTTAGGTGGTTGAATCTTTGGTACAACTCATATTTTTGTGGATTGGTTTCAATTCCTCTTTGGGAGATCATAAATCCCAAGAATTTTCCAACAATAACACCAAAAACACATTTATCAGGGTTAAGCTTCATTCCATACATGTGTAATATCTCAAGTGCTTGTTCTACGTCTTATGCATGATGTTTAGCCTTTTTGCTTTTTACAATTATATCATCTGCATAGACTTCTATTGAATCACCAATTAAGTCTTTAAACATCTAATTCACCAACCTTTGATATGTTGCTCTTGCATTTTTTAGCCCAAAAGACATGACTCCGTCTGTTATAATGGTCGTTTTTAATTTCTTTATCCTCCTTGTTCATCCCTATTTGGATATTTTGCTGCAGCATCCATAAAATTTTACATTTCATATTCTACTGTAATTATCTACAAACTAATCTATGTTAGGGAGGGGATAAGAGTTTTTTGGACATGCCTTGTTTAGATTTGTGAAATCCACACATAATCGCCATTTTCCATTTGGCTTAGCTACAAAAACAACATTTTCCAGCCAAGTTGGATACAACACTTCCCTAATAAACCCAGTTTTAATTAGCTTATCCATTTCTGAATTATTATTTTTTGTCTTTCTGATGCTTGATTTCTTTTCTTTTGTTTTTTGCTTTAGTGCTAGGGTCAATACTAAGCTTATGACTCATGACCTATGGGTTAATTCCTATAATATCATTATCTTGCCATGTAAAGTTAGGTTTATGATTTTTAAGACTATTATAAGGTTTTGAAATATTACCCTAGTAGTGCTCGTCCCCACTTTTACCTTTTTTCCATCCTTGATTTCTATCTCAACTAGTTCTGATTCTAGCTCCAGAATCAGCTTTATACTTTCTCTTGGGATGTCAAAAGGTTCAGCTTCTTCTTTCAGTTGTTAATTATGCACAATTTGCTCTGTTTGTGGGGCCACTATTACTAGTAAGGATACTTGAGTCCATTTTAGGGCGATCATGCAGGTTTCCTTTGTCGTTCATTAATCTCCTCTAACTACTACAATAACATTGTTAGATGGAAATTTCAAACTCAAAAATATTTTATGGATGTACAAGCATTAGGATCATATAATAATGGTTGCCTAATTAAGGCCCAATGGATTGGGATTTCCCTATTGGACCAGGTCATTTTGGGGTAAGCGGATCATTTATGATGAAGAGAATGAGCTTTATAGCATTGTAGGGAAATGAAATATCAACAACCACAAAGTCTACTCGGAAGACTTTAGTGTGCTCTTCGTCGCCCAATTCCACTATAACCTCAATACAGCCTTCAACTTGCACCTGCTTTCCTGCAAGACTAACTAAGGGTGTACGAACAGATTTTAATTTTGCAATATCTAATTTAGAAACTTTATATTTTAACAAATTTAATGTACTGCCATCATCAACCAATATGCATTTAACTGTATAATTATCAATGATGCCTTGCATCACTAGGACATCTACATGTGGATGTTGTGCTCGTGCTCCATCCTCATTAGTAAAAATGATAAGAGGTTAATTGTTGTGTTACTGTCTCCTTCTAGGGTCCCTCCAAATATCATGTTGATAACACCCGTTGTCTCAGTCTTGTTTGACAGTTTTGATTCCCTTTTATCAATAGTATTATTTTCTGGTCATCCCTGCACAAAGTTTTTTAGCACTCCTTTTTCGATTATTTTTCTATTTCTTTTTTTAACTGGCAACAATATTCGGTATCATGAACCAAATCTCTGTGGAAATCACAATACTTGCTCTTATCCCTGTATGTAGAAGACTCTTCTTGCATCTTTCTAGGATAAGTAACATATATTGCCTCATTATGCTTTTGAATCCAATCTAAGATGTATGTCCAGCTCCAAGTTAAATGTGTGAATCATTTTTCTTTTGCCTCCACTATTTGAGAATATGGTGTCCTGTAATTGTAATTTTTCTGAGCGGAGTGTGATCTACTAAATCTTCTGGGTGATTGCCTTCTTATGGAATCGGCCTTCCTCTTCTCTTGTGGAGCTTTAGTCTGTGCTTGTTGCATTTTCCAAGCCGCATCCAGTCGATTATAGAGACATTAATTCTGCAAAAAAAAGTGGAGGATCAATATTAATAAAATCGAACAACTTTCCATACTTACAACTTTTTGCCATATCGCTAATGGCCACTTCTGCAGTTAGGTCCTCAATTTGCATAGCGAACTTCTAAAACTTATCAAGATACTCTTTAAGCAATTCACCATCATCTCTTTTTAGATAAATTAAATCTGATGAGATCTTTCTGCTCGAGATACATGTAATTGAGCGAGCTTTGAAGGTTGAAGCAAGCTGACCAAAGGATGTGATTGATCCTGTTTTGAGCATCAATACCACTCCTGTGTTGGCCCCTTTAGATTTGCTGGAAATACTCAGCATAACAAAGCATTTGGAATTGTCTAAATGTGCATTCTTATCTTGAAGTTAGCTAGGTGACTTCTTGGATTTGTTGTGCCATCGTATGTTCGAAATCATGGCATCTACAATTTTGATAGAAAAGATATTGTCAGCACCTCCTGTGATAATGGAGTCATTTATGAGCCTATAATCACTACTATCTCCTGCCACCCTATATTCCTTAAGGATCTCTCTGATCTTGGTTTTGAAACTTTCATCATTTGTCTCTTTAAGAGCATTTGTAGTGTTTTGCTGTATATTGTTTTTGTCCTCCAAGATGACTTAGTTTCTTTGGCCATATATGCTTGCTCCTCATCTTTTTCTCTAACAATTCGCTTCCCATTTCTTAATGAATAGTTGTGATGTTGGAAAGGTTGAGAAGAAGGTTGGGAATACATAAATCGCTCCAAAATTGATGCTTGTTATAAGCTTCTGCTAAGGCTTTTGCAACTTGTGGATCTGTTACGGGTGGAGGATTGGAAGCAGATGGGGTATCATTATGGGTGTGATCATTTGGATTGACTACTATAGTCGAAGTCAGGTTTGGAGTAAACTCCATTCCTGTACTTTGAGCACCATTGAGCAGGTTCTAAGACTCATTGGGCGCCATTTCCAGGATGATTTTGGGAGAAAGAGATTTAAATAATTGAGGTATGTTCCATGCTAACCGCACCAAATTGATAGAAGTAAAAGAGAGAAAGATTTTGAAATTGCCATTAGATGTAATGTGTCCTCTAATGGGATGTGATACAAACATTTATAGTCTATTTTCTATTCTAATTGACGGGATAAATGTCGAGTAAGAATCTCGACTATAAATGCCGAGTGAAAATCTTGAACATTAATTACATGATTGAATGAATCTTTGACTGAATGTTACTCTTTTTATATCAATTTAAGTAATGCTCGGTTAGCTCCTAATAATTATTCCTATCAAAATCCATTAAGGTTTGTTTGGTAAAATTAGTTGTTTTGGTAACTGTTAGCTATTTTAGTAACGTCTAGCTGTTAGCTGTTTGAGTAGCTTTTCATAAAACGTTAAAAGTTGTTACATGAGTTAACTTTTTATAAACTGCTACCTTAATCTCTAAAAGTTAGTTCAAACGTTATGTTACTGAATACAATAAAAAATAGCATTTAGCGTTTTGACTTGTCAAAAAGCTAAAAATTACTCAAAAAGCTATTGCCGAACACAACCTAAGTCTGCAAAGCTCATTTCTCAACTACCCTTTTCATTGTGTCAGTTAATAAAATCATCAAAATCATCGCATCATTTTTCATTTGTTTGCTTTGCCCCTAGGCTCATACATCTGGATTTTAGGGACACCATAGGTAAGTTATATGGAATATAGAAATATTAATAGTACGTTGAACAATTGAGGAATTGGTTAGCAACCCTTCTCTCTATAATCCTCAATAGTTTGTCCTTCCATCACAATGATGATAAATATGACTTTAGAAAAGTCCAAATAACAGACATAATTTTTTTGGCTTATTAAGAAATAAAAGTAGTTCAAAGGTAGGGAATTTTAATGATATATTTATTGGTTGGTTTATTGCTCCGAAAGCTATGTCAATGTCAGGATTCTTTTTCCTTCCTTAATTGAGGCTATTGGTTTGAAGGAGGCGTTGAGTTGGATAAAGCAAATTGATTTTTTTGAATATGGAGATTGAGTGATTATTTTTTTGATAATGCAGGCTATTCATAGTCAAAACCTTAATGTTTCATATTTTGATTCTTTAATTAGTAATTGTAAGGTCCTATTGTATGAGCTTCCTTTTGTTAGATTTTATTAAGAAGTCAACAACAACAATTCAAATAGTTCATTCGATTGCTCCAATGGTTCTATGTCTAATGAGATAGAATGGGGCATGTCTCCCATTTATTTTAGTAGATATTCTCCATTATGATTTAAGTAATTTATGAAGTGACATTTCCATTCAAAAAAAAAAAAAATCAACCTCCATATATAATTACATTTTATTTTATTTAAAGTACAATTATAATTAAAAGTATATAAGTTCTTTGATATACGTATTGTATAGTCACTGAAAGTATAAATCATGATGATACTTGTCTCCAGTATTACATTATTTAATAATACATCTTTCTCTCTTTCGTTTTTTTTTTTTTTTTTTCAATAATTACATCTTCTCTCTTTCGTTTTTTTTTTTTTTTTTTCCTCTATTCAATTTATATTTAGAAAAATCTTTCGAGCATTTAACGAATTAATTAAGTTCACCAATAAAAGGCTATCGACACTAAAAAAATCATCACATTAAAACTAATTAGACACAATAAAATATTGTCCCTCCAAACATTTAACAAACAATTTTAAATTTTCAATTCTAAATTACTGAAAAATCTCTTCACTAACATAATAAAAGATATTGGTTTTTTTTTTTTTTTTTTTCCTCTATTCATTTATATTTAGAAATCTTGAGCATTTAACGATTAATTAGTTCACCAATAAAAGGCTATCGACACTAAAAAATCATCACATTAAAACTAATTAGACACAATAAATATTGTCCCAACATTAACAAACAATTTAAATTTTCAATTCTAATTACTGAAAAATCTCTTCACTACATAATAAAAGATATTGGTGTCATTATATAATACTATTTAGTCAATTTAAAAACTTTAAAACTTTAAGATAAATATAATTAATAAAGTTTAAAAATTTTTCAATGTGAGCCAAATTATATTCCGGTAAATATATTAGAGAAAATAAAAAAGAAAACAAAAAGAAAGAGAGAAATAGAGAGAGATAGAGAGAGCCCTCCATAAAAAGCGAGTCTTTTTTCCTTGACATAACTTTATATTATTATATAGAGCATGATTGTTCGCATATCACTTTGATTTAAATGGAATATAATAATTGAATTTAAAGTGGCGGTTTGAAAAAATTTAAAATATATATAAATCTAACTTTCTATGAATATTTAATATTTGAACTTTTATAAAATAATTATATAATTTACCTAATTAATGTAAAATTATTGTTCAATTATCCAATATAAACCAATCTCATAATGTACAGTCCAATATAAATTAATCAATGCAAAGGAAATTTTCACTAAATTGAATTTAAAAGTATATATATTGGATTTGAATAATTTTAATCGTAAATCTGTAAATTAAACTAAAAATTCGATTGTTAAATTCTATAAAATTAAATTAAACAATCAATTTTTGAAGGAAAAATTATAATTATACACCTATCTATATAATATATAAAAGTAGAGAAGTGTATCTTAAATTACAGCCAAGTATAAGTCTCTCAAATTGTCAGGTGTAAGGAGAGCAGTTATTTAGCTCAATTATAAGAAGATCAGTTGTAATGACAAAAATTGTAAGAAGATAAGTTGTTTTATGTTTTCAGATAATGACACACAGGGAGAGAAAAGAAAAGAAAACTAACTAATATTAATAAGCAAAAATTATTTTCTTTGAAATAAGAAAGAAATATAAGGAAAAAAAATTTCGCTAATTATTTCTTTAAATTAGAAAGAAAATAAAAATAAATTTGTAAAAAAAAATTAATTTTATTTTTCTTTTATATCTTAAAAAATAAGTAATATAATTTTTTTTGGAACAAAAATTTAGTTCCTTCTTATTTTTTTTAAAATTTAGTTTAAAAACATGTTAATATTCAACGAATTGCTGATGCCTAATCTTTTTTTGTTCCCTATTTATGAGTTTTTTAATTCAATAAACTCACTCTTTCATTTAGAGTTACACTTTGATGAAAAATTGATCATTAGAAGAATTAGCTTCTAATCCCAACTATTTACTCTCTGCTTTTTCATTCCTTTATTAATTTTATTTTTCTTTTATATAAAAAAAGTAATGTAATTTTTTTTCGAAAAAAAATTAATTCCTTCTTAAATTTTATTAGCCATAAAATACTATTAAATGATATTAATAAATTTCATTATTTATTATTATTCAAAAAAATAATTTTCATTAATTATTAAAAAATAAAAAAAAAGAAATTTTTATATGAAAAAAATATTAATAATGTTATAAATTTTGTTGAATGGTTGAAAATACTTTCTCCCTTCATAAATATAAATTGTTTAAAATTGTTACACATGATTAATTAATTTTATTAAATTATTTTTCATTTCACATCATTACTCAAAGCCCACAAATTTTGTTTAATATAAATATGAGTAAAACTGAGGAATACTTTCCTTACTAATTACTCATATATATATTCTTAAACAATGTAAATTTTTTCTCAAAGAATTATTTTAAAATGATTTTATATTTTTAGACAGATAATTGAGAGTTAGCAGATTTTGATTTTTAATTAATAGAATTAAATTTAATTTTTAAAAAATCAAGTCGAATAAGTCAATTCAGTATGATTCAATTATTCAATTGAAACCCAATTCGGTATGATTCAATTATTCAATTGAAACTATAGTCTATGGAATCATTTATCAATAATTAAGAGTTAGTTGATTTTGTTGTTCTATGGAATCTTAGCAACTGGGGGATAGAGCTTTCATATACTTTATTTTTTTATCATATGAGAGAGATTGTGATGAGAGGTAGCTCCTTTTCCTTTTATCTTCTTATAATAATATATAATATATAAAAGAAAAGTAGTTTGTATAATATAAAAGCCAAGTGTAAGTAGCACAATTCGCCACTTGGCAGTATTTTGGACTATAGAATGACAAATATTAGAAGCATATATAAAATGAGAGTAGTTTGTCTTATATAGAAGTTAAATATAAGTAACGCAATTTATCATTTGACAGTATTTTAGATTATAGAATGACAAATGTTAGAAGTATAAATGAAAAATGAAAAAAAAAAAATTTCAAGCAAATAATTTATTAGTTGTGTATGTCAATGTGTCTTTTCATTCTGCAAAATGGATATTAAAAAATAGATATTAAGAATATATATATACAGATATATTTAGAAATTGGGTCATTTTACCCACTGGGGTAGGGTGGATAGTATTTGAAATAAATTCAAAAATCATATCGCATATTCCATTTAATTTGATTGGATTTAGAATTTATTTTATTTTATTTTATAATAGAAAACAGTTTTTTTTACTCAACTTTTAAAATTCCAAATTAAGTTGTAGGCATTTAGTGCAAATTCGAAATGGGCAGTCGGTGCAATTCCTAGTGCAATTTAGTGTGGGTTCAACTCAGATCAGTTTCAAACTAGGCAGTCAGCGTAGTTTTCAAATCAAACAGAATAAACAGGCAGTTCAGTGCAAAATAGGCTGTCAGAGCAAATTCAATATAAACAGGGCGATCGACGCCAAAATCAAAAGAGTCATAAATCAGGCATTCAAAACAAAACTCACTCAAAATGGGCAACCAGTGCAATTTTGAACTGAGCATCTAATGCAGACAGATAAAATAAGCAGAATGGATATACAAGGGTGAACAAAAAATCCCACAGAACATAGAAAGGACAGTAGATCCTATAATAAATATGTTTGGCGCTTAAATTAGGGCGGCACCGACCCAAAAATGTACTGATACAGCCATCAGAGCCAACAAAGGTATGCCAATCTAAAGGGCGATCCTATTGCCTACATTTCTTTGGCCGCCCCCCCTTCGCCAGCTTTGCAGTGGCAATGCTCTCTCAGGTAAGGGCATCATAAAGAGTTGTCCGAAGGTACCATATGGCAACGAAGATCTCCTGAACCCACTTAAGGGTTAGTTGCAGAAAAATAGAAAAGAGTCAGTAAGAAACACTGAGGGTCAGTAGGATACTTCGGCTAGTCATCAGGCAGAATCCTCGGAACCTTGAAATGAGTCGTCCTCCTTCAATCAAAGTAGGGCACTCTCCTCTATGACTTTGGGCACAGGCAAGAGGGAACCTGACTGAATTGAGAGGCCCCAAAAGCAGGGGCGTGACTAGGAGGTGAAGTCCTAACTGCTACGAAAGTCCCTATCAAAGCCAAGGGATGACCGATAAGACCAAATCCAGCTCCCATGCCCTCCACCACATTAAAAATCATCTTCAGGTCTATCTTGAAGTCAAACTCCTCCTCTGGCTCAGCCCCGCTACTCTGGTTGCGGGAAGTTGTCCTAGCCTAAGTGCCCGAAGACTTATTTGGGGAGGCTCCACCCTAATAGCCAGAGTAGAGGCTACCCAATCAGCATAGGTCTCCCCTAGAAGGAGGAAGGTGTCAATAGGATCCCCACTCGCCTTCTCGACCTGGTCCACTTGCTTATGCCATCTAACATATCCACCCAGAGGGTTAGCAGGTATCCGATACAGGCCATCACCTGGTGATAGACCCGCTCACCCAGGTAATAGCGCTGGATCACCCCACACCTCAAAAGGACTTAGGAGTGCATCATCTCCCACGCACGTAGCAGATTTCCCTCCAGGGGAGTATCCAAGAAATGCTCCAACATATGAATCCTCACCTGCAAAAGTAAACGATACCTCTTAGTGTCAAAATCAGACCTTGATTTGAACGACGATCTACAAGTTATTGGAAACTCACTTGAGCTATGGACAGCTTGTTGAACCTCCTCCTCGGGATCAAGTGATCCTCCCTAACATGTTGCTCTATCAAAGACAGTCTAAAATGGATCATCACCGAGATCTTCCATTATACGTCTCATGTCAGAACGGGAGCAGTGAATGGGAAAAGTAGAAAAGCCCAAGCTTGCAAAATAGAGGGTCAAGAAGGTGAAGACAAGAAAAGTCAACTCAAGGAAAAATGGGGAACAGTTCAAAAAACATACCTTCCAAATAACTGCAGTACATCCTAAGCCAGTCCAGACACAGCGTCTGTACTAACTTATATCGTGATACATGGATGCCATAAAGGCACTAACCCATTCACACTCCTTGAGCAAGCTCAGGTCTACTAGAGACTGTACAAAGGCGATATCCACGTGATCACCCCAGTCATGCGTGATGGTGCACCCCAAGATCAGAAGGAGGCATGCACGGGTCACTCGGTCAGAGGTAGCCACATCTTCATCTGCTCGGCTCAGGTCCCTCAACTGCTCACAAAGAGTATTATAGCAATATAGACCCCCACGCTAAGCATCGGCGTGAATCTGAGCAGGTTAGCCAAATGCTCAGGAGTGAGCATGGCAGAATCCACGTCCAGCGGGTGAAAACTGAAGTAGATCCCTGTCAAGATCGCAAACTTGAAAGGAGTGATGGTCCACTCCCTGATGGCTGTGTAGAAGGTGTCAGTTGTGTCCCATCACCTCTCCACCAATGCCCGCCACAACGGATGGTATGCGTTACTAGACTCTACCACAGCAAACAGGTGCATCCTAGTAGGAGCTATCATTTCATCGATAGTTGGATGTCTCCGGATGATGCTCCCTATAATGTTTAGATCCTTCTGTACCCCCCTGGAACGGATGTTGGCCTATTAGGTACGCGCACAGGCACACAAATGCACAACTGTTAATTCTTAAGAATTTTGAATTCACCACTTATGGACATATTAAATGAGCTCAATAACACGCATTTCAGTGCAAAAACAATGTCAATGCAACAAAATTAACATTTCATGTAGGAAAGTAATAAGTAGATAGACTAATCACAAATATCTTCAAAACAGGATTTTCAGACTAACTAAATAATTTTTTAGACTCAAATCAGGATTTTCAAATCAACCACAGAAGTTTTCAAACTCAAAATAGGATTTTTAGACCAATTACAGAAGTTTTCAGTCTCAAATCAGGGTTTTCAGACCAACTACAGAAGTTTTTAGACTCAAATTAGGGTTTTCAGACCGCCTAGAGAAGTTTTCAAACTCAGAATAGGGTTTGCAGACCAACTACAGGGTTTTTAGACCAACTACAAAAGTTTTCAAACTTAAATCAGGATTTTCATACCAACTACAGAATTTTTCAAACTCAAAACAGGATTTTCAGACTAACTATAAAAGTTTTTAGACTTAAATCAGGGCTCTCAGGGCTATCTACAGGGTCATAGGAGGTTGCAGCTCTAAGCAAAGATGAAAACAAGCCACGAGGGCAAAGTAGTAATTTTCCCAAAACCTGGGGAACAAAACGATAAAATACAACCAGACTCCGACTAGGGATGCTTATAGGGCTTAAGGAGGTGTGGCTTTAATTAGAGCCGAAATTAGACTTGAAATCTAAGTTGTGCATATTTTGGGACTAAGGCGTAATTTGTCCAAAGTTCAAGGACCAAGTTACAAAACTCCTCCCTAGTCAGCTTAGGGTCTTAGCATTGAAACTCGATTTTCATACATGTTATGCATATCGGTTGATGTTCAAAGCGGGGTTAAATTCTAGTAAGTACACAATTGGGGCCTAAATTGAAAAAAATTAAAAGTTCATGGACCAATAAGAAAATACTATGCTCTAGCCAAGAAACGAGATGTAGGTGCTCTAATCCCTCAGTATGGACTTTCGTGTCACCCAAATTCATGACCTGTGCACCTCTTGGTTGTTGAGCCATTTTCGCAAGAATAGCAAAGTTAGAGTTCTAGAGAGGAAGTAAGGGAGAGATAAGCAAATGTGGGCTCCTGAAGCTCACCCCCTCCCCTATTTATAGAAAAAGAGGAGGATAGATCTTGCCCTTACTCGAAAGATCAGGCCTCTTGGGACTCATCCAAACTCGGATTGACACACAGTCATAGTCAAAACATCTATAACAAAATTCCAAACACAGCCATACCTTCTAATCTAACATACGATTACAGAAAGGGCTCAAAAAATCAGACGGGCTGAACCGGCTTTCAAAAAATATCCTCGAAATTAGGCGAGATTTACACGGGATGTTTGATTTTCCAAGTATGGTTCTCAGACCATAATTCCTTTCAGAAGTGCTAAAAATCAGAGTTCGAAAGATGAAGCCTTGATTGGCTCCGATCCCCAGAGGGGGCAAGCTGTTGACTATGATTTCAACACTATGCTCTGAAAAATTATGCAATAGTTTCAACGGCATGAGAATCAGCTTGATCGGATGTCGTTTGGGCCTCGAACGGATCTCCGGAAGCCTGAGAACCCTAAAATCAAAGAGTAGGAGCAGGCAATAATTTGCCATGATTGGCGCAAAGCACCTCCTTACTGGCGCCAATCACCCCAATTTAGGTACCGAAATGGCACGCACCGAAGGCCCCAAACGATATCGAAAAGGAGCACTTCGTGTAACACCCCTTCCCGGTCCACCCGTAAACCCGAATGAACCGGACCGAGACGCTACAAACTGGTTGACTGTATGGTCTGACATGCTGAAATCATCCATACCCGTAAACCGATGAACCGGACCGAGACGCTACAAACTGGTTGACTTGTATGGTCTGACATGCTGAAATCATAAATGTAATATTGAATATAATAGCAGCTGATACTGGTAATACAAATAATGTACTTTATATTTACAAAACATGATACTAGTTTACAAAATGAAATGGGCCCAACTGTGTGCCCTGTACATGCCATAAAAAGGATAAACAAAAAATACACATCCGTATGAGTAGCTACCCTGAAGACTGAGACTTCTACAGATGAACTGCAGCAGTTGTAAGCTGACTCTCTACTGTCAAATCTCAAAACCTGCGAGCCTGCGAGTTAAACAGGTAACTCGCTGAGCAAATAAAGCTCAGTGGATATCTCAACAAATGAAGAAACAATCAAGCACATACATAGATAGAAATAAGTATGTAAACACATATGGCACATATAAGCACACATGTTATGATACCTTCATTACCTTGATTATCTTTTGTACTGTTTGTAATACTGTATAATTTATGAAGTGTTATGTCAAGATATCTGTATGGCTCCATAAGGTTATAGTGAAACCGAAGTGATAAGAAAAACTGTATGAAACTGGATGAATAATGTATGCTTGGCTGCTATGGCCGATATATAATCATATCCACTCAACGGCCTGTAGCCGGAGTACCAAACTGTATGGGGCGCGCGGAGTACAAACTGTAATGGGCGCAGATCTGCCTATCCTATGTCGCGACATTAGCCTTATTCTACATGGTTTCCTACCTAACCTCAATGGAGCAATAATGTTGGTATGTCAAAATATAACACAACATTCACATGAAATACTTCATAATTCATAATGTATATTTGATTTCACATCATTTGCATGCTTGCATGTTGTTTTGATACATGTTCAAATGTTATATTTGATGTTAAAATGATTTGAGGCATATAAGTGAAACAAAGAAATACAATTGCATTGAAAAAGAAGTCCAAAAGTGCATGAAAACATAAGTCGCAAGCGCGCCTTGCAAAGTCGCGGAGCGCGTACTTCAAAGTCGCGAGCGCGTAGAATGCAAAATGAGAGACAGTGAGTTATCGGGCACAAGTCGCGAGCGCGTACTTGAAAGTCGTGAGCGTGAGAAGTACCAAATGAGAGACAGTGAGTTCTCAAGCTAAATTCGCGAGCGCGCGATGAAGGTCGCGATCGCTTATAGGCCAAGGGCCAAGTACGCGAGCGCGCACTTCAAAGTCGCGAGCGCAAGATGTGCCAAATGAAAGTTAGAGACGGGAGATGTGCCAAATGAGAGTCAGAGAGTTTGCGAGCACAAGTCGCGACCGTGTACTTGAAAGTCGTGAGCGCAAGATGTGCTAAATAAGAGTCAGAGAGTTTCAGGTGAAAGTCGCGAGCGCGTAGGTCAAATTCGGGAGCGCGAGAAGGCAACGCGAACTCATCATGCAATTCGCGCGCGCTTCCAGCCTGCATTGTCTGTACTCTTGTGGTCATATCTCTCAATATACAACTCCAATTTGGATGATTCAAAAACCCATATAAAGCTAACACATAGAGGAACAAATAACTCTTCTATGACACTGACACGTCCTAATTCCATCATAATGGGTCAATCAAAAGATGAGTTACTGGAAAAATTCCACAGCAAAACTGTTCAACATTACCTCATATTTACTTCATTTATTCAATACCTCCCCTGTTTTCCCCTGTTTTTCTCACCATTACGCATCCCTCCCCACTCAAGCCATGAAAGCAATATTGTCTCATAGCAACACACCAACACAATTTCTCATGCAAGAGAAATGAAAAATAACAAGAGATATCAAACCTTTTACTCCAAAAGCTTGAACTCCTCTTTAACTTCTTTTCTTTGAACTCCCTTCACCTATAAATAAGACTTCTTATGAATTCTAAAATAATAACACCAAATGATTCAATTATGAACTTTAAGAAGGTTTACTTACTTTGATAAAAGAGAAGTTGAAGTTAAGGCTTGACTACCATTAAAATTGAAAGTAAGGTGGAAGAGGAACGGAAGAAAATGAAGAAGATGAAGATAAAGATGAAAATGGGAAAGTGAAATGGGTATTACGGGTAGGCCATCAAAAATCAAAGGATTTTATGAAAAACTTCATAAATGGTACCTCAATTGTAAACAGGCTACAACTTAATACCCAAGCTCAATCTTTTAATGCATATCAATCCTCACCCATGTGCTTTAATCTTTGGCTAATCTTTTTCTCTCACTCAATAATCCACTTAATAATCTCATTTCTACCCCACGGGTTTGGGTTCAAATTCGACTCAACTCGCCTAACTCAACTTATGCTAAAGACTCGACTCGGAGTAGGATGTTCACAATTTCTCCCCTCCTAAATAAAAACTTTCGTCCGAAAGTTTTACCCTGTTGTAAACGACTGCGGATACTGTGTCGCACATGGTGCTTGCAAGATTTCCCAAGTTGCTTCTTCTGTCTTATGATTCCTCCAAAGAACTTTTAAACCAATGCTATTTTCTTGTTCCGCAATTCCTTAGTTTCTCTGGCTAAGATCTGAACAGGTTGCTTCTTCATAGTGAGATTCCGGCATGAATTTTCAATCCTTCATGCTGATAACACAAATGTGAAATGGGTCCCTGATCTGTAATCTCCTTTAACATGGATACGTGAAAGACATTATGAATTCGATCTAAAGGTTGGAAGGTAAACGCCTAGCGATAGGCTAATGGTCCTACGCGTTCAACAATCTCGTATGGACCAATGAACTAGGGTAAGCTACCCTTCTCGTCCAAAACCTTAGGACTTTTTCCATGGTGAAACTTTCACGAATAACCTTAATCACCCACCGAGTACTCCAATATCCTTTTTCTCTTTAAATCAGCATAGAACTTTTCTGTTCGATCTTGCTTCTTTAGCCCGTTTTCTGATGATTTCCACTTTCTCTTGTTTCTCTAACCAATCTGGACCCAAATCTTCTTCTCACTCAGTCTATCCAACACACAGTGTACTGCATGGTCTAATACCATAGAACAATGGCTTCATATGGTGCCATCTAATGCTTGATTGGTAAGGCTGTTGTTGTAGGCAAACTCCTGAGAAGGTACATATCTGTCCCAACTATCCTTCAGAATTCATAACACAATGATCTCATCATTTCCTTTTCTAGAATTTTGAATGACTCTCTCTGATTTGGCCATCTTTTTGAGGGATGAGATGCAGTGGCTGAAATGCAATCTCGTCCTAAATGATTCTGCAGTTTACCCCAAAACCTTCGATGTAAACCTTGGATCACGATCCATATAATGGGATGATGGAACATGATGGAACTCCATGTAGTCGAACTATTTCTCTAACATAAATGTCTGCTAACGTGTCTAGAGAATAGTCCATCCTGACTGGTAGAAAGTGTGCGGACTTCGTTAATCTATCTACAATTACCCATACTGCATCATGCTTACGCTGCGTCTGAGGTAATCCAGTAACAAAATCCATCGTGATCTGATCCCATTTTCATGTTGGCACTGTTATTGGATGAAGCAACCCAGCTGGCAATTGATGTTCTGCTTTTACTTGTTGACATGTTAAAACATCTTATTACAAAATTTCCGATGTCTTTCTTCATGCCCGGCCACCAATAGTCCTTCTTCAAATCCTGATACATCTTAGTACTACCTGGATGCATTGTATATGGACTGTTATGAGCTTCATGCAGAATCTTCTGTCTGATCTCCCCTGCTGTGGTACAACAACTCGTCTTCATAGAATAAGAATTCCAACTGTTATCCAATCTGAATTTCCCACCATGGAAATCTCCTGTACTTGTTTCACCCATAATGCTGTTTGTGCATCTTTCTTCTGTGCTTCTGCAAACTTCTTGAACCGCATGATGCCTGTACTTGCATCTGTGCTTAGAATCTCCCTGCTGTTTGCAACTCCATGCTAATTCTCATAGCTTTCAAAGCAACAATGATTTCCGGCTAAGGGCATCAGCTACCACATTAGCTTTGCCGCGGATGGTAATTAATTGACAATAGAACTAATCAATAATTAGCCCAGAAATCTGCATCCCTTGCCGTTGGTCTTGAATTCAACCTCTTTCTGTGTCGGTAAATACTTTAAACTCTGATGATCTGTGTAAAATATAACACTTTTCACCATACAGATAATGCCGCCATACTTTTGAATGCTAGAAACAATGGCTGCCAATTCTAAATCATGGTTGGGAATAATTCAATTCATGTGGCTTTTCAAACTATCTGGAGACATAAAGCTACCACTTTCCTGTCTTGCATGAGTACACATCCCTAACCCAATATGAGAGGCATCACTGTAATCTCAAAGTCTTTACCTACACTGGTGAGTCAAACTGGTGCTTCAGTCACTTTTTCTTCAAAGTGTCAAAACTCTTGCTGACATCTTACTATTCCCAGTGGAATACAACCTCTTTCTTCAACATCTTGTAAAGTGATGCCAATGAATGAGAATCCTTTACGAAAACCTTCTGTAATAACCGGCTAAACCCAGAAAACTTCGAACTCAGTGACGTTTCTGGTGGTCTCCAATCAAACAATAGTTCAATCTTCTTAGGTCACTCTGATACCCTGCCGATGACACAGCATGTCCATATTAGAAAGAAACTTCTTCCCAGCAAAACTCACACAGGGTAGCTACTCATTTGGATGTGTATCTTTTGTCTATCCTTTTCATGGCATGTACAGGGCACACAGTTGGGCCCATTTCATTTTGACATGAGTATCATGTTTTATAAATATAAATTACATTATTTTTGTAAACAGTATCAGCATGCTATTATATTCAATATACATTATGATTTCAACATGTCAGGACATAAAGTCAACCAGTTTGTAACGTCTCGACTCGGTTTATTCAGGTTTACGGGTGGACCGGGAAGGGATGTTTCATCTTCTTCCTTTATCCGCAACTGATGGTATCCCGACCTAAGGTCGATCTTTGAAAACATACCTGCACCTTTTAGCTGATCAAACAAATCATCGATTATCGTCGATTCGAGGCAACGGATATTTATTCTTGATTGTCAGCTTGTTCAGCTGTCTGTAGTCAATGCACAGTCTGAGTGATCCATCTTTCTTTGAATGATCCATCTTTCTTCTTTACAAATAACACCAGTGCTCCCCAAGGTGATACACTGGGTCTGATAAAGCCTTTATCCAATAACTCCTGTAGCTGAAGCTTTAACTCTTTTAGCTCTGCTGGTGCCATTCTGTGAGGTGCAATTGATACTGGTGCTGCTCTAGGATAGACATCTATGGTAAACTCCACTTCCCTCCTTGGTGGTAACCCTGGTAACTGTTCTGGAAACACATCTGGATAATCACACACTGTTGGTATATCTTGCACTTCTGACTGTTCTTTCTCTGCTTGTAATGCACATACCAAGTATGTGCGTCAACACACCCTTCTGAATTAATCTCTTTGCTGCATGCTTTGATATCACAATTACCACCACAGAAAAATTCTGAGTTTTGTTTTTAAAGCTAATTTTTTATTTTTAGAAAACCCAATTCACCCCCCCTCTTGGGTTGTGCCATACATATTCGGGACCCACAATTCTATGTTCTAAGTTGTTGAATCTTTATGATTATTATTGCTTCAAACTGAAACTGTTTCTGAGTTACAGAGTTTCCCAATTTAGTGAGCTATTTTTAGACTTATTGATTGGTTGAGTATTATGAATAATCTTTTTTACTTAAGTGAGTTATATGATTTTAAATCTGCAAAATTATCTGAAACTATTGTGCTTCTGCTGTGGTTGAAAAAGGTCTTTAAAGTTTAAGTTTTTATAAATCACAATTCACCCCCCCCCTCTTGTGTATAGCCTATCAGGACTTACAGTGTCAAATTAACTCCTGCTACATGTATGGAATGTGTGGTTGGAAATTAATTTTTGGGCCGTGTCAAATTAATTTTTGCTACATGTATGGAATGTGTGGTTAGAAATTAATTTTTGGACCATGTCCAATTAATTTATGCATGTATAAAACGCCTATTTAGAAATTAATTCTTGGACTCTGTCTTTCTTGCTTTAGCACATCCACTCTGATCTATTAAGATGAGGGGTGTAAGGACCCACTTGAAAACTATTATGTTGGATTTCTCCACATCTGGTTTTGTCTAGGATTTATTAAGGCCTTCAGGTTTGAGTGGGATGCTCGTTATGGACCTGGAGACCCCTGTAGTCGAGGCTTGATCGCTGCTTTAGTCGAGTGATACCACTGGCAGAACTAGCCACAACTGATACCGCTGGCATGTTAGCACCCCTAGCTACGCCTTGGCTAAAGGAAGGTCTAGCACTAGCTGAACTACTAGCACCTCTGAATCTCTTGCTTTCTGACTGATAACTACTGGGTGCACTTTACTGGGTGCACTCTGAGTCTGGTCTCTACTCTGCTGAGACCGCTGGCGTCTGGTAAACGCTGACTGGCTGAATTCGCTCTATCTCCTGACTGGCCTCTACCAAAGCTGAGAACTCTTCCGTGAAATCTGGAAGCTTAACCACTCCCATCTGAATCTCATCATTCAGGCCTTTCCTGAAAACTTTTTACATCCTCTCGGCTTCTGTAAGCCACTATCCCCCTTACCATATCTGCTGAGCCTGGTAAACTCTCGCTCATATTGCGGGCAACTGACATTCTGTTCCTGTCTCAGGTAATAGGAAATTCTTTCCTTCTGCATCTTAAAGATAAAGCCCTCTGTGATGAACTTCTTCTTTGAATTCCAATCCAAGAAGAATTGGCCATGTACGCTGTTCTGCTGATACCCGTGCTGAACAACAGTAATCCACCAGGTAATATACCTCATCTATGAGCAATGATGTGGCGCACAAAACGCAACTTGTCTCTGGTGGTACATATGTAATTGTTCCAGGACTCTTGATGTCCCCATCTAACCAATACTCAGCTCTTTCTGGACTGTCACCCTTGTTAGACTAGAATTCTTTCGCCCCAGTATTTCTGAAGCTTCTCTAGTGGGGGCTTTCTTTCCCTTTCTAACTACTATTTGGTGCTTGAGGTATCAACCCCTGCAAATCTGTCGAAAAAGTATCTGCAAGTTTTGCTTTAAACAACACTTTGACCTGGGGCATCTTGGAGCCTCACCTCTTCACTTGGCCTGGAGGCGTGTGACTCACTCTCACCTTCTTTTGTGACAATCCTCCTAAAAGAATAACAACTGCTTAGTTCATACAGAGTAGTCATGGCATGTACACTAATACTGACTTATGCATGCAAGCCCGGGGAAACTTAAACTAAGGCTCTGATATACAAATTTGTACAACCGCTTTCCGGTCCACCCCGTAAACCCAAATGAACCGGACCGAGACGCTACAAAATTGGTTGACTGTATGGTTCCTGACATGCTGAAAATCATAATGTAATATTAAATATAATAGCAGCTGATACTGATAATGTACTTTATATTTACAAAACATGATACTAGTTTACAAAATGAAATGGGCCCAACTGTGTGCCCTGTACATGCCATAAAAAGGATAAACAAAAAATACACATCCGTATGAGTAGCTACCCTGAAGACTGAGACTTCTACAGATGAACTGCAGCAGTTGTAAGCTGACTCTCTACTGTCAAATCTCAAAACCTGCGAGTCCTGCGAGTTAAACAGGTAACTCGCTGAGCAAATAAAGCTCAGTGGATATCTCAACAAATGAAGAAACAATCAAGCACATACATAGATAGAAATAAGTATGTAAACACATATGGCACATATAAGCACACATGTTATGATACCTTCATTACCTTGATTATCTTTTGTACTGTTTGTAATACTGTATAATTTATGAAGTGTTATGTCAAGATATCTGTATGGCTCCATAAGGTTATAGTGAAACCGAAGTGATAAGAAAAACTGTATGAAACTGGATGAATAATGTATGCTTGGCTGCTATGGCCGATATATAATCATATCCACTCAACGGCCTGTAGCCGGAGTACCAAACTGTATGGGGCGCGTACCAAACATGTATGGGGCGCAGATCTCCATCCTATGTTCGCGACATAGCCTATATCTAACATGGTTTCTACCTAACCTTCAATGGAGCATATGTTGGTATGTCAATAATATAACACAAACATCCAACATGAAATAATTCATAACTTCAATAATTCATAATGTAAATATTTGATTTCAAAACATCATTTGCATGCTTGCTGTTGTTTTTGATACATGTTCAAATGTTATTATTTTGAAATTTAAAATTGGAATTTGAGGCAATATAAAAGTGAAACAAAGAAATTACAATTTTGCATTTGAAAAAGAAGTCAAAAGTGCATGAAAACATAAAAGTTCGCAAGTCGCGCGAGCGCGTACTTCAAAGTCGCGAGCGCGTAGAATGCAAAATGAGAGACAGTGAGTTATCGGGCACAAGTCGCGAGCGCGTACTTGAAAGTCGTGAGCGTGAGAAGTACCAAATGAGAGACAGTGAGTTCTCAAGCTAAATTCGCGAGCGCGCGATGAAGGTCGCGATCGCTTATAGGCCAAGGGCCAAGTACGCGAGCGCGCACTTCAAAGTCGCGAGCGCAAGATGTGCCAAATGAAAGTTAGAGAGTTTGCGAGCACAAGTCGCGAGTGCGCACTTGAAAGTCGCGAGCGTGAGATGTGCTAAATGAGAGTCAGAGAGTTTTAGGTGAAAGTCGCGAGTGCGCATGTGAAAATCGCGAGCGCGAGAAGGCAACGCGAACTCGTCATGCAAACTCATCATGCAATTCGCGCGCTGCGGCTTTCCAGCCTTGCACTGTCTGTACTCTTTTGGTCCAATATCTCTCAAATATACAACTTCCAAATTTGGGATGATTCAAAAACCCATGTAAAGCTACACACATAGAGGAAACAAATAACTCTTCTATGACACTTCCTATTCCATCACTACATTAAATGGGTTCAAAATCAAGATGAAGTTGCTGGTAAAATTTCCAGCAAACTCTGTTTCCACTTCATATATTCATCCCCTGTTTTCAACATAAACTCAATACCTCCCCTGTTTTCTCACCACTACCATTCTCCAACACAAAGCAATATATTGTCTCAATAGCAACACACCACAAAAATTCTCATGCAAGGACAATAATAAAAATCAAGAGATATCAGACCTTTACTCCAAAAACGCGTGAGCTCTGTTCTAACTTCTCTTCTCTACACTCTTTGAACTTCCTTCACCTAGAATAAAAATTCTTATCACTTATCTACGATATAACTCAATTAGAGGTTGAATAGCATAAAGCTTCAAGAAATTCTACTTACTTGGAGAACTAGAGGTTGCCTTAATGCTAAAGAGAAGTTTGAAGTTAAGGCCCTTAATCTCCATGAAAATTGAAAAAGTAAGTTGGAAGAGGAAAGGAAGAAGATGAAGAATAAACATGAAAATGGGAAAGTGGAAAATGTATATTACGGGTAGGCCATAAAAAAAATCAAAGGATTTTATGGAAAACTTTCCTAAATGGTACCTAATTGTAAACAGGCTAACAACTTAATAACGCCAAGCTCAATCTTTTAAAATACAAATTCAATCCTCACCACATGCTTAATCTTTTTCTCTCACTCAAATAAGTCCACTTATAATCTCATTCATACCCCAACCGGGTTTGGTTAAAACTCGACTCAACTCGGCCTATCAACTCTATGCTACAGACTCGAGCTTAAGACTCGACTCGGAGTAGGATGTCACACTTCGGTACTGCCGTGCCCCTTGACTCAGCACCCCTTGGCCTATAAATATGGCACTTCCCCCCTCATTTCAAGCAACTCTTATTGCTTGATTAAGCGCTTCTCAAGCTTCAATGACTCTCATTGTCCCTTTTGCGATTCTAAGGCAATATAGTCCGACCTTGCTTTTCTTTCTTAGTGGAGTTTAAGGCTCGACTTGATACTCAAAAGTCGATCCTTTCGACTTTCACTCACACTTTAGTCTTCCTTAGACTAAAGCTATTAGTTAATTAATTTATTATTAATTAATTTATTATTAATTAATTTAAAAATTAATTAATAATTTGTTAATTAACACCAGTTCAATACAAGACTATAATTTAGGTCCCCGTGCCCTACCTTAGCTTATTTGGAGAGAGACTCGACCTCTTTGGTTGATTAACACCGTGGAGCTCCAATCCAGTCGCATCACAAGCATTAGGGTATAACCTCTAAACTTAAACTTAGTCAATTAAGCCTGGTATGTCCAGCACATTGCATGCTTTAAGCCTGGTCTGTCCGGCATACTAAGCCCGGTCCGTCCAGTAAAATCGATAAAACCAGTTTTCAACTAAAGGCCGGCACACCTCTAAGTCCACTCCCTGAGTGGCACCTCCAAAACCCTGCCATCCTAGTCGATAGTAGAACTTCGTGCGCCCTGATCTTCATACAAACGAGGTATGAAGGCATACCTACGGATTTCAGCCTAAGTAGCGGGCCCCAACCAAACTGACCTAGAATCCTCGATAAACGAGGCTAGAGTCGAGCTTCCCTTCGAATTACACCCTTCATTGCTTTATTTACTTTAATGCACTATATTTTTAATATTGCCATGCATTATAAATATGTTCATGCATCGATAAATTAACATTCATGCAAAACGCCGATTTTGATTTCTTAATTATGACCCAAACCGTTGATTCATTTTGAAAGAAGCTAAAAACCTAGTCCTCGAACCCTATGATTTGAGGCTAGTGCTTTTATCCTAAAAGGCAAACTGAAAATGGAGTACATCACGGGATTTTTTCCTTAGTTCTTCCTCGAAAACAAAAATAAATTAAGGTGGCGACTCTATCATATCACACACCTGTCAAAGCGCTCTAAAGAGCCAACCCTATATGAACTTTTCCATGATTATCACATAATATGATATGAGAATGTAAATTTTATGGTAAAAAACACAAACCTATATGAAGAGATTAACAACACAAAAATCAATTTCATGTAAATAACGATCTAGCAAATAGAATATAAATAAGAAAAGAGCATATTAATAGCAATCAAAAAGTCTCAAACTATGAAATATTATAACCAAATAAAGAATCAGTAATTAATAAGAAATTGAAGAGATACCTACTTGAGGTTTGGATTCCTTTGATCTACAGAAATTCCTCTAGTTTGCTTCTTGAAGAAAGGATTTGAAGGTTTTTTTTTTTTCTTTTTTTTTTTTTTTTTTTTTTTTTTTTTTTTTTTGGAAGATAGGGTTTGGAGAGATTGGGAGGGACTTAACGATGAGTGTCTTTTTTTTTTTTTTTTTTTTTTTTTTTTTTTTTTTGAAGATAGGGGTTTGGAGAGTTGGAGACCTTAACGATGAGTGTCAAATAGAAAAGAGGGCAAATTAGACATTATCAAATTTGTGGAGGTTGAGAAGTGCACTTCCTTGGGTCAAGGAGAGGAAGTAAATTCTCGTACGGTCAGGAAATTCAACACTTGAACTTCTCGGAAAGTTCTTTATTTTTGGGAGTCAAACATGATAAAATTTATCACTTTTTGGGAACTCCAAGTTCCCAAGTTCACTTACACCCAACCAAATGAGGCCTAAATGAGTATAATATGTTAATATTTCAAATAAATAAACAATCATTTATAATAAATCATAAATATAAAATAAAAATATTTAATTTCATATTTCAATATAATTAGCTAAATTCTCAAAATTGTTATTGCTATTGAAAAATACATTAATAGTGTTTGCTTTTTTTGTGTAGGTCATACCATGTATGATATTTCCTATTGCATACCTTGGTGAAAGGCTTCACATGATAATTAAGAATACATTTCTTATCATTGCAACTTTTTCAGCATATCTCAATGAGATACAATTTTGTAATGCATTTTACGATCATTTTAATGTACAATTTTGCTATTTTTGAATGATGTCATAAAAGATTATTTCATCTTTTAATTTGCTTCGCACATCGAGAGGGTTTTAAAACTAGTATTTTTTTAAAAAAAAAATACTAGTTTACCCTTATCTTTTTTAAAAAGACTATCTTACTCTCGTATTTTGAGTCGTTACATTAGATTGTCCTTCCATCCAACATTTGAGATTTTAGACTACAAGTCAAAGTAAAATCTGACGGAGAGAGAAGAAAAATTTTCACCAAAATACCATTTTCTTCTTCCTCTCTCTCTTTCAGAACACGCCACAGGCAAAAAAAAAATTTTGATTTTTCTTTTAAATTGACAAGAGATGCTTTAAACTTATGAAACTAAGATATGCCATGTTATTGTACATGGTACTGTGGTTAGCTATTTGGTTGTTTGGCATACATTGCCATCCGCAAAATAAAACCTAAAGGTTTGGAAAAAAAAAAACTAAAAACTCACTTTAATTGTATTGGTTTAAGGTGTTTGTTCGGATTATCTCCTTAAAATATTTAAATTTATGAATGATTTTGATTTACATATGTACACCAAATTTATAGTGATTAATCATACTTTCTCTTTCATAGAGGAAACAACTTTGACAAAGTCCACCGCAGCCATGTCACTGTAATTTGTTGGAATCATTTGAGTGTTTGTGATGAAATCAACCCACCGGCTTTCTCCTGCAATGAGTACTTTATAGGCCATGAATTCATAAATACAGTAAAATGAGTTTTATTAACCATAGTGCCATGAATACATTTGAATTTTTCTTTAATAGATGCATTTAGTTGGACTCTTGATTTGGATCTTAGCAAAAATACGTAAAATTTTTCATTTTTGTTAAATCTGTGATTGCATTATGTTTATAGGTCCTCATTTGTTCATTTCTTCTTGATTCAGGTTTGGTTCATTATAGGTTGATCGATTGTTCAAGGATTTATCGAAGAAGATGAATTATAAAAGAAAGAGAAAAAGGATATTGTTTAATATAGAGTCATTTATGCCATTTCATAAGCATTTAACATCTAAATTAATTAGCTAATAATGGACAAAGGGAAAGATAACGTAACAAATTGAAAATATGAAAATATAACAGTCTATTTTTAAAAATAAAAAATAAAATAATTTTTTTAATAAATTATAAGAGTAAAACTGCGGTTTTGAATCAATTTGAGTCGGTTTAAACCGATTTGGGGCCTTAATTGAACGAAATTAGAATTCCACCGCGAAATGAAACAATCAAAACCCATCTCAGTCTCACATCCCAATCCAAACGAAATATTGTTGTAGGCCCCACATGATTGCACACTCCTCTATCTCCAATTAGGAGATGGGAATTGGATTCCCAATTTTTTACCTGATCAGTATGGAATTTGGAAAACTTCCTTAATAAACAAGCCCACAGTCCAACCCCCAATCTACCCATCGTTTGATTTCAATCTCTCTCTTAAAAGTCTCCTCTCTTCCGATCAGAAACCAGAGAAGCAGAAACCAAAGCTATCTAAGCTAAAATAAGCTAAGCTAAGATAAGATGCAGATCTTCGTCAAGACCCTCACTGGCAAGACCATCACTCTCGAGGTTGAGAGTAGCGACACAATCGATAATGTCAAAGCCAAGATTCAGGTACTCTTTTCTCTAATTTATCCTTATTTCTTTCTGGGTCTGTTTGTTTTGTCGGAAAATTGACGATTCTTTCTTTATTTCTTTCTTTTAGCTTCTGCTATGGCAATTACATGTTACATATTCGAATAACGCTTTATATCTCATCACTATATATTTTAGTATTAGGCTTTGAATTATATTTGTTTTGAGTTTATGCCCCAATGAAAAATTCTAATATCCTTTTGATGTAACTCTATATAGAATAGATTATTACTGATACAAGTTAAAATTTCATTGACAAAGTAATGATTTTTTACCTTTTAGATATTCTAATGAGCTACTTGTTTAGCTTCTCTAATGTTTCTCAGGTTTTCTTTGTTATTTATTGATTTTTGTTGTGAATTGATGAAATAATATATAAATATTTTTGTATTTACCTTTTTAGGACAAGGAAGGGATCCCTCCTGATCAACAAAGATTGATTTTTGCTGGTAAACAATTGGAAGATGGTAGAACTCTTGCAGATTACAATATCCAGAAGGAATCAACTCTTCACTTGGTTTTGAGGCTTAGAGGAGGAACTATGATCAAAGTGAAGACTCTTACTGGAAAAGAAATTGAAATCGACATTGAACCAACTGATACGATTGATAGGATCAAGGAACGAGTCGAGGAGAAGGAAGGAATTCCTCCTGTGCAGCAAAGGTAACAAATTGATTTTATTCATGTTTTAATGTTGAAATTGAACATCCTGTGCATAAGCATTTTTGCATATCCCAAGTTTTTGCATTTTATGTATGATTTTAGAAAGTAGTTGCCAGGTTCCTTCTGTTATATTAATATGCCAAATTGTTCTAAAATTTGCCGCAAAATCAGTTCACTTAACCATTGAATGGTTCTTGAAATCCATCTGAATTTCAATCATATGATTGTTTGCTCACTGTATAGAATGTGTTTAGTAAAATCATGTACCAAGGAGCTTTAGCTCAGTAGTACCAGAATGGTCTCCAGGTTGCAAGGGAGCAAATAAGTTCTAAACCCAAATTGAAGCCCAATTAACCAAAAAAGAAAAAGTAAGCAGCGTTGGTGTTGACATGCTTCATTAATTAGTAATGCAGAGCCCTGTTAGAAGTTTAGCTTGTTTCCTTATTTGTACTGTGTTGCATTTTTGTGTGATATCTTTGAGTGTTTCTTGACGCTTACTCTATTTCTTGCAGGCTTATCTATGCTGGTAAGCAGCTTGGAGACGACAAGACAGCTCGTGATTACAATATTGAAGGCGGCTCTGTGCTTCATCTTGTGCTTGCTTTGAGGGGTGGTAGTATTTAGATAGTGCATTATACTATCAGGAAAATCTACATGTTGAGGTTTGGTTCTTAATAGATATATTTGTTGGTTTCTGATGTGTGGATAAACATGAGGATATTACAGGGAACATATTTTAATTAACTTTTCTAGACATGAAATTGCCTTGAGCTATCTTCTTTTGCCATTTTTTTTAGCTGGCTAGATGCCTTAATTGCCCTTTCTTCTGCTATGGATGTGCCCTTTTTCCTTCTTTTAATTTGGAAGGCTTATTGTGGTTGGTATAGCATGGATACAATATTGGAACTGGTGATTCCTATTTATTTACTAAAGGTTAAATTAGCAATTTCATCATCTCAGTATCCAAATTTTGGATGTAGAAATATCAATAGCATTTTGGGTGCATCCATGATTTTGTTGAATGCATTATTTTCTAGTTATGAACAGGATTTAGCAACCATGTATGTGATCCTGTGGTATTGGAAAATAAAAAATGGGGGACCTTAGAAGGTATGATCTGCACTGTGTAGCTGAAATTTATAGTCTGCAAAACCAGAAGTTTTTGTCGAAGCAGGATCAAGAGGTGGTCAAGTGGTCGCTTTACTTTGCGAATGAGTGAAGGGGTAGTATTTGGTATGATCTGCACAGTGTAGCTGAAATTTATAGTTTGCAAAACCAGAAGTTTTTGTCAGCAGGATCGAGAGGTGTTCAAGTGGTAGCTTTACTTTGGGAGTGAGTGAAGTGTGTAGTATTCGGAAGTGAAAATATATGGGTCAGTGGCGGTTGAGCTAACTGAAAACCAAACTGGATCAATTTGATTTTAATTTTGGTTACTTAGATTTGATTTTTTAAAGGTTGCTTAAACTTTAGTCCCTAAGGTTTGACTCAATTAACTATATAGTCCCTTTATTTAGGTAAATGCATCAAGTCTTTAAGTTATTGACCCGTTAAATTGAGTCGTTTGATCCAAAAATAGCTATTTTAACTGTAAAAAGTTAGAGATAGTGCCCGGTGAAGCTTGAAAGATGAAATATCATGGACAATCTAACGGGTTAATTTTATTGGTGGCACCTGAAGTTAAGGGTAGGCAAATGATGATGCATTTGTAATTGAAAAATGTATAAAACTTCAATTGGCACGACACTAATGCTCCATAACTTGATGAAAAATATTTTTCATGGAACACATTTTCCTTGAAAAATATTTTTCATGGAACACATTTTCCTTGAAAAATATTTTCTAAATGACTTATTTTTTGTTGTTTTGTTATAATATTAAAAATTAATTAAAAATATTAAAGTCTTTGTTTCTTAAGACCATAAAAAATATTAGTAATAATATAAATTTTATACTTTAAAAATTTTATTGTTAATTATGAGAAGAATGGAAAAAAATGTGAATTATAAAAGCCATCAGTGGCTAATGGTGATAGCCGGTAGTAGTTGGTGATAAATGGTGACTGGTGGTAGTGACCTATAATGATTAATAAATTAAAAAAATATGAATTTATAAAGTTTATCAACGTCTGTAAAATGCTTTACTCTATTGAAAATGGAAAGTTATTTTTCTTAAAAAATGATTTAATTTTCTTTTAATTAGGAAAATATTTTTCGTTGATTTATTTTTTTTATTGTTCCAAACAACGGAAAATTATGAAAAATATTTTCGTGCAAATTATTTTACAAATAGAGTCTAAAATGTCTTTAGTCATTTCAAATTGATTTTTTGGACAACACGTGGCATATAACAAATTAAAGTGTTGTCTAACTTCTAAAAACAACTTCAAGTCAAAAATAAATAATACAATATATTTTTAAAAAAAAAAAATAATTTCAAGTAAAATGCAGCATGACAGTAGAAGAAGAAAATGCATTTACGGCCTTAGATCTTAAAAATCCCTCTAACACAGGCATATAAAAATTTTGAAATGTTGTCCAATTCAGCGCTAAAACAAAAATTTTAAACCAAAAATGGATATCTTATGTTTTTTATTTTTAAAATATTTAAGTAATAAAAATATTTTAAAAAATAAAAGTGTAACTGGAAAGAAGGTTTTAGATGGAACCATCGTCTTCAAAATCGTGATACGAAAGAGTTGGAATGGAATGGAGAAAAGGGAACCGGATGTGATTTGGAAGAGCAACAATGTCGGCCACAATGCTCCATTCCTAGGTTTGTTTTTATCATAAAGTGTTAGCGTATTTCAAAAGATCTCACATTATTTAAGAGATTTAAAAGTGATTTATTTACGAGTGTTTGACATTGAGCTATTAAAAGGTATAGAAATGGATTGGACTCACGCGCACAAGGATTAGGTCCAATTATAGTGTAAACTGGTGAATTTGCCCCTTGCACGCGAGATATCCACGAGGCCCAATTCAAGCAATATTCTGTTTTTTTTTATTTCAAAAATATTTATCATTATTTTTAATAGATAATTTCAAAATATTATCAAATTACAACATTATCTTTTGATTGAGTATTTTTTTTTCTAAAATTACGTTGTATAGCTTGCAACATTCACTAGATCTCCTACAATGTAAATCTAATTTTGAGTATTTTTTCTAAAATTACGTTGCATAGCTTGCAACATTCACTAGATCTCCGACAACATAAACCTAATTTGTTGCAAACTTTGATTAGGTTTTTATGCAACTTATTTTTATAGTTTTGCTGGGTAATTGTATCCATTCTCTGCTAGTTCTTGATCACCTGAAAACTTCAATTTGTTTAGGAGAACCTATTAAATCTTAAGAGGAAATTCACATTTTATGTCCTTTATCTTGTGTAGCGAAACAATCCTTTTAGGACAATGCTATTTTGCACGTCTCATGTTTGTAATCACTATTCTTCATCTAACAACCTAAAAGGATTATGGTTTCCCCTTCTGCTATTAATAACTCCTAAACACCTGTTACTTCTCCAACTAATGAAAACTCAGCTTCTACTTGTGTTCATGTCTCTGTTCCTATTGTTCCTGCCGTGTCATTCGCCAATTTATCTCCTAATATCTCTAAAATTAAGATATTCAACGATTAAAATTTCAAACGATGGTAGGAACGAATTCATTCAACTTTAGATATGCATGGTGTTGTTGCTGCCCTCACTGACCCTAGGCCTCCTCTCACTGTTGATTCAAACAAGTGGAGCTTTAGACTCATGCCAACAATGTGCATCGACATACCATTATTAGCATACTATGAAATGACTTGTTTCATGTTTACGCATCGTAGAAGGAATCTAAGGAAATTTAGGATTCTATGATGCCAAATACATTGTCAAAGGTGCTGGAAAACAAAAAATTATCATTGGAAACTTTATGGGTGGGAGATGTTAAACAACAAAGACATCAAGGTCCAAATTAACGAATACCACAAATTGCTTAAATATTTAAAGGCTAAAAACATTACTCTTCAAGAGCAATTTGCGGCGAGGCTACTGACTGAAAAATTACTAAATTCATGGAAAAATTAAAAGCAACAATTGCAGTCCAAAGCAATTGTCCCTGATAGATTTGATCACCCACATAATAATTGAGGATACCAACTAAAAGGAACTCAAAGCTGCCAAAGCAAAGGAGATCACTACAAAGACACATTTGGTGGAAGACAAAAGACAACAAAAAAAAAGTATGTTAAAAACCTGATTATGTACCTAAAGCCATTAATCCCACCATCGAAAAGAAGGGAAATTGTTTTGTCTATAGAAAGTCAGGCATCATGCACCTTAGTGCAGGAAGAAAGTTAAAAGTGATAATCCTCCTAAGCCAAAAACAAATTTGGTTGAAGGAGATGACATAATAGCTGCAGTTATTTCTCAAGCCAATCTTATGGCTGATGTGAAAGCGTGGATGATAGGCTCTGGTGCTACTAGGCACATTTGTTTTGATAGAGATGCTTTTACCTCTTACACTACTGTAGGTGAAAGAGAAGAACATGTCTGTCTTGGTGGTTCTCAAACAACTAATGTTCTTTGGTAAATGGAAAGTTCTCAATGAAGTTCTTCATGTGCCTAATGTTAGAGAAAATTTAATTTATATATTACTGTTTGGAAAGGTTGGGGTTAGAGTAGCATTTGAATATGATAATATTGTAATTATAAAGAATAATATTTTGGTGGTAAAGAATTTGTAATGAGGGACTTTTTGTCCTGAATATTTCTAAAATTATGAATGAAAATGTTAGCTCTTTTGCTTACTTGGTTGATTCCTTTGATTTATGGCATGTTACACTAGGACATGTGAATTTCCTTTATATTAAGAAAATGCAACATGTTGGTTTTTAATTTCTTATTTAAGTAATTCTTGCATGAGTAAATGTAATATTTGTTTTGAATCAAAATTGACTAAGAAATCACATCCTTTTGTAAATATGAAAATCAAATTGCTTAATCTAATTCACAATGATTTATGAGATTTAAAGCAAACTATGGCCAAGGTGGTAAGAAATTTATCTAGCTACACCAAAATATATTATTTCGACATAAAGATGAGACTTGACACGTTTTTACTATATAAGGTTGAAGTAGAAAATCAGTTAAATAAAAGGAATAAAAGAGTAAGATCAAATAGAGGTAAATAATATTTTTCTTATTGTGAAATGAAAAGGAATAATTCACAAAATTACTCCTTCTTCTTCACCTAAATCTAATGGAGTAGCAGAAAGGAAAAATAGAGCTTTGAAAGAAATAATAAATGCTTTGTTTGTTAGTTCTTATGCACTTGATAATTTGTGGAGTGAAGAATTATTTTCTACATGTCATTTGCAAAATCGTATTCCTCATGAGAAAAATAAGACACCATATGGATTTATTGATCATGATTTTAGCATTAGGCTCTAGGAAATTTTGTTACGGATCCAACGACGTGAGAATCAGCTTGATCAGATGTCGTTTGGGCCTCAAATGGACTCCTGAAAGCCCGAAATCCCTAAAATCTGGCCAAAAGGCCAGGACAGTAATTTGCCTTGATCGGTACTGGCCACCCTGCCACTGGTATTGATCACCTACCAATCGATACCAATGAGGCCCTCTAGAATAGTCAGCACTGGTAATAGCACTGACATAGTCAGTACAGGCACTAACATGATCGGTACCAACTAGCAGCCCCAGCAGCCTATAAATAAGGCACTCCCCCTCATTTGCAAGCACCTCTTGTTGCTTGATTGAGTGCTTCTCAAGCATCAACGACTCTCATTCTCCCTTTGCGAGTGATTTTAAAGCTATAAATTCTGACTTTGCTCTTCTTCCTTACTTGAGCCAAGCCCCAAGCAGCCTATAAATAAGGCACTCCCCCCATTTGCAGCACCTCATAATTGTTTCTTCGATTCGAGTGCTTTCTCAAGCCGCACATCGCTTCTCAAGCATCAACGACTCTCATTCTCCCTTTGCGAGTGATTTTAAAGCTATAAATTCTGACTTTGCTCTTCTTCCTTACTTGAGCCAAAGCCCGACTCGGTACTTAAAGGTCGATCATTTTGACTTTCAATCACACTTTGGTCTTCCTAAGACCAAAGCTACTAGTTAATTAATAATTCATTAATTTAGAATATTAAAAGACTATATTAGGGTGCTCGTGCCTATCCCTTACTCTATTGGAGAAAGACTCGACCTCCTTGATCATTTACAAATGTGGAGTTACGCAACCGCACGCTCGTAGCCCCCGACCTTCAAACCCCTCGACCTAGGGTATAAACACTTAAACTCAATCTTTGTCAATTAAGTGCGGTCTGTTCAGCTCCTTATAAACTATCAAGCTCAGTCCATCCAGCATATAGCATGCTTTAAGCCCGGTTTGTTTGACATACAAAGCCTAGTCCGTCTGGCAAAACCTACAAAATCAGTTTTCAACTCAAAGCTCAGTCCGTCCGGTACACTAATCCTAGTCCATCTGATATCCTATAAACCCACTCCACAAGTGGCACTCTCAAAATCCTATTATCCTAATCGATGGTAGAACTTCGTGTGCCTAATCCTCGTACAAATGTGGTACGAAGGCGTACCTATGGATTTCAGCCTAGGTAGCGAGCCCTCGACCAAACTAACCGATCGGATCTAGGGGAATGTGTCACATGATCTAGAATTCTCGATAAACGAGGCTAGAGACAGTCTCCCCTCTGAATTTTATGCTTTTTAATTTATATCTATAATTTTCACGCATTATTAGTATGTTCATGCACCGATAAACTAACATTCATGCAAAACAATATTTTGATTTCTCGATTAATACCCTAATGCTAATTCATACGAAAAGAAGCTAAAAACCTAGTCCCTGAATCCAATGATTTAAGGCTGGAGCCAAACCTAGACTTCGTCCTTCGGATATCTTTCCCTCGGTTCTCAGTTGGGGCGCACAGGATTATGTAAAGGCTACAAGCCAAACCTAGTTATTTAAAAGTGAGAGGTTGTCTTGCTAAGGTAATGTTTTCTAATCTTAAAAAAAGAAAGATTGGTTCTAAAACATCTGACTGTGTGTTTGTTGGTTATGCTGAACATAGTGCTACATATAGATTTCTTGTTTTAAATAGTGATATGCTTGATTACAACACTATATTGAGAAAAAAAAAATTGGTATTTTTTTAAAGTATTTTTCTATTGAAAATTTTAGTAAGGATTTGAGAAAAAGCAAAATGTGAAGGAAAGAAACTTCTTTTGGAAATGATTTTTAAACATATCTTGTTGACCATTTAACTTATATTAATATTATTTCAGTTTCTCATGCTTCATTTTGGAAAGAAGCCATTAAAATTGAAATTGATTCCATTACTCCAAATAAAATTTAGGTTTTAGTAGATTTACCTCTAGAAACTAAACTATTGGCTATAAATGGACTTTTAAAAGAAAATACTAACCTGATAGATCTATTGAAAAATGCAAGAAAGATTAGTTGCAAATGCTTTACTCAAAAACTAAATATTGGCTATTTTAATACTTTTGCTCATGTGACTAGAATTGCTTCAATTCTAGTTTTAATTACTTTGGCTTTTATCCGTAAAGTGTTTATTCACCAAATGGATGTTAAAATAACTTTTTTAAGTGGTGATTTGGAAGAAGATATTTATATTGGTCAACATGAGGGTTGTATTGTTTTTGATAAAAAAAAAAAAAGTTTGCAAGCTTCTTAAATCATTGCTTTAAAACAGGCACCTAAACCATGGCATGAGAAATTTGATCAAGCTTTAATGGGCAATGGTTTTACTTCAAATGAAATTGATAAATGTGTGTATATCAAACTTATTGAGAATGAATGTGTGATTATTTGCTTATCTATGGATGAAATTCTCATTTTTAGTATTAGAGATGACATAGTATGTGAAACCAAATGCTTTCTTACTTCTAAATTTGATATGAAAGACATGGGCGAAGAAAATGTGATTTTAGTTGTTAAAATCATAAGGAAATGTGATAGTATAAGTCTATCACAAGAAGAACAATATATTGAGAAACTTCTTAATAAGTTTAAACATTTTGATGTCACACCTGTGAATAATCCTTATGATTCTAATACCCAATTAAAGAAAATTAGAGGTGATCATGTTGCTCAATCTGAATATGAACATACTACTCTAAGTCTGATGCATTTCATGAATTTGTGTGCAGATTGAGTTGATATACACATAAATCTCAATCATGATCATTGGGTTGCATTACGTACACTAATGAAATATTTGAAAGGTACCATGAACTATGGTATTATGTACAATAGATTTCTTACTATATAGAAACATATTAACTGGATTTCATATTCAGATAAGATAAAATCCACTAGTGGTTATGTATTCACCCTTTGTAGTGGTCCATTTCATGAAAGTTAGTCAGACAAACAATTTTGTCTAAATCAACTATGAAGTCAAAGTTTATAGCTCTGGAACTAGCTGGCAAGGAGGCTGAGTGGTTGAGAAATTTTTTAGTTAGAACCAACACCTTCCGCGTCTATACAATGTGATTGCCAAGTGGCAATTGTAACACCCTATGTTAGTTCTTAAAAGATCAGGCAGAGGATGTTACTTTACTGTGCTAGAGGCACCTAACTCATGTACTACTATGATCTTATCTTATTAATTTAAACTAATAACATGAATTAGTCAAGTTACAAGATTACAAAATTAGTTAGCCCTTCATTTTAACTTAAAAAAACTGTTTACGAAATCCTACAAAAAATGGCAAGAGTTTTCCCTGAAAATATGACTTATCTAAAACGTGTTAATAACAAATAATATATTCGTAATCAATGTATCCCATATCTCACTTATACTGACTACACAAGTCTATATCAACATTAATCTCATGATAAATTCATTTAGTTAAAAGTAATTTAATCCATAATTCAATTTATACTAAATCATAATACTCATAAAAATTCTAAAACTAAATATTGAAACTTTAATTATTACAATCCACAAAATAATATCAAAACTCAACATAATAATGAATAGTAACATGCCATGGGTCTAAACAACAGAAAACTCATACTCTAAGTCTACTGAACTAAAGATTTCCATCTCCGATGCAGGATCTCAGGAACTAAGCAGCATTTCCAAATCTTCAACCTACTCGAGATAAAAGTTATCGCGCTAAGTATAAAACTCAGTGGTGCTCATCACATATATTCAATCATGAATTCATAGAAAATATGATTCCATAAAAACCATATCAAACAGAGTTATACACAATCCAAGATAAACATAATGCTATCATACATATGTTCATATTTGACTGTTACTCAATGAAACATAAACAACTACTTACAAATATCAAATATATCATGCCAATGTTTCAAAGATAACAACATGCTTATCTCAATCAAGACATAGAATAGAAATCCATCAAAGACACATTATACTCAATATCATACTTTTAGAAACTCTTTTCCTTATCTCTCTTTGTTAATGGGCTTTATTAATGACTTAGCAGAATCAAAAGTAGAACAAGTAAGAGAATCAAAATAAAATATCATACGGTTAGATAGCCAACAGAATCAGAGGAGCGCATCCACTTAATCAGAAGACACCCATGTGTCTAGCAGATGATCATAAATTTATCTAAATTCTATATCAATAGCATGCTTATTATTTTTAGGATATAATAATCACATTCTAACAATCGTTCAAACCAAGTACGTAGAAAAGGCACAGTGTTCAATTATTTCATTCTAAAGCTTATATCATTTTCAAATCATGCTTATAACCATAATCGTTACACCTAGTATCATAAATGACCACATTCTTACCTTATAGCAGCATTACCTAATTAACTCATAGGAATTCATAAATCCATAAGAGTCTTAATCAAATAGGTACATACACAATCGTAAATAACTTATGCTCGTCAATAGATATTCATAATCTCAAACCATTTTCAAGTTCAATCAATACCTTCCATACTTACATCGTCAAACCTTAAACACATTATAAACACATAAAGAGAGAATAATCAAATAAACACAAGTACCTCATGCATATATGCTTCAACCTCTCATAGGCCAATATGTTTGAATAGCTCTTTTAATCAATGGATTATGCATTTACACTACACACATTTCTAATTGAATGATTAACTAATCAATTTAATATCATCACAATTAATTAGCTAAAAACCCCATCTAGGCTAATATTTAAACACCAAAACCCCAATTAAATTAACACAGTTTAACTCCACTAATCAATTAGGTAACATGCATCATCATACAAGTGACTTCATTAATTAAAACTAGCTAAAACACAATAATACCTTAATACATAGGTTCGGCCAACCTTAGTTATTTAGTTTAAAAGCATTTTTTTAGTGAATAAAGCATACCATAACATCAAATATACTTTTAGTTGCACCATTACAAATTCAATTTACCTAATTTACTGAAATCCCCAATTCAAGTCAATTATCAATTAAAGACCCTAATTTGATTTTTTTTTCTCTTTCAAATTAAACACATTTAGTCAGTTGAACATATTACTTAAACCATAAATATGATATCATCTAACTAAGTCAACAAAAGCACATCATCAATACCATACATAGCTTTGGCCTCTTTTATGTTTTTAGGCTAAGGACTACCTTTGCCCTCAATTATGCACATGTACACTATAATTACTTCAATTAGGCAAAATCCCTTAACTTAGGTCATTATAAAGTCCCTTAATTCATAAGTGAACTCATACAACCTTCAATCATAATTATTAAGACTTATAATTAACACTATTTCTCATATGTGTCACTAATTAACATCAATTAAACAACACCATTTAAATACAAACATGGTTGGGCCTGTTAGTGTAATTAAGTACATTGATTTCATTAATTCAATTAAATCACACTACACTATTATACAATCATTTAATTACACATTAATATAATCAATTCATGTAAAAATCAAACACACACATCAATTACATGATCAACCTAAGTTCAGCCTCTTAAAATTCTCAGATGTAATAAACTAATTTCATCATTTCAAGCATCACACATTACATAATCACCTTAACATCAAATATCCAAGAATCATTAAT
Organism: Jatropha curcas; assembly: GCF_014843425.1. The sequence goes on from NW_023591140.1 coordinate 2,295,148, forward strand.
TAAAACAAATGAAACAAGCCACCACTAGGTTACCAAGCATTTAGCCTTTGCTTGATAACTAGGCTAGAGACTTTCTTTCATCAATTCCTTCATACCACAGCATAAACTAACATCCTAGGACACGATTATAACATCAGTTTTGTATAATTCAATCCATTACACAAAAATCCCCAATTTGATCACATAATCCCAATTTCAAATTTTATGCAAAATCAAAATCAAATATATAGATAATGAACATTAACCTTCAATTGCACAATACTATGCTCAATTCCCTCAGGCATTTCCTTTACCTTTATAACTTTCGAAGGTTCACCCTTCTTTGTATGGAAACAATGAAATTAACAATCAAAATCAATCAATTAAATGCGATTACTACACTACACAATCACTAAATTCATATTCTAAAGTTAATTTTCGAAAATCATTACTTGAATCAAGTAGCTAATTCTTGTGATAATAACTCAATTCCACCAACCAAGTACTAAATTCTTCGTTTAATCCCTTTTACTCTTTATTGTTTAATTGATGTATTTTTCTTAGGAATAGAAGAAGAAATAAAGGAGAAGGAGAGGAAGCTTTTGGTTTTAGAAGAAGCGTAAGTGGGGGCGTGTTTTAGAGGAAGAGGCATTCAGCCTTTTTAATATTTAGGGTTTATTTTTTTTATCTATGAGCTATATTAAAAGAATATAGGGAAAATAGTAGAAAAAATATTAATAATTAGGAAAATAGTCAATAATTAAGCCAAAATTAAGGAAAATAGGTAAAATCAATAAATGTAATTTTATGCTTAATTTCAATTTATATTGATGGAAATTGAGCTTAATTTATCAAATGCAAAGGCTAGGATTCAATTTCACTATAAATTACTAAATTCACCCAAAAATCATCATTTAAGTACTATTAACTAAAATCCAATAGCCAATGCATGAATCACACACAAAAAAAAAAACTCATGAATTATGAGAAATAACTTATCCGGATTGGAAATCATACTAAAATCCTATTTTGGTACTGAAATACCCCGAAATTTTATTTTCAAAACTTTGGAATTTTTATTAAATCAAAAATCTGAATTTTTGATAGTATGGGTTGTTAAGACCGAGCAAGTATCGCAATGAATCACAGCTACAAAAAGAAGAAACTCCATGAAATTATGAGAAATAAACTTATCCGGATTTGGAAGATCATACTAAATGGCCTATTTTGGTACCTGAAATAACCTCCGGAAATTTTTATTTCAAAGAACTCTTTTGGAATTTTGTTATTAAAACAAAAATGGCGAAAGTTTTTGATGAGTATGGGTTGTTAAGACCGAGCAAGTTTTAACTTGAGCCGCCAAAATTTGAATTGGGACCAAGGCCCAATAAACCGACTGTCCGGAAATTTTGATGAAGAATAAAAATGGAAATGCTAAGCTATTAAACTAATTATCCTGAATTGAAACTTTAGTGTTATTAATTATTGTTGGTATTTATTAGAGAAGTAAGATTGAAGAAATGTTTGTATATGACCCAGAGCTAAATAATTAAAGTAAATGGAACGCGAACCCGGAATCAATTTGAATTGTCGAAAACACCCACGAATAGATCCGGAAACCGAGTGAAAACTCGAAAAACCAATACAAGCAGTGAGAAGCCAAACCGAAATTAAATCAGACCAACCGGTTTCAAAGTCGAAGCTTGGAATGGTCGTAGAAGCCACTTTCTTTGCCTTTTCCTCTTTTTCTTTTTCCTTTCCACTCCTCCTGTTCGTGTTGCCTTCTTCTTGCCGTTGCGCTGCTTCTTCTTCCTCGCGCGACATCCTCCCCTCTCTTGCTCACTACGATCTCCGTCCACCAGCCATGGAAGTCGACACTAAGCACTCCATCTTGCTCCTCTTGTCGAGATGAACTCTTCTATGGTCTTAGTTCGCGTGATGAGGCCTGAAATTGAGAGAGATCGCGATTGGAAGGCTGTCCACCGCGCGATGAAGTTTTCCGACGAAATCTCATCAATTCCGTCGACTCCAAGTGCTGGGGTTGGTCTCAAACAACTCCTCTCCTACATATGAACCTTTTTCCCCCATTAATTTGTGATGTTGTGTTTCCCCCATGTAATGTTGTGATGTTGCTGTGAGTTTTGATAAACCACGAGGATGGGACGGCGGCGTTTTGAAGGTGGCTGTGGAGCTAGATCCGGCCAAGAGGCACTGGTCAACCAGAAGTGATCGGCAGATTTGGATCGCTCACGAAAATTGGAGGCGGGGCTGTGGTGACCTTGCAATGTGACCTTGCAATTTTCTGGGCGGTTTCACTTTTCCGGCCACCGTGCAGGGCGGTCGGCGGCCACCGTGCACGGCGGTCGGCGGCAGCGGTCCGGTGACCGGCCGGCGACACTCCGGTGAGGCCCGAGAGACAAAACGCTCTTCTCTTCGCGCTGAGCATGGAATCGTCGTCCGATTCTTAATCGGTACGTTCTAAGACCAGTTTCTTTATCTTCGATATAAATTATAAACTTAGTAAATATTAGTTAATTAAATTGAATTTGGATGAATAATCAAACAAATATAACTTTGTTAAGAAGCGATCGGTATAATATTGATGTAAGCTAAATTAGGAACTTGGATAAATATTGTTAGGAGAAGTTAAATTAAGGCTTAGACAAGTGAATAGTTTTAGAGCAATTAGTAGTATCATTGAATCATGCTTGGAGGTTAATATAATTTATTAATTAGTTAATTTAATTTAGTTATTTGGGAAACTATTAAGTTGTATATATATATGTGGAAGTTTGACTTAGAAGATTTCGGTTCTAGTAATTGGTGATGATAGAAAGAAGACGATGTATAGAATTATAGATGAGTTGTAATGAGAATTGATGTAAGTCTAATGTGTAATGATATTAATTTGGGTATCGAAAAACTGCCGAAGTTTAGTTGAGATGATTATTGAGAATACATAAGCTATAGTTTATATATGATTGTGTAAGGTCTAATATTAAATTGGTTTGTAACTAGTATGTGTGGAGTTAAGTGCAAGATAGCTATTTTTCACGTTATGTTGCTTATGCTTAACCTTAGATAGCGAAGCTTGGATTGTTAATAGCTAAAGTTTTGTATTGTGATTAAATATTTATACTATTACTTGATATGGAGGAAGGGAAATTAAATTGTTTGATTGCCCGATGGATGGGCTGTGTATGTAATGGTTGATGGATGTAATATTGCTTATATTTGAGTAGATAGATAGTCCAATTTTTATGGGAGGTGCTGCCGAAATTTCGATAGAACTTAGATTAATTTTAGTTAACAACATAATTAATAAGTTTAGTTAGATTAGTTCTATAACTTGGTACATAATAAATGTAGTGCTCTGATTATTTATTATCTTTATTACTCATTTAATGATTTACATATTTATTTATTTATTTATTTCCATTATTCCAATATTTTTGTATTTAGTGTTTCAATTGTTATTGTTTATCATTGATTATTATTTTTTTATTAGTTATTGTTTATTGTTAACACTTATTTTACTTTATTTATTTGGCATTGTGATGTGTGGATGTCTAATTGAATTAATATGTTGTGCATTCGATTGCAGGGGTGATGTTTGATGTAGCTTGCATTCGATTGCAATGTTTGATTAGTTGTGTTGTGATATTGCTGTGCTTTGCTTGTGTGGAATTGGGATGAAGTGGGTCACCATGGGTTTATGAGACTGTTTCTGTTATATGGATCCTGATTCTGATTTCCGTTATATTCTGATTCTGTTATATGGATCCTGATTCTGTTTCTGTTAGCCGGGTAAATGGGAGATCGGCGCCCCCGTGTGCACTTGATAATTCTGTTTATTCTGAAACCACAGGATGGCCGCTTGTTGTTGCGCACCTGAAAATCTAGATTTGATTGCAGCCCACAGGGTGGCCTCCTGTTGTTGGCCTTCCTGGTTTGTGAGCGCTGTGATTGGATGCTAGATTGGAATGGAGACCACGCGGGTTGGCCTTCCTGTGTTTGGTATGGAAAAGAAAAGAGGAGAAATGGAAAAGCACATGAGGAGGGCTGGTCAAGGTGAGGATAGACCGGTCGGGCAGTATGGGGGATCGGCTCCCTGGGTGGCAGTCACGTGGAGAGGATGAAGCCATGGTGGGAGGACGGCTCATCGGGGGTTGTGCGGTGACTCCACGTTGAACTAGATTTTCCACGTGATGATGATTAGTTGTGAAGGTGATATTGGGGTTTTGTGAGGTGCTGGGTGGACATGTGCATTTTGTGTGACTGACTGCGTGAGCATATAACTAGTCCGGAAATGACTAGGATTGATAATGTTTACCACATGTTGTGTGACTCTGGCGTGTGGTTGTGCAATAATTCATTGAGCTCCTTAGAAACGTCGACGGTCTGTGTGTTGATTTTTCCCAGGAAGGTAAGTTTTTTCTTTAATCTCCGCGATTTAGGCTATGTTTTCTTTTGGCGTAGGGCAATAAGAGAAAGATTTTCGCTAGTGTCCCATAATTATTTCAACTATGTAATGTATGTGTATAAAAAGCTATGGTAAATGCCAGAAGAAGTTAGTGACTGCCCGGCAGTGTGTAGGGAATTTACAGGTATATTTAGTTCGTGGGAATTAAACATAGACTAAGAATAAGTTCTGTAAGGCCTGATAGTTAGAATGTGAATGTAGATTGTAAACCTGGGCCCGAACTAGTAGGAATGGTTGTTAGAAGATAAACTTGGGCCGAGGATAAGTAAAATGGTTGAGGTTTAGTTTTTCAGTAATCATATGGGGCTGAATGTTGAAATTTATAATACGCGAGATAATAGATTCTAGTGTTTCAGGGCTTACTACGGGCCTCGGGGGCCTTAAGCTTTATCTGGGCCCTAGTGCCGGTCGCACCGCACGGAAACGGGTCGTGACAGGTACCAAAATAGATACTGATTATTAAGTAGGGCGTTCAATAATAGCCTAGGCATGTACAATTCCAAAAATTCATAAATGTAGAAGCTAACTAGTTCATAATTCAGAAATTCTAGAGGGCGTTCAGATAATTAAAGGCCATGTACAAAGAATCGAGAAACTTTGAAATTTATACCGAGATAATAGATTCTAGTGTTTCAGGCTTACTACGGGCCTCGGGGGCCTTAAGCTTATCTGGGCCCTAGTGCCGGTCGGACCCACGGAAACGGGTCGTGACAGGTACCAAAAAGATACTATTATAGGGCGTTACAATAATAGCCAGGGCATTACAATTCAAAAATTCATAATGTAAAGCTACTATTCATAATTCAGAAATTCTAAGGCGTTACAATAATAGCCATTACAAAGAATAAAACTTTCAATAGTAAAAACAGACATCCAGTTGAGACATGATGTGGTTAAGCAATTGCTAAAAGATAGAGTTATATCGATCGATTACGTAAAGTTAGAAGTTAATTTGGTCGATCCTCTGACTAAATCATTAAAGAGAAACTTAATGTACAAAACATCAAGCGCAATGAGACTTAAGCCAATTTAGAAATTAATAGTGATGGTAACCCTACCTTTGTGATTGGAGATCCTATGAATAAGGTAAGTTCAGAGGGCTATGTGGTTGCTTAATAGTAAGTTCAGGAGGCTATATGGTTCCCTAAGGTGAGTTCACGGGGTTATGTGGTTGCCAAAAGCAAGTTTATGGAGCTTTGTGGTTGCCTGAGCCAAGTTTGAGGGGTTATGAGATTGCCCAAGCCAAGTTTTCTTCATTTTGTAGGGTTAGGTGATATCCGAACCTATATTCCATGTTCTTCGAAGGCTTAGACAATAACCTAAGCCATGTTTTGGATTTTAGGTGGTTGTTTGACTTTATTCCTTCATGTTTTAGTTCTTGAGGCAATAGCTTAGGCTTGTCTACTTGGCTTTTTTCCTCTTTTGTTGGGCTTTTCCCCTCTTGGGCCTTTATTTTGTGATTTTTCTCTTTATAATTTCTGAATGATGGGTCATGTGAGGAAGTCTCAGCACACTACCTTTTTTTAGGTCCGTTTAATGCATCTTTATGCTAAATTAATGTCAATTGAGAAGAATTTTTTAATTCAGAGCTTGGTGACTTTATCTGCATAGGAAAGATGAATTCTTATGAATTTAACTTGGTAAGTCCATAAATCAATCCAAATTATTAATTAATTAAGGGAATTTAGACTTATAAATATATAAGAAATCCCTCACCACCCGTCTCGCTGAGTCTATTACGTGATGTGATCTTATGTTTTCTCACATACTCAGGATAAGACTAGGCCTGCTGCCAGCTAGTCCAAACCACATTAGGTGTGCACTTTTGCTTCTTTCATGTTGTTTGCATCTTGTATAGGAAGTCAAAGTACCAATTTGCCATTTATCTCCCAAGCTCTCTTAAACCTAGCTCAATAGCATCTGGCTCTCATGTAAATTCGTTCTGTAAGAAATACATAGCAAAATAATTTTATTAGTTTTTTTCACAATCGTGTTGAAAGCTTTCAATTTTAAGTTAGTATATTTATCAAAAACTCATCCCAATATAGTTGTTTTGTGAATGATGGTATGGAACCCAGCACCAGCCTTCTTTCGCCAAATGGAGAATATTCTTATAGCGGCTTTAGATGCATCAAATGATGGATGCAAGTTGTCAAACAATAGAAAAAGAAATACAATTAGCTTTAATTAGCATCATACATTTATCTTTGAAAGTTGAAGTTAAAAAATAAATTTTTTGTATTTATGTAGCATCCATTAACTATCTTCAAGGTCGAAAAAGTACCTAGCTAATATATTATAAAGGATCACAAAAATAAGACGTAAAGTTAATAATAAGACGTAAAAGTTAATAATAATACGTAAAAATAAGTCGTAAAAGTTACTAATATTATTGTAAGCATATTTAGCAATTTGTAACATAATTTGCATGTAAGATATACGAAGCAAAACATTAAACTAAATGTTTACTGGGTGGAGAAGCTGGTGCAAAGGGTGCTGGATGCATCTGAACTAGGAGACTTTGTAGAAAGAGTGATAGAAGGATTGGAGGCAAGAGGAGTTGTGTGGGTGCACCACTGCCTCGTCCTCTGCCTCGTCTGCCACATACTCTACCTCCAGTTTTACAACCATGCCTAGAACTATCGACCCTCTTCCTGTATCCATATGAAGAATACTAAGAGGATCTTCAAGTTTACATTTGACGCAAATATTAGAAAAGGCATAATTAATTAAAAATACCAAGACCTATATTATGTAAGTAAGGATCATTAAAAGGATTGATTTTAATTAACTCTATCATATATTAACTATATTAAGGTTCCTCAACCCCTTCTACTTCATCTTCTGAAGTACATAGGACAACAGGCTCCACTTCATCATCTTTAACATACTAATATCAATGTACGTCTCATTTTCATCATCTAGTCTTTCTATTAAATCTTCAACTATTTCCACCGATAATACATCAACCTCATCGACTTGAAATGCTCAAAGTTCAAGGTTATGGTAGATAGCTAAGATTGAAATTCTTATACAATTGATCTAGCCTTGATCTTGCACACTATCATCTAATCCAATCGATCTCACTTCATTAATGGATATTTAACATAGTACATATGTGTGACTTGCATTGCCAAAATGAATGGTTTATACTTTGTGTATCTTCTTCTATTATTAACTTTGATAAGATTATATTTTGGATGAATTAATTATTTCATCAGTAGATTAATTTAAAATACCAAACCCTTTTTGGCGGTGCTAAAACTGACATGATGATAACGTAATCCATAATTGAAATGTCAAGGCGTTACAAGTTCTGAATGCCACTAGAATTATTCTGAAATTCATACTATAGATTAAGTTATGCAAAAAAGAGTGGATAAAGGTCACTGTGACTTTGATGATTTGCTATGTTTTAAGGATAGGTTCATATATGATTTGAACTGTTTTCTGTTAGCTTAATTAACGTATGGCTAATTTGCAACTACATGGTGCAAAATTCAGGTGTTCATAGATTTATCATATCCTGACTGTCAAAAAGGTTTGACAGGAGTAATAGTAGTGAACCAGGTATTGCTTACTCAAATCAAATATTGGATTTGCGTCTAAGCAAATATGGAGATTTGCACCAGTGCAAAATTTAATTGGAGATATACACCTTTACAAATGGATAAGGAAATTGGCACCTTTGCAAATTGGATAGTGAGATTTGCATCTTTGAAAATTGGATTGAAAATTTGCACCTTCGCAAATTAAATTTGAAAACTGTACTTTCACAAATTAAATAGGGAGACTATGCAAATTAGATCGAGAGTTTTGTAAGCAAATTGGATAAGAGAATTGCACCTTTGCAAATTGGATACGGAATTTGCACCTTTATAAATTGATAGGGATATTTGCACCTACACTAATTGGAAATGAGATTTGCATCTTCGTAGCTCGAAGTTTGAATTTGCAACTTCACAAAATGGAGCTTTAGGAACAATTTTAAAATGATTGATGAACCTTTCAAGAACACTATAGAAAAGAGTTCTAACTTAGGTTTGATTTTAAAGAAAATCCATTTTAGAAGGAATTCTATTGTTCCTCTTTAGGAACAATTTTAAAAATTCTTTTTGAGAGATTCAAATTTTTTTTAGTAGGAAAATTTTAATCAAAACTTATAATTCAGTTTTTCTAAATAATAATAGTTCAACTCTAAATTATAAAGGCATCGAGCTTAGTATATTTCTATCTTTATATTATGCTTAAACAACTAAAAAAGTTTAAACTTTGAAGTTTTCTCCATATTAACTAATTTTATAATTTTATCAATCGTATCATTAAATTTGTTTTTTGTAGCAATTATAGCCTTCGTCTAAGAACTATTAGAAGCTTGCTAACATGGTCGTTAATAGGCCCACAACTTGATGAATCAACACTAATAGAGATGCATGTCACCAATATGAGAAATTCATTAAATTATAAAAATGATGTCGTTTCAAAGTTAATGTAATAACATTGTTTCTTTCTCTCCAATTCAACCAAGCCCTAATATTTTCTCAATAATAATTTTGAATCGAAGACACTTGAATTGTATTCTCCCAACAATAATTAGACTAATAATATAACACCAAACAGGCAATGAGATCAAAGTCATTACCAATTAAAGAAATTCATGTCTAGGGAAAGATTGATGACTGTCAAGTCGATTCTCTACTATCAATATAAAACCAATGATCAAAGCCCTATGTGAAACCAAGACAAAAAAGGAATTTCATCAGTTTTTCACGTCCTTAATTATGAAGAGGCAGAAAAGTTCGAAGGAGAGCAAATTTGCACCTACTACTCTCAAACTCTCTCCCTTTTACAAATCTTACTTCTTTCACCTACTACTCCCTCTTTGTAAACTCATAGTAGATTTGCAATCAAAATGCAAAATCCATCAAAATAACTTTTAATTTGGAGGAGAGAGAACAATAATGATCAAAAATAGAAATTTATTATACAAAAAATGAAAACAATAAGAACCTGTAAGCTAAGCAAAATGTTAAAATTGATGGTTGAGGAGAGATTGAGAAGAGATAAGCAAAGGTTGAGGCAGAGAAGCCGATACATGTAAAAATATTATAGAAAATACTTTAAAATTAATAAATTTTATTACAAATCATATATGTGAAAGAAAATAAATTTAAAATAATAAAATTTATTAGGATATAAAATAAGGATAATGTTAATTTTGGTGCATGTACTTGTCATTGTTTTTTTCTATTTTGGTGCATGAACAGAAAATTGTGACAATTTAGTGTCCAAACATATATATATATATATTTTTTAATTTAGTGTCATCTACTAACATGGACATCCAGAATATCTAATGGATAATTGGGACCCATAAATGCCTATGTGTTTGCTTACATGGATTGACATTTTTTCATGTAGGCTAACAACATGGCAAATTATGAAATATGACCCATTTACCCCAATTTATTACCCCCAAACACCTTTTTCTCCAAAACTCTAACCTAAGTCAAACGCAATAAATAAAATAGATCAGAACCAACAATCCCAACCTTAATGAACAAACTTTTGATCATTTTCAAGCTATAACACAGATTTAAGCATGCCTTCTACAAATGTGAACCTAGAAAATTATTATGCTAATCAAATTCTTCAACTTAGACTTTGACACATAATTACAAATAACAACCAAAATAAACAAATCCCAGAAAAGTTTCAAACTTTTTGAAAAAAACCAACACTATAATCAAATTTACTCTATTCATTACTAACATAAACTATAACGTTTATAAACACATACTAGTATAAAATCAAAAACCCATATACCTACGTCTACTAGCAACCCCAGAAGCCCACTAGTGTCAAACCCATCACAACACACTAGGACAAGCTCCTTAAATCTCAAAAATGACTCTGCAAGCGGCACAAGATGATCATCCATCAAGGTCATGCGCTTCAGGTGAACCTTCTCAAGCCAAGTGTATGCCATTGCCTAGGAGAACAGCGGAGGAGCGGAGGAGAGAGAAAAAAGGAAGGCTTTGCTTTGAATTGTGATTAGGTTAGATTTTGTCACGCTGTCAATCTACGTGGAAAAGTGTTAGTCCACGTAAGTGACACATAGGCATGTGTGCATCCCAATTAGTCCCATTAGATTTTTCGGTTGTCCATGTCAACAAGAGACACAAAATTGAAAAAAAAAATGTAATTTTGGATATTCAATTGTCACAATTTTTCGTTCAGGCACCAAAATAGAAAAATATGACAAGTACAAGCACCAAAATTAATATTATCCCAATAAAATATTATAATAGCTAAATTTCATTATAATAATAATTTTAGCAAACAATTGAAAATAAAATATTATATTATAATATTTTAAATGTTAAATACAATGAATAAACACATACTAGTATAAAATCAAAAACCCATATACCTACGTCTACTAGCAACCCCAGAAGCCCACTAGTGTCAAACCCATCACAACACACTAGGACAAGCTCCTTAAATCTCAAAAATGACTCTGCAAGCGGCACAAGATGATCATCCATCAAGGTCATGCGCTTCAGGTGAACCTTCTCAAGCCAAGTGTATGCCATTGCCTAGGAGAACAGCGGAGGAGCGGAGGAGAGAGAAAAAAGGAAGGCTTTGCTTTGAATTGTGATTAGGTTAGATTTTGTCACGCTGTCAATCTACGTGGAAAAGTGTTAGTCCACGTAAGTGACACATAGGCATGTGTGCATCCCAATTAGTCCCATTAGATTTTTCGGTTGTCCATGTCAACAAGAGACACAAAATTGAAAAAAAAAATGTAATTTTGGATATTCAATTGTCACAATTTTTCGTTCAGGCACCAAAATAGAAAAATATGACAAGTACAAGCACCAAAATTAATATTATCCCAATAAAATATTATAATAGCTAAATTTCATTATAATAATAATTTTAGCAAACAATTGAAAATAAAATATTATATTATAATATTTTAAATGTTAAATACAATGAATACTAATGAAATCTTAAACAATGATAATTATTTTTATAAGAATAATGTTAATTAGAGTAATCATCAATAAATTTTACTCATGATAAATTAAACAAATATTTTTAACTTCTGAACCTTATAAAAAAGTTGAGAATATTAAATAATATTATTTTTAAATAAAAATAAAATATTGAATTTGAGAAATAAAATTCTATAAGATAGAAAAAAGAAATTTATTGAATAAATTATAATTATATTTGTTAGCAGCGTAAATATTGAATAAGAAGTGATGTAATAAATGAGAGAAATGTAATTATTATAAAATATTGAAATAAATAATTTGTTTAAGAATTAATTCGTATAGCTAAGATAACGCACCTTAATAATATACTTTTAGATTAAGTTAACGCACCTTAATAATAAACCGTCCCGATTCTTGATTTTACCTGTTAAATCAGCTAGGCCAGTCTTGGATTTAAAATTAGTAGCCAAACTAATTTATTACCGGTTAAAATTAATTTATTAGCAGCCGAACCAAACCAAAATTACTCGATCCGATTTGGATTTTTGTTTATATCCACGATTTGCTCACTCCTACGGGCGACTACCGGTGAGCTTTCACCGGTGGTCACCCCTTTCTCTTATTTATTTATTTTTTTTCACAAACAATCATCATATTTATATACAGATTTGAGTTATTGCAGTCCATATATTAGGATTTATCGTTTCCCATATTTTGGGATTTTGTTCTCATATCTAGTTTTGAGTTATTGTTACCATCATTACGGTGATTTTGTCTAGCGTTTTTTGTTATTTGGATAATTATGTAGAAAAAAGTGTAGATTTATCTCTAATAGAAAGAAGAAATTTGAAGGTAGTCAGATAGGACTTGTAGAAAGACTATGGAATCGAACAGTGGTCATGAATAGCCACCAAGTGGAGTGAGGGATCGCCTATGGCATAAATATTATGTTCTGTCAATTCGATCAGATATTTTAAATCAAGATTATGTTTTTTTTTTTTTTTATAAGTAGTTTATTATTAGATTTTCTATACAAAAATATAGAAACATATTGATCCGTATCACAAATCTGTACCCAATTTCCTCTTAATCGAATTTTTAATTTGATTTATTTTAAAAAAATATTGATTAGATTGATTTTTTTTTTTTTTGAGTAGAACTTAGGTTGATCTTAAAGAATATTTAGTTGTCAGGATCTCATATGAAAAATGATTTAGAAACATAATATTCCGATTTTTGATAAACGAAAAAAAAGGTCAAATCCCTGAATGTGTGAGCTCCAATTATAGAAATAAGATCTTCTCAAAAAGAAAAAAAAAATAGAAATAAGATATTTTAAAAACTACAATAATATTATTATATTTCCATAAAAAATCTTTTATTTATACTCAAACATAGTAATTCAGTATTTTTAAAATTATTTGTTTGAAAAAGAAAATATAATCAATTATAATAATCGAATGTGCTCCTAAAATGAAAATGAAAAGTTTAGAATATGAGATTATCAAGTTTTACAAAGAATTAAAAAATTTTTTGATGATACAATTCCAACATTATGTCATTGAATATTTAGAATTTTAGATCCTTTTATCTTTTAGAAATTTTAACCTACCATGTTTTTCTATCTTTTGGGCAAAAACGACAAAAGGTTAGGAACTCATTTGTACAATTTTTTTTTTATCAAAGAAAATATAATATAATTAAACATTAAAAAAAGGAAAATTGTATCCACAGTACGCTTCTTTATTAAAATAATAATAAATAAATAAATAAACAAACAGTATGCTTAAACAATGAGGATAGAATGAAACCAAATGTTCGTAGAATGCCAAAAGCAAATCTGAAAGCCAGAGAACTGAACCCAAACAACAAAACGACAAAAGAAAAAAAACAAAAACTCGAGGCGAAGGAAATGAAACGAAGGGGACACATGATAAACAATGTATAGAATGCCACGTCATCAAAAACACGCGTGCGGTTCACTTTCCTCAAACGCCACGACGGCACAGCACAGAGAAATCGAACCGAAACCTGTCCCTTTCTTTCTATCACCTATATAAACCCCTACCTCCCTCTGTTTCCCTTCTCTCCTCCCTCCTCTTTCTCATAGAGAAAGAAAGGAAAAAATCAAAAAACAAAAAAAAATAAAAATAAAAATAAAAGTCCATTCCTTATCTAGATTGGAATTCATCAATATTTCTTGATATATTCTATCCTAAATTCTTGTTCATTATTCTATTTTTTTTAATTTTTTTTGATTTTTTCTGAGTGTTTCTTTGTGAGGAGAAGGTATGGCAGCGGCGATTGCGGCGGCAGCAGCACTGCCTGCGACACCTACTGCGGCGGTAGTCCCGTTAACGGGGCCGTTTTCGAATTTGTCACTATATGTTGGGGATCTGGAGCAGAACGTCAGTGATAGCCAATTGTATGATCTGTTTAGTCAGGTTGCGCAGGTTGTTTCTGTTAGGGTTTGCAGGGATCAGGCCAAGCGATCTTCGCTTGGTTATGGTTATGTCAATTTTAGCAATCCTCAAGACGGTAATCCATTTTTAATGCATGTCGGTTTTGTGAGTGCATAATTTTGTGATTGTTAATTTGAGTTACGTGTTAATTGCCCCTCATTTATCAATAATTTGAGTGTATTAGTCGTAATTATGACAAAAAAGACTATTCTTTTTGGTTTAAAATATTGATCCAAGAGAAGTTTGCAGTATTGATTATGTAATTGAGTGTTTTACTTGTGATGAGTGTGTCAGTGTGTTGTCGATATTGATCTTTGAACCTTTTGATTTTTCTGTTTTAAGGTTGTGATATATCTACCGATTATTGCTGGGAGTTTTGTAGCCTGAATACTGAATATAATCTATTTTTATTTTTGCTAGGAAGTTGGTAATGAGAAAAGGATAAAAGGTGTAACTTTATTAATACACTTTTAAAAAAAAAAAATTATTTCGTTGTCATTGAAAATCTAATCAGGTCCTTATTATGATACTCTGACCTCTGTGTGTTTGTGTTGGGCTTTTGGGGGCCGGGGGAGGGCGGCTGTCTTTGTAACTAGTATAAAAGGACCAAGCATTAAGTTCTTCTGAATGCATAATTGACTCTAATATTTTTTGGATGATATAAAGGTTAGTTATTCTAGTGCTAAGACGTTTAAAGGACTTGCTGATAACAAGAAAACTTCATTATGAAATTTTTTGAATTTGAATATCACTGCAAATCTTTCTTTCTTTCTTTCTTTCTTTCTTTCTTTGTGTTTTTGAGGTGTATGATTCATGTACTGTTTATCCATAATTTCTATAGTCTTAACGATTTTTACAAATTCCCATCTCAAAATGGAATCACCAATTTCCATCTCATGTACTGTTTATCCATAATTTCTGTAGTACTAGCTCACATTGTGATTTGTAAACTGCAGCTGCCAAAGCTATGGAGGCTCTGAATTTCACGCCTTTAAATGGGAAACCTATCAGGATTATGTTTTCACATAGAGATCCTAGTATTAGAAAAAGTGGATATGCCAATGTTTTCATCAAGAACCTGGACACTACCATCGATAACAAGGCATTGCATGATACTTTTGCTGCCTTTGGGACAGTCCTTTCCTGCAAGGTAGCTGTTGATAGCAATGGGCAATCTAGAGGGTATGGTTTTGTACAGTTTGAAAATGAGGAAGCTGCACAAAGTGCCATTAAACGGTTGAATGGCATGTTGATAAATGATAAGCAAGTTTATGTTGGACTTTTTGTTCGGCGCCAAGAAAGGAATCTGGCTAACGGGTCACCCAAGTTTACCAATGTTTATGTCAAAAACTTGTCTGAGAGTACTACTGACGAGGACCTTAAGAAAGTTTTTAGTGTGTATGGTACCATCACCAGTGCAGTAGTTATGAGGGATCAGAATGGCAAGTCTAGGTGTTTTGGTTTTGTTAACTTTCAAAACCCAGATTCTGCTGCTGCCGCTGCTGAGAAGCTGAATGGGACCACCTTCAATGATGACAAAACTTGGTATGTTGGGAGGGCCCAAAGGAAATTAGAAAGGGAGGCAGAGTTGAGAGCCAAGTTTGAGCAGGAAAGAATTAGTAGATATGAAAAACTTAAAGGTGCAAATTTGTATCTGAAAAATCTTGATGAAACCGTGGATGATGAAAAGTTGAGGGTATTATTTTCTGAGTTTGGGTCTATAACTTCATGCAAGGTGTGTTTTACATTTAAGTATAATTATGATGTGATGACTATTACCATTATGTTCTACGATACTATTATGGTTTGAATGGTATGTGTTGTTTTGGGTTCTCATATCCAAATAATTATTTCAGGTCATGCTTGATAATCAAGGTTTGAGCAAGGGCTCTGGTTTTGTTGCCTTTTCTACACCTGAGGAAGCTTCAAGAGCTGTAAGTTCCTGAATTCTTATCTGCTCCCCTGACTCCCCTCCCCCTTCTCTCTCTATCTCTCTCTCCCCTCCCCCCCTCCCTCTATCTTTCAGCTTTTTTATATTCCTTTTATTGTGTAATAATTTGATATTGCTAATTGGTGTTTAGTTGAATGAAATGAATGGAAAGATGATTGGAAGGAAACCTCTTTATGTTGCTGTGGCTCAACGCAAGGAAGAAAGGAAGGCTCGACTTCAGGTGGTACTTTGGAATGTATATTTTGATAGCGTATACAGTCACACTCTGCCCCTATCCCCCCTCCCTCCCTCTGAGTTTGGAATGAGAGTAAAACCAAATTTGAGTTTGGTTTAAGTAAAACCAAACTTGAGTTTTGGTTCATTGCTTTCATACTTTTTGAGAATGTTGCAATCAAGCATATCCTTTGCTGGCAGCAACTTGCCTATTCTTTTATTTATTCATTTTATATGACGTGTTCTTGATTATCAAGCACAAGAAGTCAAGAACATGTAAAACTGGACCTCTGAGCAGCTTTTATATTAACCGGTTGCTTTAAGCTAATACCAAACTCGAGTTTGGTTCATTGCTATTATACTTTTTATTCTAACAATTAAGATTTTAAAGCTATGTGATAATTTTCATTTCTTATGTTAGACTCTTGCATTCTGGGTATTTCGTCCCTTTTCATTCTACATCTGAAATCTGATAGGTTACCTTCATAATCATGTTTTTTTGCAGGCACAATTTGCTCAGATTCGAGCTCCAGGTGGACTTTCCCCTTTAACTTCAGGGATTCCTGGGTATCACCCAGGGGCACCAAGGCTTGCACCACAGCAGCTTTACTTTGGCCAAGGGACTCCTGGTATGATTACCCCTCAGCATGCAGGCTATGGCTTCCAGCAACAACTCTTGCCAGGTGTGCGCCCTGGTGTTGCTCCAAATTTTATTATGCCATATCACATTCAAAGACAAGGTCAAACTGGGCAGAGGATGGGAATGCGGCGTGGTGGGAACCCACAGCAGATGCAGCAGCAGCAGGTGCATTATTCTTAAAATATTCAACATATTTCCTCTTAGCCTATCACATATGAATATTTTCTATGTTTCTCTGTGGTTTGTTAATCATGTGGACACATAGAAATTCATCTCTTATGATGCTGAATGGTATATTCAATTTTTTTGTCGGTTGTTAGTTCTGACCTTGGCGCACACACACGCATATAAGGTTTCCGAGACTGATTGGATTACAGATTAGGTTTCTGCTTTATTCATCCGTGTCTGATATTTTCTTCATTTAACAAATTCAGCTTTTGCGTAATAATAATCAAGGCGTGAGATACATGGGCAATACAAGGAATGGCATAGACTCATCTGTTGTTCCACAAGGTTTAGTGGGTTCAATGATGCCGTTGCCGTTTGAGGCTTCAAGAACTCCTGTTGATACTCTGCAGCCAGTTACCATGTCATCTCTTGCTTCTGCTTTGGCCTCTGCTGCACCAGAGGCCCGAAATGAGGTATTTAGTAATATTGTCTGTACTTCATTGGGGTTCTCTTCAACACGTGTTCCTGAGTTTGTTGTGTGCCTCAATTTGTGAAGAAAATTGTGGACATAGCTGGCTGGGCCTTTGGGAATTTTTGACAATTTCCAAGTGCAGGCTTGGCTCAACAGGTCAGTCTTCATGCAGGTTATTGATGAATTCATGAATGTAATTGCTTTTGTTTGTTGTGCTCTATTCAGATGCTGGGTAGCCAGCTTTATCCGCTTGTGAACCGCCTTGAGCCAGATCATGTAGCAAAGGTGACTGGAATGTTGTTGGAGATGGATCAAACAGAGGTCCTACATCTCATCGAGTCTCCAGATGCTCTGAAAAACAAGGTGGCAGAAGCAATGCAAGTCCTCCGAGAAGCTAGTGCTTCTAGTGTTGGTGATCAGCTTGGTTCGCTGGGACTGAATGACTGAAGTGCATAATTCATGGTTATTTATTTTTTGGTCGTCTGTTAGCCCTGTTTTTTTATAGGGCTTCATGAGCAGTCATTATTTTGGGGCTATTCTGCTTAATTAGTTTTCTAGTATTTAGTATTGAACAGTGTCTTTTATATGTTAGGATTTTGGCTCTATTCTTCTTTTCCCTTTTTATTCTTTTAGATTTATTTGACAATGTCAAGCATTTACAAATTTTTAAGTTATTGACAATGTTGCTATGAAATTTTCTCCGTGGTTTGACTTAACTTATGCTTTGTGATTAGCTTTTACTTGAACTTATTCTAATCAAAGGATAGCTGATTGGTGCTTATAAATTTTCCAATCATATAATATGTTTCTTTGTCAAGATGATCGAGTACAAAATAGAGGACATTTTTTTACCTAGATATAGAAAAACACTCCCAACCTCCTAGGAAAGATTTAAATGAAATCTGGGTGTATATCATCTTCTACCTTCTGATTATCCAATATGGCCTCCCAAACAATATTGCTACAATGATCCATTTCATCTACAAAATTTGTTCCACTTCCCGCTTTGAATTCATCCTCATCATGGGCTATATAAGCATTCCATTTAGAAGCTTTTGTTGCCATTGTTAGTTGAGTTGGATTTTGTTGCTCCTTGAAGTTCCTTGTCATGTAACCATTTCTATTGGAGTAGCCGATGACCTTTGCAGGCTGATTTTCCTTTGCTTCTTTCTCTGCATTTCAGCAACATAAGAATCTTTATATTGACAAGTCCTCTTTAGAATATAGGATACAAGGTCAGCCAGTCAATTACCTTGAGAAACGATAGGCCGTTTGATATTCCTCTTTGAGAACGCGGGTCTGTATAAATCATCACTACCACCACCTCCAGTACCAGAACCAGAGCAATGCTTCCTCAATTTGGATTTCATAAACATTTCCTGTGGCAACTCTGTCACAATCTTTAACCTCAAACCATCTCCTGATCATAATTCGCCATAGACAAAGACTCGTTTAAACCAAACTCCACTTAATAACTAAAAATTTTCTAATAAAAAAAATCCTAAATCAGATAATACTCGATTGCTGAATCTATTAGAATAAATCTTAATTACCTTCTTCATCCTCTTCTTTTACATTATCCTTATTCCCATCTTCCTCAACATCAAGATACTCGCTCCAATCACAGCGTCTCTTCTTTTGTTGATGCTCCAATAGACTACCAGAATCAACGGGCGAAGCTATTTCGGTTAGGGATTGATGGTCTCCGCCGTCATTGCGGGACATATTGAAGGATTGGACGAATTTGCGGATGTCTTTAGCCTTGTAGCCCTGAGCAAAGATTTTCCGTACAGATTGCTTTTGGTTGCAGACCGCACATGTCCATTTGTTGCTGCTTTTCTTCTTCTGCTTCACCTGTATACACACACACACACACACACACACACGTGTATATATATATATATATACACACACACAAATATGCTAAATCATATTTCGAATAATCTAATTGAATTGAATCTAAGTAGATAATACAGAAAGAGAGAGAAAGAGAGAGAAGGAGAGATGCCTGCATGGTGGAGCACTGACAACACTGTACAGCGATGAAGACGATGGAGGCCATTTTTGCGTTTGTGATTTAGTTTTGCTTCTCTTCTGTGGCTGCTTCGGATTGCGATTTCGAATTTTTGGAGTTCAATTTTAAGAGTTTTGGCGCCAAAATTTTGGAATTTTGGGAAATGGATAGACCGGGCTCGGTATTCCCGGCCCTTCCACTGAAAAACCGGTTGGGGTAATCATTTTACCTCAAATGTGGTTGGGAGTGGGCCTCGTGATAAACCTATTTCTACAGAGATTAGGATCCGATTCGGCGAATTCGATTAATTTAACCAATTCAATTAGGTAAATAAATATTCAATTTTAAAAGTCAATGAATTAAATTTGGTTGGTTATGTTTTCATTTTTTTTTTAATTTTCTGGTATAGTTAATAATCAAATTTATTTTATCAAAATAATTTAGTTAAGTTCGCTTAAGTTTAAAAAAAAAAATTCAACTAATTTATTTCGGTTGAAAATATTATTTAAATTGATCGAATGGTGATGTATACACAAAGCAAAATCTATAAATATCCACCATAGTCCATGCTGGCCAAGTAAGACCCGAAGAAAATTTTTAAAATTTTTTTCAAACTCAAGCTAGAGAAAAAAAATTGACCGATCAGGCCCATCGAAACCCAGCCCAACAATGATTATGTTCAACCAATGAATAAAGATTATTATTTATCTATTTTGAATTTTTAAAATTAAAGTTTATGAAATTTATTTGCTCTTTATTCATTAGATATTAGTAAGCCGGAATACTAAGTAGACATAATGGGTTAGTAATTACTTTTTAACAGTAACATATTTCTTTGACTTGGAAACTCGAACATTCAAATTTTTATGTTGTCAACAAAAATTTAGAATAAATTAGCAAAGCATATCTAATTGGAAAGATAAGAGCACGAAGACGGAAGAAACCATATCGTAGGGCTTAGTAAATCAAATTAAATCAAATAAGAGAAAAGAAGAAATGGGATTCTCTCAGATGACACAACTAGATCTCAACTGGTACCTTTGACCTAAACTGCTTTAAAGCTAGCATCCATCGTCTAAGGATCCACCTTGTCCACCTCTTAAAGGCTGACTAGGGCAAAATCTTGAAAGAGGTGGCAAGCAAAGGATATTCAAGCATTCTATCAATCAACAGTTGTTTAGGCTAATTTATGACTAGCTGATGCAGGTACTTTCAAAGTGATCAAAGGATCTTCTTATCAATAGAGCTTGATTGATTGGTTGATTGACGAGCAATTGATAGGAGGGCCTTGAGTCTTTCTCTTCGAAGTCTTTCATTCTCTTTCTCAGGGGGTCTATGTAAATTCGGCACTAGCTTATTCGCGGTGCTCTTCTAAAGTACAGAGACTTTTTTCTTCGGTCTCATTCTTTGTGGCAGGTCAATTTATCGGGTCTCGTTCCTTGTGGCCACTTTTCTTACTTACCCATTATAGTGGTGTGTGGAACAAATCTACCCTGGGCAGCAATCTTTAAGTTAGGCAGTGCTTAATGATGATGTTGTTATCACTGATTAGGAAGTAAGCAAGGGGTAAGAGTTCGCTTTAGCAACTATGGGGGTTAGAATATCTTATAAAAGAGAAATCCCAACCCACATGTCGTTGAGAACTGATTACCACTAGGGAGAGTCAACTTCTTTCGTAATGATTCTTATTTATATCTGTATAAAGATAAAAAGGAAGTTTCATTTCCTAGAATAAAACATAAGCAAGTAGAAAGTGGAAATGAATTCTTCTAGCTTTAATACAAGCTTTTATGGATTGAAGATCTTACTTTCATTCCTCTTGGGCAAGCCTCTTGAGAAAATAAATTCCTCTCCTTTTAGTCTCATCCGTTCTTGGGTCTATAAAATTTTTACATTTCTCAACGAATTACAATATTTTCAATAAAAAATTATAAGATCTACAATGAACTAGAATATTTTGCATAAGCAACTTTTTCAATTTGATTGATCCTTTAAGAATGGAAATTTAATTAGTAACTTTTGCTGCTATCTGAGATGTATAGATGTCCAAATTTTGGCCCTAAAGGCTCAGTGATGATAAACCCTTTTTTATAAGTTTGGATTGAGATTCTCGATCGTCCCGGTCCTTGGACCAATGGTTCGTGGCTGAGAAAATACATGTCTTTAACCATTTTTACTTTTTTGAGTTACCAAGCATTTCGCGACAAAACTGGGCCCGAGAAGCATGTCGAGTCTACCCGTCGCACTTTCTAGTGCACTGCCTCTTTCTACGTGCCACCTGGTCTGATCTAGTAAAGAAAGACCCTGGCCCTATTTCAGGGCCCACCAGTGGCATTTTGCCACGTCAGCCCTAAAATAGGGCCACGCATCCTATTTGCCTATAAATAGGGATTAGGGAGTCTGTAAAAAGGGGATTTTTTTGGAAACTAAGGAAAACTCTTGCCATTTGAAAACTCTAATTAGAAATCAAAGAAAACTAGTGTTTCTCTTTGCTCTTACTAGTGATTCATTGATCTTCAGTCACTAAAATCCTTAAGGATCCACTAGAAATCCTAGAAACACTTCTATTAAATCTCAATATTGGATTATTGGATCAAGAACTCCAAACCCTTGGGTCTCTTTATCCATTATTGCATAAAACTTTGATGAAATTTCTAAAGGTAATACTTGAGAGCCTTTACTTCATTTCTTCATCTCTTTCCTTTTTTCTTTTGGGTGTTTAAACACCACATATGAGTCTGGTTGTGAGGAAAACTCGGGATCAAGCAAAGGGGATTCTCTATGCTTCTATGGCGCATGACCAATGGTAGTGGCGCAAGCCACTACGTGTGGCGTGCGCCACAAACCAGTGGCCCGTGCCACTTCAATCCAGAATATCCCTGTTAGACTCGATTCTTACTTAAAACCTTCCTAATCTGGGAAGGGTCTGGCGCCACTATGTGTGGCGCACGTCACTTTTCCTTATGGCACTAGGCCCTTCGATTCAGAGATTTATATCATCAATAATCAATAAAATGGTCCCAATTCGAATGTCCAGTGGCAAAACTCCAATTTAAATGGTCTGGGATGCATTTTTATCTACAAATGGATCAAATAAACACTAATAAATAAGGTTGAGAGTAGTGATTGATACATTTGTTCATCGTTCATGATGAACATCAAGACCATGAACTCTAATCTTGTTAAACCTTTATTATTGGCTTTTCAATTCATGTTCTTTATCTTTAAGCACTTTTATTATTCTATCTCTTTTTAATTTAATGTATTGTGATTATTATTGCACTAACCTTTTATTTATTGTGTTTATAATGTAAACATGCATCATTTAATCATTATTTGGATGAATGAGTGTTTTATGATCGGTGATGTATGATTTTGATTATGTGAATAATGTTTATATTGTGTTTGTATTGTACATATGTTTTTATTTTGTTTTGCTTTAATGTTATATTATGGCAAAATGTAAGAGATCTTAATGGGTCTCATTTATTGCTTGTTTGTAATAATTAATGGGATTTGGGAAATTTGGAGGGCAATGGGTGGAATGTATTTTAGGTTTGGTTTGTATTCTTTTCTCCTCCCCCTTCTTTAGATATTTAATTTTATGTTATATGTTTCATTAATTTGCATGATTGACATGTTTTCAAAAATTGCATCAAAAGTATTTACATCCCAATTTTTAGTTAATAGTATTATTGAGTAATTATGAATTAATGGACGGCGAAGAGGCCGATTTAAACAGGCGATATGGGTGCCTAACACCTTTCTATATCGTACCTAACTCTCGGACCCCATCTCTGGTTTAAAACCGAGTTAGTCAATTACAAGAATCAGCTAATTTGAGAATTTTTCCTAATAAGGGTAACAACTCCTAAAAATAAAACTCTTAGAAAAGTAAGAGAAACTTTTCCTGAGGATTAACGAATGGGTTAAATAATGAAAATCGATTTATTAAATAAAATCAATCAAGTCTGTTCGATTTGATTCTTTCTTCCCTTTTGGAAAAATCACGCGTCCTCAGCCTGGCGACTTTGTTGGGGATCGAACCCAGAATTCTGGGTTCGAGTAGAGAGTTGACTTCAAAAGTTGTCCACTTATTCACAAACTTTAATAATGCTATTAACTTTAAACTGAGTTTACTTTTTGCACTTATAAATGTTATTCATGCATTTATCTCTACTAAGATAAGAATCTCCCATCAACTTAGAGAGCTCACTTGAGCTTATATTTCGTTCATAAGACACTCAGACTACGTACCTCTCATATACTCGATTCACTCGCCAAGTCTTTGTTCCTCAAGCTCATTTGACAAAAAAATTATATATTTTCTTTTGTGCTGATAAGACTGATAGTTCGTTTTCCGGGGCAACATTTAATCTAAACTTGATCATGCTGCATGAAAAGCCTAGACATTATCAATAGGTAAGAAAAAACAAACCCTATCAGCCTAAGCTGGCAAAAGAAAAAATGTCCGATACTGGGAAGAAGGTAGGCCAGCTAAGAGATCGAGATAATCTTACGCAAGCCAGCCTATTAGCTAGACCCAGCAACAATTCTAAGAAGAGTGGTCCTTTGAGGCCTTGCAATCTTTTATTTAAAAGAAATACTGTGGGAAATAAGAGAAGAAGTCAGATGCTAGAAGGTTGTGTTGCAGATGGAAGTGGAACTGGACGGAGGAATGGTGGGAAGATTGACTGTCGATCACGTTTGAAAATATATTACTATACTTTAACTTACACGACGCCTTGAAAAGTAAAACTAAGATCGTGCGTCTGGCCTTATACTGCGAATACGCATATCGAACTCAGCCAGAATGTCTTGCCACCTTGCTTGCTTAAGGGCTGAGCTTCTTCTGTGTTTGAAATGGAGCAGATAAGTGTCTCCAAGTGATAGACAGTGGCACTATGGCGGCCATCTCTTTTCGTGTACTGTGTATTTCGCTCGGGGGGCAGAGGAATTCTTATTAGTTCAAATAGGACTAGCTATATTGTCCCCCATGAAGGGGAAGCGAGGGACAAAAGGTAAAAGGGAAGATAGTTATTGACGCCATTAGCTAAATGGTTCCGCCAAAGAAAAAGGAATTAAGCTTCCGGTGAATAGGAGGCTTCCCATTTTCTCCAGCTCTTGTAAGAAATAATTCCATCCATCCCAATTGCGTCTGTTAAAACTTTATTGGAAGGATCGCTGGGGGGCGAACATAGGGTTAGAATCCTTACTAAGCTTAGCCTTAACTTGGCAGTAGGATTGGAATATAAACCGGTTAGGCTAAGGCGGAGGAAGCAACTACCCTTACTTGTCGGGGCGGTAACTACTTAACTTCAATAGCTTCGCTACATACCGAGGATTTTGCCTAAATTTATACTTATTGAACCAGTGACTTCGGCATCGAGACACTGACTTCCCAGATCAGCTAACGAACTCTTTTTAAAGGCTTAAAGCAAGACAGATCCGCCTATGACCAAATATCGTCACCCCGGTGGGGGCTATGAGTTGAACTATGCTGTAATAAAAACTGTTTTGACATGGGTTACTATTTTTTTATTAAGGGAATATCCCACATTGCATCGACACTAGTCTTCTTTTCTTGTAAAAGACATTGCTGCTTAAAATGAAGTCTTACTCTTACCGCTTCCAGAAGGAAGCCTTACGACAGCTACTTTGATTTGGATGAATTCGGTGTAACGATTTGCTGATGTGAAAGCGGAAAGCAATATGATGTATCCAAGCGCTACGCACCTCTTTTTTCCTGGATAAAAATAGGCGATTATTAGAAACCCCCGAAACCTCTGGTTTCCTGCCTACAGATCTGCCGAGCCAGTGTAATTCGGGAACCTCCTGGGGAAAGAAAAAGATATAGAAGTGCCCGATAGGTTCCGATAGGAAGTCCACAAGTTTTGGCTACTGGGCGGCCAAAAAGCTTCTGTAGTACTTCGCCAGAAGAGCTAAACGCGTTCAAAGTCTAACCATTTCCTTGACTCCTATCCCTTTCCGAGATGCTTTGAATAGAACTAGTCCTTCTGATACCATCCGTCCCCGCACTAATTATCTTATCGAGAAAAGGAAAAAGTCCCATCTGGACTAGCAGGATAGGGTTCTTGTAATAGAAAGACTGGACTGGTCCGGAAAACTAGACCCGATGTCGTAGCAGTAAGCAGGATTAGAAGGAAGTTAGTTTGGGTTTTGGTGGGTACAACGAGGAAGTTGTTACTGAATATTCCTGTCCTTTTCCTTTTCCTTTGTCCGAGCCTACAAAGCTTTCCTTTGACAGCTAAGAACCAAGGAAACAGATACGGATAGAGGGCGAGCTACTTATCTTATCCATTTTCACTGATCTGCCTAAATCTTGAGATAGGTGCGCTTAAGGGACGTTTCGCTTTCGGATTGGCTTCTTCCTGGGCATGAGCTTCTTTGAACTCCACTAGAACTCCCACGAGTTCAGATTGAAAACTTGGGTTACTAACCCGCTTATTAAAGTTCCTGTCCTATGGTTTAAGAAAGAAAGAAAGCTTTACTAGGAAGTGGTGACCTGATGCCGGGGAGCCGGCCGACCGAATTATTAAAAATAAAATTCTTTCAAAACTCATTTAACAAAAAAAAAAAAACCTTTCAATGTATATAGATATATAAATATATCAATAAAATATTTTTTAAATTAAAATTTCAATTGTTTACCATCCCATGTTTATTTATGTAAATTCTATTTGCAAATTTACTTTTTAAAAAATATAACCAATCAAATATGAGAAACATAAAGAACAAAAATATGAATAAAAATAATATACTTTTTTCCTTTTTTTTTATCTCTCTCCTAAATAAAATATTATATATATTATATTTGAAAGTTTATTTTTTAAGAATATATCCAATCATATCATATAAACATCAAGAAATTTTTTTTATCCACATCCTAAAAGAATCAAATATTTAATAAATAAAATGTAATAAATTTTCAAATGTCTCATTATCAACATATTCATTAAAATAAATTTAGTAAATATAAAATTTTAAAATGTTTAATTATATATATGTATTTATTTTAAAAAAAATTTTATCCATTAGAAGGTCTGATAGATCGAAATAATACTAAGGCTACACAACAATCAGGAATCTGTGAGAGAAGGTTCTCGAACCGGGTTCCGCCCGAATAAAACACTCCGCCCGCCACCTCATCAAAGTTAAACGATTATTCTTCCTCAGCCAAAAATCTCGCTAATTGATCTTTACGATGCTTCGGTAGACCATTGTGTAGGATGTCACCGGCTTTGACTCTTTACTCTCATACGGCAAGGAAGACCTCTACTATTTACCGATACCGAGTTGAGTGAATGAGCACATGAAGGAATGAGCCCTTTCTCGATATGGGTAATCCTTAGTGTACCCAAAAACTCCGTTTGGTGGGTCTGAAGTCAAGACCAAAATCTCCTCTTTTCGGAAGAGCGTGAAAATTTGAAAACTATGGCCAGATCTTGGTAGGGAAATGGGGCCTTCCGATGGAGGATTTATTCAATCACATAGTTTGGGCTCCTAGAATATGACGCCCTTGGGGTTTTCTATTTGATTGTATCAAAAGGCCCAATGAATTGGGATTTCCCTATTGGGCCAAGTCATTTCGGGGCAAGTGGATCATTTATGATGAAGAGGACCGCTATCCTAAGCGTAATCTGAATTTCAAGCGGCTTGCTACATCTGTATTCGAATGAAGAGGGCTTGCACTGGCTGGACGTAAAATATATCAGATATATAAATATACAGATATATCTGTAAAATATATCAGTAAAATATTATTTTTTAAAATTAAAATTTTCAATTGTTTACTATCACATGTCTAATTATGTAAATTATATTTGAAAATTTATTCATTAAAAAATATATCCAATCAAATCTTGCAAACATAAAGAACAAAAATATTAATAAAACCAATATATTTTTTTATATGATATGATTGGATATTTTTTAAAAAACTGAAAGAAAGAAAGTCCAAGACCTGGTAACATCCAAGGCAGAAGCAAATGAAACTGGCTGTAAGAGCTATAAGTTATTGGTAAGGAGATGGCATATTATCGTTAGAAAAAAAAGTCAATTACAGTCAAGGTTCTCAATTGACTTCTTGAAAGGCTTTGAATCGTGAGATTCCTATTTGCTGAGATCGGGGTAATCAATTCTCAATGCTTGGCACGTAGGCCAGGATCGCTTTGCTTTCAGGATGCCTTTTATCGAAAGAGTAGTCCCGCTTTCCCCTTTTCCACCAGAGAAAGGTGGCCTTTTAGGCAGGCTTTGAAATATGGTTACTATAGGAAGGCAGTAAAGGATGCACTTCTAAGGACACAAGTCTCGCATATAGGCCTTTTTCGGTGCCCAATGGAGCCGAATACAGACAGCAGAATAGGCGATACGAATGGGAACTCTTTCTCTTTGGCTTAGTAAGGAGAGAAGGACGGGAGATATATCAATAGAAGAGTAACGATTCCACATGCGAAATGAGAAACTGACTGGAATACGTTAATATATCATGGTCGAAAGTACACGCAACGCAAACTAACCATTGCTACGACCCTAGTGACCTCACATAATCGAATCGGCTTCAGTTTTAGGAAAAACATACTTTTCAATCAGAGACTCCCTTTTTAGGAAGGCTCGAGATGGATTTAGGAGTCTTTGTGCGAGCCGTATGTGGTGAGAGTCGCACGTACAGTAACGAGGGGGGTTCGCGTCTATACGTGTAGTGTGGTGGTTGGGCCTACCCACCCTATTTGTTCCATGCCGTACTCGAGCTGCAGATCAATGTCCCTAGAAGTAAGGAGTAGGCCCCAATAATTTGTTTTCAATCGAAGCATCAAGCAGCGCAACCCAGTTCTACTTGACTATGCCTCGTGCTTGTCCAAGGAGGTGCAGAGCAAAGGCTTTCTAGTCGATAAGTCAACAGATGATCCCACCGACAGACTGCGAGAAAGACTTGGTCAAACCAAACCTGCTCCACTCGACTTTCGAGTCGAGTAGCAAGACAGAATAGGCTCTAGATGCTCTAAAAAGAACTTCCCTTGAATCAACTGCTATTGAAGACGTTAGCCCAGTTCTCTTTGCTAGGTTCAGTGAATAGGGAAATTAGGTTAGTCTTATTCCCTAGCTGAGTGAATAGGCTGCTAGCGCTACACACTTGGTGGCCAATCCTGTGTTCCATGCCCACTCTAAGCACATAAAAGTTGACTACCACTTCAAGTCCTACTGATACTGAAACCTTTTCTGGCACAAGCGCTTTCAACAGGGCATTCAATACATTGATCGTTAGTCACTTCTTCTTAGATCGTTCGTGCCCCATAAAAATGGCTCATTTCCTTTAAGATACCGCTGCTACCTAGATACTTTCAATTCCCTTAGCCAAAGCTTATCACACTTTTAATTTGCTTGCTTACCTGGATTGGTACTACTTAATGGACTGGCTTGGAAAGCAATTTCTGTAAACCCGCTTGAAATTTTCGAAAACCAGGCAAAAACCCAAAAACCGAGCAAATTGAGCCTAGAATCATTGAATTGAGCCAAACCGGTTCGAGTCGAACCGGAATAGCCCAGAAAATGAACCGTTTCTTTTTTTTTTCTCTTCTTGTTCTCTTCTTGGAGGCCAGCGTGACACCCCCCCCTCCCCCGTGCACTGCATTTCTGACCATCGCCGATTAGAGTAAGGGTGGCGGTCGACCCTCCTTGAGGCGCTGGTCCCTCCGCCAGTCTCCAGGCACGCGGAACGATCTTCGATTGGCGTGAATCAGGACTGTCTCCTTTGACAGCACCCTCTCCTTCGATTTCCCGACGAAATCTCGCCGTTCAGTCACTCTCAGACGCTGGGAAGGGTCCCAATCGACTCCTACTCACCTCCGAAACATTTCCCCTCCTTTAACTTTGAAGATGTAGCCCGTATGGTGGAAGTGCCATTGAAGGCGGCGGTGGAGCGGCTG
>NW_023591140.1:2324980-2573441 GCF_014843425.1 Jatropha curcas
ATTTTTTTCTGGCCTAGCAGTTTGCGTTCCGCTGCCTGGTTCTATAGAGGCAGCGTCGCGTTTTGTCACTTATAACTACGCAGCCTAACACTTCATGTCTCTCATAGATCAGCCTTAGCTTATGATCCTCAATATGGGGACTTAGTTATCCTCTTTCCAGATATAGTGGTTCGGCACTAACTCGCCTACATCCACTCCCCAAGACTCATCTTGAGATCCTCAACTATGTTATCTCTTTTCAAGGGTAAGAGACAAACAAATAGTACAAGGCAATATATCAACTCCTAGATCTACCCTTTATCCCACTAGATTTTCCAAAGGCTCTAGTTAACCTTAACCCTTTCTGTTTTTGGCAGAGTATAGAAACTCAGTTCAAGACATTAGAATCTGTCTCACGGGGAAGGTCACTTGATAACCTATTTCACAATAGCTTCTTACCTAAGCTATTACACAAAAGTTTGTTAAATAAAAAAAAAACCTATCTACTAAAGATTACAAAATCTAAATACACAGACAGAAATACAAATATAAGCACAGGAAAAACAGTTTTTAAGATTAGAAAATCATTTTAGAAATCAGAACTGTTTTTCAAAAGAAGTTATTATAGAACACAGAACTGTTTTTCAAAAAATAGTTAATGTATACAAAATTTCTTTTCTCTTTTAAGAAGATAAAAAACGGTAAAGCATGAAAGATGAAAAGAAAAAACAGGGGGTAGAAGAAAGTAAGTTTTGAGAGAACCAAAGAATGTGATCAATAGGGTGGAAATACTCTTAAAAACGAAAACTCTTTCTTCCATACCCATTCAAAGAGGTGGAAAACTCCTTTTTAATACGAGAGATATGTGATTCCTCATTTTTTAGTAAAGTGAATATTCTTTTTGAAATCAGAATATTTGCTTTCCTTATTTAGGAAGATCACAAAAATTCTTAGTTACGCACCAAAAATATCTTTTATCGCTTTATGGTAAGAAAAAGTTATGATAAACGAGTCTCACATTGCCTGTCCCTTAAAGCATTATTAAGATTTTCGAAGTATAGCAACTTTATTGTTGAGAGAAGTATTTTTGTACGAAAGAGCGAGCGTCTACTTAAAGCTGTAAAAATGAAGTATACACTCGCTTTCGTTTTCTCGGATAATGCTATGAATTAAGTATTATATTAAGTTCTAGATTTTCAAAATGTATAGTGGATTTCTCGAAAAACGTTATAAGTCACTATTATACGGTATTTGTATTACGCAATAAAATATCTCTATATAGACAATCAATTGCTATTAATTTTAGGTATAGTTGAACTACAATTTATCGAGTATGTTGGCTCTCTTAAAAAGGAAATTTGCGAAAAACACGAACGTTTTATGACGTGTAGTAAAGTATTTATTTTGAAGTAATCTAATTTGAGCAGTCAAAAAACATTATTGTATGAGAGTTAAAGATTAGTTTTTGGTGGCTTTTAGATGAATTTTCTCTGTATCCTAACAATGAATTCTAAAAACGATATAACACATAGGGTCTTCGGATGTCTTCAACGACACTAATGATTTTGTAGGACAATGCCTTGTTCATTTGTTAGCTTTTTCATAAATATTCCTGGCATAATACATTATTAGAGGCAAAAATAATATAATTTAAATTTTTGTTTGTTTTATCATCAAAATTTCGAGATTGAAATTTGACTCTTGAGTTCCAACAGATTTTTCAATATAAATCTTTATTTTACTGATAAATTCAAATTTTATTGAATTCAGAATTTACCCCCCTTTGATTAATGGTTGTTACCATTTTTTGCAAGCACTCATCTCCTAACTTAATTATATTGTAACTCTTTATCAACATCTTGTCAATTGCAAAAAGAATGGTGCAATTCGATTGAACAAATACAATCACAACAAATTTCTTGAAATTGTGTAAAATAACTTATTCCAAAAGATTTGGAAATAATTTTGATTTTTCCAAAGAAGTGAGTTTTTTTTATCATTAAACCTTTTTTTTCTTTTGTTATTTTTCAAAAATAAGGATTTCTCTTTGTTTCTCCTCCCTTTTCCATTCTGTTCCCTTTCTATTCATATATCACTCTCAACATAAAAAATCAACAAAGTGAATAAATTTATGAGTAACAGTGACTTTTAGATTGGGTAAAGTAGTTGTCAAATTGTTCATTTACGAGCATCTTCACATTCATTTTGGCGTTTTAAGATTCGTGGCTTTCCTTTTCTATGAATGTGGCTTTCCTTTCTATAAATATTATTCCAACGAATCGAACATATGTAAATATCCGCGCTCAAAGTGTGGAATTACGACCGGTATATATATAGATGTTTAATTATCTATATTTGTATATCTATTAAATTGTAGACTTTAAATTGATGAAAGGAAAAAAAAAAAAACATAATATAGAAGATACTTCAATTCAATATTTATCTGTAAATATATATCAATTAATTATTGTATAACAAGTAAATCCGTAACTGAATTATCCAATTAATTCTAAAATTTAATTAATCGAAGGGACTCAAAATCTTATTTCATGCAGCTGAGATGAGACTCTCATTCCAAGAGTCAATATTAGACTCTCTCTTCTCATCTTTTATGAACGGGGCGATACATCACATTTAGATAAGTATTTCCCCCAAACAGTACTTCCGTTACTAAAATTGAAAAGTGCAAAGCGAAGGACTGACAGAGGTCTCAGTGGTGGGACCCACGGATATTTGTTTTCTTTTGGCTACCCCCTTCAACAAGCGGTAAAAAATACAATAAAATAAATCAATAAATAAATAACATAGAACAGTGGATTAGTGAGTCATCAC
This sequence comes from Jatropha curcas, assembly GCF_014843425.1. The sequence goes on from NW_023591140.1 coordinate 2,327,792, forward strand.
TCCTTCTCCTACAAGTAATAGAGAAGTAGCAGTGACTCTGGCGTGGAAGACTAATCGTCGTACAGTACAGATAGTCAATCCAGTGTGTGAGTGAAAATGGAAACAAATTTCACACTTCACTGGAACTAGCTTTCCACTCCATTCCCCTAAAGCTTCCTCCTCTACTGACTGCAAGTTCCTTCTCTTTCATTCTTCTTCTGGTTGCTCGCTGGCTGCTATTTTAGCAACCGGAATGACTAATAACTCCCCGGCTGATATTTTTAGGTCAACGGCGGAAATGAACTAATAACTCGCCTCCTAGCTGTCGCCTCCCCCTCCCCCTCCCTCCTCCTCCTCCTCCTCCTCCTCCGGTGAGTGTATTTTTCATTTCTAGTTCTGTTGTTTTATTTTTCTTGCTCTAAGTCCTTTTTGTTGTTCAAAGGCATGGCAAATGCACCGGTTTTATTTGCTCAAAACTTGCCGGTCGGATGGAGATTTTCACCGACCGATCAACAACTGGTTGGAAATTACTTGAAGCGGAAGAGGCATGGTGATCCTATCGACGGCTCCGACATCGTTGAGGTTATTAAATTCTGCAATTATAACCCTTGGGATCTACCTGGTAAGTAGCTCGTCTCCAATCTTTGTCTCTTTCTTCTAATTTTTTTTTTTTTTAATTATGAATTAAGAGGATGAAAAATGTGTGTATAGGTCTGTCCAAGAATAAATCCACCGATAAAGTATGGTTTTTCTTTTATCTTCGCGAGTACCGCAATAATAGTGGACTGGCTAACCGAAAGGCGGGGAATGGATACTGGAAAATCACCGGTGATCCTCGCTCAGTCACTCCGCGAGCAAGGCGGGGAAGTGGATAACTGGAAAATCACCGGTGATCATCGCTCAGTCACTCAGGAGAGGGAGTATGGAGGAGATAGGTAACTAAGAGAAGTTTTGGTTTTCCATAATTCCCATGAACGCGACTAAACTGGGTCAATGCACGAAGTGATGAGTACAAGCTGAGCAAGAAACTCGACTCGCCTATTCGCAGGGTTGTAATTGATGCACGAGTATGAGTACACTGCAGAACTCAACTCGCCTATTCAGGTAATTGCAACACTCTGTTTCATGAAATTAACTGCTTAAATCCTTATTCTTCAATGAAAATTGGCTCTTTGTTTCATAACCCAAGGCTCATTTCTTTGCAGTACCATTGGGCCCAACAGAAAAAAACACAGGATAGAAACTTAATTATCCTGGCCATTGTTCAGGATAGTGAAAAGTATTTGTTTTTATCCTCACGATCATGGACAGGCAAAACTTTTCTTGTCTTTCACAACTCACGGGGAAAAGTTTCCTTCCCTCCCTTCTATATGGATTTATTTGTTCAAGTTTAATCATACAATTTATAATAATTACTTGAAAGAAATTGAAAATGAATTTTAATGTAGCTCCAATGGGAATCCATGCATTAATGTCAATTAGCTATACTGATTCCTCGAGGTTTTGGTTATATAACTCGATGAGCTATATCCCACTCATCAATTATGTTTCCTGTTTGCTCTGTTATTTCCTCCCAAGTTTTAGTGATACAGTGTTTAGAAATTCTGATTATACTGATTTGTAATGCGGAATGATTATATCCTAAGTTTTAGTGATACAGTGTTTAGAAATTCTGATTATACTGATTTGTAATGCGGAATATGGAATTTACAAACTGTTATATGCTTCTCAGGGTAACTATGTTCTTTGCAAATTGAAGGAGAAGCCAAATGAGAAGAAAAAAACAGTTAAGAGGTCGAAGAAAGAGGAACCAATTTGCAAGAAGCCAAGAGCACAAAAGAAGGCAAGAAAAGGCGAATCAGCTTCAGTTTCAGCTTCTGCTTCTGAAAATAAAATATCGGAGGAGATCAGGGCTTATTCAGCCTATGGTGAAGGTGAACCTAGAAATAGCAACCATATAATTTCTGATTTGTCAAATCAAAATTCAAAAAAGATGGCTGCTATTGCAACCAATGACAAAGGTGAGGCAAGTAACGTAGAGGCTTTAGATTATGACAATCAAAGCCTATGTGAGGTTATTTCTATCTCAACCTGCAACACAGGTGAAACAAGCAGCTTAATAGCTTCTACTTTGGGGAATCAGAAATTTTCCCAGATGACTGACGTTTCATCCTATAAGGAGGGTGAAACGATACGCTTGATGGCATCTGATATAGAAAATTATAATGGCATCTGATATAGAAAATTATAATCCAGACGAGATGACTGCTATGTCATCTTATAAGAACAGTAAACCAAGTTACACAACTTCTGGTTTACAAGATCAAAATTCATATGAGATAACTACTGTTTCATCAAATAACAAAGGTGAAGCAAGTCCCTGCATGACTAATGAAAATCAAAACTCAAATGAAATGGCCAAACAGTCATTTCCTTTTCAAAACCAAAACTCAAACGAAATGGCTAATGAGTCATTTTTCAAAATGAAAACTCAAACGAAATGGCTGAAGAGTCATTTCCTTTTCAAACCCAAAACTCAAATGAAATGGCTAATGAAAATGAGAACTCAAACGAAATGGCTAAACAGTCACTTCATTTTCAAAATGAAAACTCAAACGAAATGGCTGAAGAGTCATTTCCTTTTCAAACCCAAAACTCAAATGAAATGGCTAATGAAAATGAGAACTCAAACGAAATGGCTAAACAGTCACTTCATTTTCAAAATGAAAACTCAAACGAAATGGCTAATGAGTCATTTCAGTTTCAAAATCAAAACTCAAACGAAATGGCTAAAGATTCATTTCCTTTTCAAAGCCAAAACCCAAATGAAATGCCTAAAGAATCATTTTATGAGAAAGGCAAACCAAGTAACCTTGATCCTTTGGATTTAAAGAATCAAAATCCTAGTAAGAGCAGCAACAAATCAGCTTCTACAAAAGGTGTGTGGAGTTCCCTCTCGGAAACACCTTCCGATTTTGATAATCAAAATCAACCTGAGAAGACTGATGTGTCACCCCTCAAATATTATCCAAGTTCCTATATGGCTTATAATGCTGGAGAAACATCTCAAGCAGAGCAAAGTCAGTATAAGGTTCCAGTTATTCTGAACCCCTTGATGAATTTTAATTCCCAAGAATTAATGTTACAAAACCAATATAGCTCAATCCTTGAAGATTCCTGGACTTTTTCTGGAAGAAGAGAAAATACATTTTCTGAGGTGAGAAATGCTGCATTTTTCTTGATTTTGTTAATGTAAGGCATAAGAAGCAAACTTATAATCATGTGATGCTTTTTGCAGATAGATATCCAACTGTGGGAAGACTGGCTAAAGCAGTATACAGCATAATATACTAGAACTGGAGACTTGGTATGATGTAGGTATTAGAAGTTGAAAGGGTAGAGGTGGACTGGGTGAGAGGTTAGAACCCATAAGATGAAAATATATGATATGGGCTTACTTGGGCTTAGGCCAACCATTGTTAAAAGATTAGTACTAACCGATTAGCTAGCTAACTTAGCACCCTTATATGTTCATGATTCATAGTATGGTCTGTTTCCTCCTAAATCCGCAGCTATACATTTATAAAAATGTTATGCTTATTGAAACCGGTGCAACTCTTATTCCGGAGTTATGATTAGGCTATTGAAGCCTAAATAGCTTCCATGATGCGACTCTTATTCTGGGGTTATGATTAGGCTAGTGAAGCCTAAATAGCTTCCATGATGCGACTCTTATTCTGGGGTTATGATTAGGCTAGTGAAGCCTAAATAGCTTCCATGATGCGACTCTTATTCCGGAGTTATGATTAGGCTATGAAGCCTTGTATAGCTTCCATGATGCAACTCTTTTTCCAGAGTTATGATTATTGTACCCTGTTGTAATTATTGTTGAATGTGAAGCCTTGTATAGCTTCCATGTATTAGTTCCTTCGCTTGCTTGTGAAGGTGTAATTGTATGAAGAACTAACAGCTTATTGTATTGTCTGGGTATGTATCATTTTATCCTTATGTTGTAAAAATTGCGAATAGTATCATTTTATCCTTATGTTGTAAAAATTGCGAATAAATAGTTCAGTTTTGAAGTCATGATTCAAGTTAGTTGTCTTTCTTAAATATAATTTACAGACTTTGGGTTGCTAATGAATTAGGGTAGGTTTCAGAAATGTGGTGAGTCTATGGTCGTTTGTTCTTTTGTTTATGGAGATTTATGGTGATTTTGTTGATGATAGTCAACAATGAATAGAATTTCGTTTGTGATCTTAAAATTTATCGTATAATAATTAAACCTGGAAGGTTTTCTAAAATAAAACCTATAAGTTAGTGAAATTTTAAATAAAAAGTTTCGCGATGCTTGGTAATAGATAATCTATGTCCTCTACAAGGATGGCAATATCTTAAATAATATCATAATGGAATTTGATTCACATTCCCTTTTTTTTCAAGAAAAAAAGAAAAAAAAAGAAAATGTAAGCATGCCACAAACTATTTAACAACAGCTAAGTTTAAGTGCACAAATCAATCCCTAAAAGGATTGTTTCTTTTAGAAAACCATTACTCTAATTCATTAAATTTTATAATAACTAATCAACACTAAAGTTATTTTTTCTCTTTTTGATATTTAGGAGGGTCAATGAAGAGAAATAACATTGTACGTTCTAAAATAAGGGTGGCTCTCCTCTTTGAATAACATTCGTCAAATTACTGATTATTTCTGAGGAGAAGAAGACTAAAACCAATCAAACAACACATGACAAGCAAATTTTTTTTTTTTCTTTCAATCTAAATTTAAAATTATGATTTACAGAAGAATAATTTCACAATTAATGGCAAACAAATTATAATAATCACTAAACTATCAATTAAACCCATTTTATAGAGATGAATTCTACAAAATCTTAAGATCTCCCAATAAAATTCTATGTTTTCACTATAAATAAAAATGTTTATCTTTCTAGTAAAAGATAAATTTTATACTATAGATTCCAATATAAATCTTTATTTTACTGATAAATTCAAATTTTATTGAATTCAGAATTTACCCCCCTTTGATTAATGGTTGTTACCATTTTTTGCAAGCACTCATCTCCTAACTTAATTATATTGTAACTCTTTATCAACATCTTGTCAATTGCAAAAAGAATGGTGCTAACTTAATTATATTGTAACTCTTTATCAACATCTTGTCAATTGCAAAAAGAATGGTGCAATTCGATTGAACAAATACAATCACAACAAATTTCTTGAAATTGTGTAAAATAACTTATTCCAAAAGATTTGGAAATAATTTTGATTTTTCCAAAGAAGTGAGTTTTTTTTATCATTAAACCTTTTTTTTCTTTTGTTATTTTTCAAAAATAAGGATTTCTCTTTGTTTCTCCTCCCTTTTCCATTCTGTTCCCTTTCTATTCATATATCACTCTCAACATAAAAAATCAACAAAGTGAATAAATTTATGAGTAACAGTGACTTTTAGATTGGGTAAAGTAGTTGTCAAATTGTTCATTTACGAGCATCTTCACATTCATTTTGGCGTTTTAAGATTCGTGGCTTTCCTTTTCTATGAATGTGGCTTTCCTTTCTATAAATATTATTCCAACGAATCGAACATATGTAAATATCCGCGCTCAAAGTGTGGAATTACGACCGGTATATATATAGATGTTTAATTATCTATATTTGTATATCTATTAAATTGTAGACTTTAAATTGATGAAAGGAAAAAAAAAAAAACATAATATAGAAGATACTTCAATTCAATATTTATCTGTAAATATATATCAATTAATTATTGTATAACAAGTAAATCCGTAACTGAATTATCCAATTAATTCTAAAATTTAATTAATCGAAGGGACTCAAAATCTTATTTCATGCAGCTGAGATGAGACTCTCATTCCAAGAGTCAATATTAGACTCTCTCTTCTCATCTTTTATGAACGGGGCGATACATCACATTTAGATAAGTATTTCCCCCAAACAGTACTTCCGTTACTAAAATTGAAAAGTGCAAAGCGAAGGACTGACAGAGGTCTCAGTGGTGGGACCCACGGATATTTGTTTTCTTTTGGCTACCCCCTTCAACAAGCGGTAAAAAATACAATAAAATAAATCAATAAATAAATAACATAGAACAGTGGATTAGTGAGTCATCACTCCTTCTCCTACAAGTAATAGAGAAGTAGCAGTGACTCTGGCGTGGAAGACTAATCGTCGTACAGTACAGATAGTCAATCCAGTGTGTGAGTGAAAATGGAAACAAATTTCACACTTCACTGGAACTAGCTTTCCACTCCATTCCCCTAAAGCTTCCTCCTCTACTGACTGCAAGTTCCTTCTCTTTCATTCTTCTTCTGGTTGCTCGCTGGCTGCTATTTTAGCAACCGGAATGACTAATAACTCCCCGCCTCGCTGGATGCTATTTTAGCAACCGAAGACTAATAACCTCCCTTACGCCCCGTCCTTCTCCTCTCTCCCTCCTCCGGTGAGTGGTAGTTTTCATTCTAGTTCCTGTATTTTTCATTTCTAGTTCTGTTGTTTTATTTTTCTTGCTCTAAGTCCTTTTTGTTGTTCAAAGGCATGGCAAATGCACCGGTTTTATTTGCTCAAAACTTGCCGCTCGGCTGGAGATTTGCCCCGACCGATCAACAACTGGTTGGTCATTACTTGAAGCGGAAGAGGCATGGTGATCCTATCGACGGCTCCGACATCATTGAGGTTATTAAATTCTGCAATTATAACCCTTGGGATCTAGCTGGTAAGTAGCTCGTCTCCAATCTTTGTCTCTTTCTTCTAATTTTTCTTTTTTTTAATTATGAATTAAGAGGATGGAAAATGCGTGTATAGGTCTGTCCAAGAATAAATCCACCGATAAAGTATGGTTTTTCTTTTATCTTCGCGAGTACCGCAATAATAGTGGACTGGCTAAGCGAAAGGCGGGGAATGGATACTGGAAAATCACCGGTGATCCTCGCTCAGTCACTCAGGAAGGGAGTGATGAGGAGATAGGAACTAAGAGAATTTTAGTTTTCCATAATCCTGACGCGACTCACTGGGTCATGCACGAGTATGAGTACACTGCAGAACTCAACTCGCCTATTCAGGTAATTGCAACACTCTGTAATTGCAACACTCTGTTTCATGAAATTAACTGCTTAAATCCTTATTCTTCAATGAAAATTGGCTCTTTGTTTCATAACCCAAGGCTCATTTCTTTGCAGTACCATTGGGCCCAACAGAAAAAAACACAGGATAGAAACTTAATTATCCTGGCCATTGTTCAGGATAGTGAAAAGTATTTGTTTTTATCCTCACGATCATGGACAGGCAAAACTTTTCTTGTCTTTCACAACTCACGGGGAAAAGTTTCCTTCCCTCCCTTCTATATGGATTTATTTGTTCAAGTTTAATCATACAATTTATAATAATTACTTGAAAGAAATTGAAAATGAATTTTAATGTAGCTCCAATGGGAATCCATGCATTAATGTCAATTAGCTATACTGATTCCTCGAGGTTTTGGTTATATAACTCGATGAGCTATATCCCACTCATCAATTATGTTTCCTGTTTGCTCTGTTATTTCCTCCCAAGTTTTATATGTTTCCTGTTTGCTCTGTTATTTCCTCCCAAGTTTTAGTGATACAGTGTTTAGAAATTCTGATTATACTGATTTGTAATGCGGAACATGGAATTTATAAACTGTTGTATGCTTCTCAGGGTAACTATGTTCTTTGCAAATTGAAGAAGAAGCCAAATGAGAAGAAAAAAACAGTTAAGAGGTCGAAGAAAGTGGAACCAATTTGCAAGAAGCCAAGAGCACAAAAGAAGGCAAGAAAAGGCGAATCAGCTTCAGTTTCAGCTTCTGCTTCTGAAAATAAATTATCGGAGGGGATCAGGGCTTATTCAGCCTATGGTGAAGGTGAACCTAGCAATAGCAATCATATGATTTCTGATTTGTCAAATCAAAATTCAAAAAAGATGGCTGCTATTGCAACCAATGACAAAGGTGAAGCAAGTAACCTTGAGGCTTTAGATTATGACAATCAAAGTCTCTGTGAGGTTATTTCTATCTCAACCTGCAACACAGGGGAAACAAGCAGCTTAATAGCTTCTACTTTGGGGAATCAGAAATTTTCCCAGATGACTGACGTTTCATCCTATAAGGAGGGTGAAACGATATGCTTGATGGCATCTGATATAGAAAATTATATCCTATTAAGGAGGGTGAAACGATATGCTTTGAGTGGCATCTGAATATAGAAATTGAATAACTCCCAGAACCGAGATGACTGCTATTCATCTTAATAAGAACAGTAAAACCAAGTTACACAACTTTCCTGGTTTTACAGATACAAAATTCCATATGAAGATAACTACTGTTGTCATCAAAATAACAAAGGTGAAAGCCAAGTCCCTTCTGACTAATGAAAATTTTCAAAATGAAAACTCAAACGAAATGGCTGAAGAGTCATTTCCTTTTCAAACCCAAAACTCAAATGAAATGGCTAATGAAAATGAGAACTCAAACGAAATGGCTAAACAGTCACTTCATTTTCAAAATGAAAACTCAAACGAAATGGCTGAAGAGTCATTTCCTTTTCAAACCCAAAACTCAAATGAAATGGCTAATGAAAATGAGAACTCAAACGAAATGGCTAAACAGTCACTTCATTTTCAAAATGAAAACTCAAACGAAATGGCTAATGAGTCATTTCAGTTTCAAAATCAAAACTCAAACGAAATGGCTAAAGATTCATTTCCTTTTCAAAGCCAAAACCCAAATGAAATGCCTAAAGAATCATTTTATGAGAAAGGCAAACCAAGTAACCTTGATCCTTTGGATTTAAAGAATCAAAATCCTAGTAAGAGCAGCAACAAATCAGCTTCTACAAAAGGTGTGTGGAGTTCCCTCTCGGAAACACCTTCCGATTTTGATAATCAAAATCAACCTGAGAAGACTGATGTGTCACCCCTCAAATATTATCCAAGTTCCTATATGGCTTATAATGCTGGAGAAACATCTCAAGCAGAGCAAAGTCAGTATAAGGTTCCAGTTATTCTGAACCCCTTGATGAATTTTAATTCCCAAGAATTAATGTTACAAAACCAATATAGCTCAATCCTTGAAGATTCCTGGACTTTTTCTGGAAGAAGAGAAAATACATTTTCTGAGGTGAGAAATGCTGCATTTTTCTTGATTTTGTTAATGTAAGGCATAAGAAGCAAACTTATAATCATGTGATGCTTTTTGCAGATAGATATCCAACTGTGGGAAGACTGGCTAAAGCAGTATACAGCATAATATACTAGAACTGGAGACTTGGTATGATGTAGGTATTAGAAGTTGAAAGGGTAGAGGTGGACTGGGTGAGAGGTTAGAACCCATAAGATGAAAATATATGATATGGGCTTACTTGGGCTTAGGCCAACCATTGTTAAAAGATTAGTACTAACCGATTAGCTAGCTAACTTAGCACCCTTATATGTACTAACCGATTAGCTAGCTAACTTAGCACCCTTATATGCCCTTTGTGGATTTGGTATTTATTTAGTTGATGTGGGATTCAACACAGGGTACGCCTAGAAAGGTACCTTAAAATGCATCAGAAAGAAAGATTATTAAAGTAGGAACCCAACACCTCTTGTATGGTTCCTTATATAGTATCAGTGGTTTATCTAGCTAGCTAGCCGTTGATTGCCTAATGATGGTGTCCAGTTAAGACTTGATTTCACACGTGCAGCACTAAACTTCAGGCTGCAATGCTTCATGATTCATAGTATGGTCTGTTTCCTCCGAAATCCGCAGCTATACATTTATAAAAATGTTAAGCTTATTGAAACCGATGCAACTCTTATTCCGGAGTTATGATTAGGCTATTGAAGCCTAAATAGCTTCCATGATGCGACTCTTATTCCGGAGTTATGATTAGGCTATGAAGCCTTGTATAGCTTCAATGATGCAACTCTTATTCCAGAGTTATGATTATTGTACGCTGTTGTAATTATTGTTGAATGTGAAGCCTTGTATAGCTTCCATGTATTAGTTCCTTCGCTTGCTTGTGAAGGTGTAATTGTATGAAGAACTAATAGCTTGTTGTATTGTCTGGGTATGTATCACTTTATCCTTATGTTGTAAAAATTGCGAATAAATAGTTCAGTTTTGAAGTCATGATTCAAGTTAGTTGTCTTTCTTACATATAATTTACAGACTTTGGGTTGCTAATGGTTTTTGAAGTTTATCCTTATGTTGTAAAAATTGCGAATAAATAGTTCAGTTTTGAAGTCATGATTCAAGTTAGTTGTCTTTCTTACATATAATTTACAGACTTTGGGTTGCTAATGAATTAGGGTAGGTTTCAGAAATGTGGTGAGTCTATGGTCTTCTGTTCTTTTGTTTATGGAGATTTATGGTGATTTTGTTGATGATAGTCAACAATGAATAGAATTTCGTTTGTGATCTTAAAATCTGTCATATAATAATCAAAACTGGAAGGTTTTCCAAAAAATAAAACCTATAAGTCAGTGAAATTTTAAATAAATAATAAAAAGCTTCGTCATGCTTGATAATAGATAATTTTTGTCCTATAAAAGGATGATAATATCTTAAATAATATCATAATGGAATTTGATTCACATTCCTTTTTTTTTTTTTCAAGAAAAAAAGAAAAAAGAAAATGTAAGCATACCACAGAATATTTAACAACAACTAAGTTTAAGTGCACAAGTCAATCCATGAAAGGATTGTTTCTTTTAGAAAATCATTACTCTAATTCATTAAATTTTATAATAACTAATCAACACTAAAGTTATTTTTTCTCTTTTTGATATTTAGGAGGGTCGATGAAGAGAAATAATATTGTACCTTATACAATAACGGTGGCTCTATTTTTTGAATAACATTCGTCAAATTACTGATTATTTCTGAGAGGAAGAAGGCTAAAACCAATCAGACCACACATGACAAGCAATTTTTTTTTTTTCAATCTAAATTTAAAATTATGATTTACGGAAGAATAATTTCACCATTAATGGCAAACAAATTATAATAATCACTAAACTATCAATTAAACCCATTTTATAGAGATGAATTCTACAAGATCTTAAGATCTCCCAATAAAATTCTATGCTTTCACTATAAATAAAAAATTTATTTTTCTAGTAAAAGATAAATTTTATACTATAGACTTCAATATAAATCTTTATTTTACTGATAAATTCAAATTTTATTGAATTCAGAATTTATCCCCCTTTGATTAATGGTTGTTACCATTTTTTGCAAGCACTCATCTCCTAACTTAATTATATTGTAACTCTTTATCAACATCTTGTCAATTGCAAAAAGAATGGTGTAATTCGATTGAACAAGTACAATCACAACAAATTTCTTGAAATTGTGCACTTTGTCAATTGCAAAAAGAATGGTGTAAATCTCGATTGTCTCCTAACTTAATTATATTGTAACTCTTTATCAACATCTTGTCAATTGCAAAAAGAATGGTGTAATTCGATTGAACAAGTACAATCACAACAAATTTCTTGAAATTGTGTAAAATAACTTATTCCAAAAGATTTGGAAATAATTTTGATTTTTCAAATGAAGTGATTTTTTTTTTTATCATTAAACCTTTTTTTTTTTTTTTGTTATTTTTCAAATACAAGGATTTCTCTTTGTTTCTCCTCCCTTTTCCATTCTGTTCCCTTTCTATTCATATATCACTCTCAACATAAAAAATCAACAAATTGAATAAATTTATGAGTAACAGTGACTTTTAGATTGGGTAAAGTAGTTGTCAAATTGTTCATTCACGTTACTCGAGTGCACACATTATTATTATTCTTAATAGATAACAAGTAAATCCGTAAATGAATCATCCAATTAATTCTAAAATTTAATTATTCGAAGGGACTCAAAATCTTATTTCATGCAGCTGAGATGAGACTCTCATTCCAGAGTCAATATTAGACTCTCATCTCATCTTGTATGAACGGGGCGACACATCACATTTAGATAAGTATTTCCTAAAGATTGGCAAACAGATGGAAGGGATAATGATTTTCAGATTGCTATTGATGAGTATTTAAAATACAAGAACAGTAACAAAATGCCTACAATACAGGAATACGTTTTACACTATCTCAATAAACATCCCTATGATCAAGGAATAGGAATAACAGAAGTTTGACTACGAATGATCAATGGAACATAGGAATAACAGAAAGTTTGACTACGAGGTTTTTGAATAAATATTACTCTTTAATCACACCCCCCCCCCGCACTGCAAATACTCTGGAAGGAACCACCTTGAGGCAAACTCATGGAAGGAACCACCTTGAGTTTGGATTTCAATTGAAGAAACCGTGGTTTGGACAATGGCTTTGTAAGTAAATCTGCAAGCTGATCTGTTGTGGAAATATGAGAAACTTGAAGAACTTTCTTGCGAACTTGATCACGAACGAAATGAAATACCGGGTTGGCCGCTAGATATTTTGATCTTGAATGAAATACCGGGTTGGCCGCTAGATATGTTGCAAAAACATTATCACACCAAATGCGAGGTGTAGCTTGAACAGACTGCCGAAGTTCACGAAGTAAACACTGCAACCAATAAACCTCAGATGCCGTTGAAGCCAAGGCTCTATATTCGGAGTCTGTGCTGGAGCGAGCAACTGTTTTTTTGTTTCTTGGAGCACCAAGAAATTAAATTTGGACCATGAAAAACTGCATAAGCCGAGGTACTCTTGCGATCAATTTTATCACCACCCCAATCTGCATCACTGAAGGCAATTAATGATGGTGCCAAACATGATAGAAACAATAACCCATGGTTAGCAGTGCCTCGAAGGTAACGAACAATTCTTTTCACCGCCTGCCAATGATGAACCGAAGGGGAGTGCATGAATTGTGAAGTTTTATTAACAGCCAGTGTAATGTCCGGCCGCTTTAGAGCTAAATATTACAACATTCCCACAACTTATCGAAACAATTTTGGATCTTCAAAAGTTGGAGAGTTGTCCACAAATAATGAAGTTTATGGAGAAGAGGGTGTACTCACATATGATATTAACTCAGAGAATATGAGAATTGAAGGACAGGAAGAAGAATTGAGATAAGTGTTCTCACAATTTCATTACTGTATCAATATGATTTTTATACAAGAGATTATACAATAACGGAAACAATCTATGCTAATAATGGTCAGTTATTCTGAAACAAATCTAATGCTAATAATTGGTCAGTTATTCTGTGCAGGAAACTTTCCAAACAAAAGAATTTGACTTGCTGGAGAATAGGCTCTAAATAGGGAAAATGATGTCTTGCATAATTCTGATCCTATACTGGCTACACTCCCCCCTCCAAGTTGAGTAGTAGGATCTCTGATACTCCAACTTGCTTCAAAGTACCTTCTCAAAACGACTTCCCCATTGACTGCTTTGGTTAGAAGTCAGCCAATTGGTTCTTTCTGATCTGACAATAGGGGAGATCACAATACTGTCTCGATTTTTCTTTGATAAAGGTGCGTAATCCACTTCAATTATGCTTGGTTTCTGTCATGTTGAAACTGGATTCTCTGATATGCTGAGTAAAGCAGCCTTGGTTGTCACAAAATATTTTTGCATGTGTCTAAGGAGGAAAGCCAACCTCTGTGGATTAATTTCCTGAGCCATAAAACCCGTCTGTAAGACCCTCTAGCCTACTCCTCGAATAACTCCCAGCTTCTGCAGAGGAGAGAGCCACCACCTTCTGTTTTGTTACTTCTTCAGTCACCAAATTACCACCGAACCCAGTGTGAAGTATCCCTGATGTAGATCGACGATCAAGATTGGATCTAGACTTCTCCAAGTCACCAAATTACCACCAACCAGTGTGAAGTATCCTGATGTAGATCGACGATCAATTGGACTACCTGCCCAATCAGCATCAGTGTAACATTGCACTTCTAAGTGACCATGATTTTTGAACACAACTCCTAGTCCAGGAGTACCCTTGAGATACCTTATGATTCTGATCACAGCTTCCATGTGGTGTTTCTGAGGTCGGTGCATGAACTGGCTAACCACACCTACAGTATATGCAACATCAGGATGAGTATGGGACAAGTATATGAGTTTTCCTACCAGTCACTAATATCTTTCCTTGTCAGTTGATTCTCCATCTTCTAGAATTTGTAGTCCATGATTTACTACAATGGGGGTATCAATGGGCTTACAGTCAACCATGCCTGTTTCAACTAGGAAGTCTAGAATATACTTCCTTTAGCAGATAAATATCCCTTGTTGAGATCTCAGAACTTCTATGCCAAGGAAATACTTCAATGCTCCCAAATCCTTCATCTTAAATTCTGCAAACAATTTCTTCCTGAGGCTGGTCATCTCTTCTGTGTCATTTCCTGTGATAATCATGTCATCGACATAGATTATTAAGCATGTAACAAGATCATCTCGTCGTTTGAGGAAGAGGGTGTGATCTGAGTTGCTTTGTTCAAATCCATAATTCTTCATTGCCAAAGTAAATCTCCTAAATCACGCCCTAGGAGACTGTTTAAGACCATACAGAGACTTCTTCAAACAACATACTTCATTTCTTTTGAAATTGTCTGAGAAACTTGGAGGAGCTTCCAATAAACTTCTTCTTTGAGATCACCATGTAAGAAGGCATTCTTGACATTGAACTGGTGAAGAGGCCATCCCTTGTTAGCAGCAATAGAAAATAACACTCTTTCCCTTGTTAGCAGCAATAGAAAATAACACTCTTATGGTATCAATCTTGGCTACAGGAGAAAAAGTTTCTGAGTAGTCAATCTCGTATGTTTGAGTGTACCCCTTTGCTACTAGGCGAGCCTTGTATCTTTCAACTATCCCATCAGGCAGGTACTTGATTGTAAAAATCCATCTGCACCCTACCAGTTTCTTTCCACCTAGAAGTTGGCACTTTTCCCAAGTCTCATTTTTTGTCAGGGCCTTCATCTCTTCTTCCATAGCTCTAGTCCAGTTTTCAGACTTCAAAGCTTCTTCTACATTTCTGGGAACTTCCTCTGCATAAAGTTTGGATAAGAAAGCTTTGGCAATCTTAGATAAGTTTCCTTCACCTATGTTGTGTTTTACAGGTACCTTTTTGATCTTTCGAGGTTTTCCCTTATGGAGAATATCCTTCTTAGGAGGATCCGCTCCTACTGGCTTTCTAGGTGGAGAGAGAATGTATCTGTTACTACCATCTGGTTCAGTAGTTTCTTCACTCACATAGTTCCTTGGAGACTTTTCTTCTGTTACATCATAAGGATTATTATTCAAAGGCTCAAGAGAGTCAGGACTTCTTACCTTGGATATTGGAGCCAGGGCAGATAAATCTTCAGTGGTACTGACTTCCTCAGTCTATACTATTGTTTCAGAGTTTAGCTCGGTGGTCCTGTTAACTTGATCTTTTGGGTCCGCTTCAATGAGAGGACTAGACACAGGTAACCAACCTAGGGTGTCACTCTCTGTATTCTCCCCCTGACCACTTGGTTGGTTATTGTAGAAAAATTCTATTTCTAAGAAGTCACAATTCATAGTGGTAAACATTCGCTTATTCTTAGGATCATAGCATCTATACCCTTTTTGGTTCACTCCATATCCTAAGAATTCCATATCCTAAGAATACACACTTAATAGCACAAGGATCAAACTTAGTTCTATCACTTTTGGGTACGTGAACAAACACAGTGCATCTAAAGATTCGAGGTTCAAGGTTCAAAAATGATGGAATTTGGGTTTTTTGTGCTAAAGTCTGGAGAGGTGTTTTAAGGTTAAGAATCTTTGTGGGGAGTCTATTGATCAGGTAGGTAGCTGTAGCTACTGCTTCAGGCTAGAAAAATTTTGGGACATGAGAATCAAAAAGTAAGGCTCGGGTCATCTCTAACAGAATTCGGTTCTTCCTTTCAGCTACACCGTTTTGTTCTGGTGTATGTGGGCAAGTAGTTTGATGTGGTGTATGTGGGCAAGTAGTTTGATGAACTATGCCCTTTTTTTGGGTAAAGTCTTGAAGGGTAGAATTGATGAATTCTCCCCCATTATCAGATCGAAGGATTTGGATATCAGTGTGAAACTGTGTTTTGATCATATTATAAAAAAACATACATTTACCAGGAACCTCATATTTATTTCTCAAAAAATATACCCAAGTCATTCGGGTACAATCATCCACAAATATAAAAAAATATCTCAAACCATGACCGCCCACTATTGGTGCCGGTCCCCACACATCAGAGTGAACTAAAGAAAAAATAGTGTTTGTTCTGGTATTATTATGACGAAAAGTTTGTCTGTGACTCTTAGCAAACACACAAGTCTCACACTTCAAATTATCAATAGACTTAAAAAACTTAGGAAAAGAAGTTTTAAATAATTAGTTGAAGGGTAAATAATTAGTTAAAAGGGTGCGCCTAGGCGACGGGCCATAACCAAGCCTCTCTATCAGCAGTCTCGTGAGCTAGCATCACAGTACCTTGTTGAGCCACCTCATTCACATAGTACAGTCCAAGTCTTTCAGTGCCATATCCAATTATCTCCCCCGTCCGAATATCCTGTAATAAACAAAAGGTTGGAGCCATTAGGACAATGCAATTCAATTCTTTGGTAACATGACTGATTGATAGAAGCTTATGAGACAAAGACGGCACATAAAGGCAATTAGACAATTTTAACTTAGGAGAAATTTCAATTGACCCAGCTCCTTCTACCGGTGTAAGTTCCCCATTAGCCGTCTTAACATCCCCCAATTAGCCGTCTTAACATGAAGTTTTTTAGGTTCTGAAGGCCAAACCAAATGTCTTTTGCATCATTTGTCATAGTACAGTAGGCAACCAGTATCAAAATACCATTCATTTTGTTCATCTGGTCCTGATTAGTTTTGCTTAGTCCTATTTTCTCTATGTTTCATTTGGGTTAAACTACAATTATCAGAAAACTATGGGGAACCTTTAGTGTAATTCTGAGGACAACAATTATCATTCCACAAGTTAAATCCTAGACCAATTTCAGTATCACACAGTATCAACAATATTCCAGGTACTATTTTCGTATTCACCAATATCAGACAGATTAAATAAGTAACTAGGGAAAGTTTGAGGACTTGAGTGTAATAACTCAAGTCCTTTCCCTATAAAACCATCGGTTTCCATATTAGGAGAAACCCTAGCCGCTGCCACCATAGCTCTCCCCTCTGTTCCTGTTCCTGTTCCTCGAACCTGGTTGCCGTCACTGTTGTCGGCAGCGCTGTCGGCGTTGCCCACGGCGGTGGTAGATTTTCCCGTTGAAGTCCCCTTGTTTCTGTGTTTTTCAATCCACCATTCAGGATATCCCACCAGTTCAAAGCATTGTTCTTTCCTATGCTTGGCTTGACCACAGTGAGAACAACGAAGTTTTGATTTGTCTGGCCGGGAGGATGAGTTTTTCTCTGACCGACATTGCTGCTGTCCGCGGGTGAGAAGGTCGGCCGCTTCAGTTATGAGTCCTTCTCCGATTCCTTGCGAGCCTTGGTCTCCCCCTGTGACAGAGCTCCCGATTATCTTTACCATTGCCGATTCCTTTCTTACCGTGGCATACGCCTCTTCCACCGTTGGAAGGGGATCGGTTCTTAGTATTTCTCTCTTAATCTGATCATATCTGTAATCCAGTGCATTTAGAAATTGAAACACTTTTTGTTCTTGTCTGAATCTGATCATATCTGTAATCCAGTGCATTTAGAAATTGAAACACTTTTTGTTCTTGTCTGAGTTGATTAAATTTTGCAATATCAGACGTGCAGGTCATTGGGTTGGGTTCTCTCCGATCTATTTCTCCCCATACCCCTTGCATGATGAGCCAGAAATCTTCAAGTCTTGTTGTGCCCTGTTTCAGTCCGTTAGCTTTGACGTGAAGATTAAAAACTTGAAGTTTATCATGGCCACTGCAATAAGTGATGGCAAGGGCATTCCATAAGGCTTTTACCGTCGGATATTCTGTAAGATTGCTTGCAATTTGTGGTTCTATATTCTGAATTAGCCAAGAGAAGACCGCAAGGTCCTCTTGTTCCCACCTTTCGAAATTCAGATCTGTGGTCTGAGGAGGTTCAGTTCTTCCAGTGATGTGGCCCAGAAGTCTCTTAGATTTGCCTCCAATGGCAACTCTGATCATCCTAGACCAGAGTGCATAACTTTGGGTGTTAAGCTTGGTACTGATGGTCAATTAGTCTGGAAGGTTCTGTTTCTGGTTTGAGCCGAGTCCATTCTTTAGTAGATTGGCTATTTTAAGGTTGAGTTCATCATCCATAATATCTGAGGTCTAGGTTGAGTTCATCATCCATAATATCTGAGGTCTCTTCGTCAGACATAATGGATGGATGCTGTATTTTGATCTTGGTTTTAGGGTTCAGAGAAGGGTAAAGGTAAATGATGAGATTGGTTTATTTAGGCCATCTGGCAAGCTCTGATACCATATTAACTCAGAGAATATGAGAATTGAAGGACAGGAAGAAGAATTGAGATAAGTTTTCTCACAATTTCATTACTGTATCAATATGATTTTTATACAAGAGATTATATAATAACGGAAACAATCTATTCTAACAATGGTCAGTTATTCTGTGCAGGAAACTTTCCAAAACAAAAGATTTGACTTGCTGGAGAATAGGCTCTAAATAAGGAATTGATGATCTGCATAATCTGATCCTATTCTGGCTAACATATGAAGCTTTATGCATATTGACACGTCGTAGAATTTCCCAAATATATTTTGTTTGTGACAAATGTAAACCAGCAGTAGAAGATAGAACTTCAACACCCAAAAAATAGCTAAGAGGCCCCAAGTCTTTTAAAGCTATATCGGATTTTAGCTTGTGTATTAGTGTTTGCAGAAAACTAGTGTTTGCAGAAAACTAATGCTGGACCCTGTTAAAATCAAATCATCAACACACACAAGACAATAAGCAACATGAGATTCATGTGAGAAAATAAACAAGGAGCTATCTGCCTTGAAATTCTGAAATCCAAGTCGTTGCAAAGTTTGAGCTAGACAAAAATACCATGCTCGAGGAGCCTGTTTTAACCCGTACAAAGATTTGTTTAAGGCACACACATAATCAGGCTTGCTATCATCAATAAATCCTTGGGGCTGCTCAATAAAAACAGATTCCTTTAGTTTTCCATGTAGAAAAGCATTGGAAACATCAAGTTGACGTATAGGCCAGCCACTACTAACAGCAATAGATAGAATTAATCGAATAGTAGCATGTATAATAACTGGACTAAACGTCTCAATGTAATCTATCCCTGGGCGTTGGTGAAAACCCTTCGCAACTAAGCGAGCTTTATAACGTTCAACAGACCCATCTGATTTTGTTTTTGTACGATAAATCCATTTCAACAGACCCATCTGATTTTGTTTTTGTACGATAAATCCATTTACACCCAACAATATTTGAAGCATGAGAGCGAGGGACTAAATCCCAAATACCATTGGCAAGAAGAGCATCAATTTCTTCAGACATTGCTTATCTCCAAATCGAAGATTTTGTGGCTTCTGTATAAGAAATAGGTGTCACAGAAAGAACAGAAGTGATAAACACTTTAGGCTTTAAATTTCCCGTTTGTGAACAGGCTACCATAGGATGACGGTTAATTGTAGCCTCCTCTTGTGGAGGAAGTAGAGCATTGGTAAGTGCAGAATTTGTAGTGGATGGTGGCAAAACTAACACAGAATCTGTTATGGCAGGTTCTGATATAGGTGCAGCAGTGGTTTCAGGTATGGTTATGGCAATAAGGACTGCTTGTTCCAATGTATTAGGGAATGCTTGTTCCAATTGTAAATTAAGCAAGCAGAAGGTATGTTTGAGAGTTCGGTTGAGGTAAGAGGTACAGCAGCCAGGTAGGCGCCTATTGTTGAATTGGTAAGGGGTTGGGTAGTGCATTACTGGTGGGTAGTGCATTACTGGAGGCAGTAGTTCATGGTTGAGCAAGTGATAAGATTGAAGGTAGTGGAGGTGGTGCACTGAGGACAGAAGAACACCCATCACTTTCTTTGAATGGGAAAACCTGTTCATCAAACAAGACATGACGTGAGTAAAATATTTTGTGAGAGACAAAGAGAGACACTTGTAACCTTTGTGCAGAATATTATACCCAAGAAAGACACATTTAGTGGAGCGTGGTTCCAATTTATTTTTAGAATAAGGACGCAACCAAGGATAACACGCACAACCAAAGGTACGAAAAAATTGATAATTCGGATGTCGTTGAAAAATAACGTGATAAGGAGATTTGTGCTTAAGTGTGGGGCTTAAAAGTGTTGGGTGTAGGAAGTCCTATTAAATAGTGGTAAACTGCCCAGCAGGGAAAGGCCATGAAATCCCAATATTTCGGTGGAACAGAAGCATGAATTAAAAAAGTTCTACCAGCAAGTTTCAAGTTTTTTGGGTGTTTTCTCTTGCACACCCTTTTGTTCAGGGTGTGGGTGGACAAGAACTACGTTGTATTATTCATTTGTCACTCAAATATTTTTGGAGAGCTTGGGTATTCTCCACCCCAACAGATTGAAATTGTTAAATGGATTTATCAAAAAAAATTTCAACGACTTGCCGGAATTTAACAAACATAGAAGAAGACATTAGATTTTTTTGGCGAATGAAATAGATCCAGGTATATTTAGTAAGAAATGATCGAAAAGTATGACCATAATATAAACAACCCATAGATGTGGGAAATAGGTTGGGCAGGTCCCTATAAATCCCTATAAATCAGAACAAATTAATTCTAATGGTTGTTTAGCAACAAAAGAAGAAGCAACAAATGGTAATTTATGTGATTTGCTAACACAACATGCTTCACACAAAGATTTCATATTATTAGGAGAAGCAGACAACTTATTTGACAATAGAATTTTATTAATTGTTTGAGAAGGAAACTGAATGAATAGCTGGTGGGGGCATGGTGGATGCAAGAGAATACAGTCCATCTTTAACGTGTCCCCGATGAAGTATTTGCTTCGTTCGAAGGTCCTTAATCACAAAAAATTAGGGAAAAATTCCAATGAGACATCATTAGAAACTTAGAACGCGTAAACTGACGAACAGACAACAAATTGTGTTAGAAGTGGGAACAATATAAAGATATTATCTAAAGAAAAAATTATGAGAATTGAGAAAAAATAATGATAGAACCGATAACGAGAAATTTGGCAAGTTTTTACGCAATTTGTGAAGAGCTACTTCATCAGTCCCAGAATACTCAGAATGAAATGGCCAGTTTCAGTTCAGATATGGTGAGATTGATTGGGTTTGCTATGGGTTGCTCCACTGTCCACAATCCACGGCTTATTGGATGGAGTTGGTGAAGAAGAGTAGTTGCTGGCAGGTTTGGTATTTTGGTTGGTGATTTTAGGACTGGGGCAAACATTGGAAGTGTGACCACTGCCTCCACAATTGTAATAGGTAGGACAATAAGTCTCTGAATTTTGATTTCTTCCACGACCTCCATTGGATTGATAGCCTCCTCGCTGGCCACCTCGTCCCCTTACTCTATAACCTCCACGAGATGACTGGCGATGGGTAAAGTGAGCAACTGCTAGTGTAGTAAGTGAGGTATTAGAACTTTGAATCTGCATTTCTTCGGATAATAACAAGCCAAAGAGATCATCAAATGAAATTGATGTGAGTCTTGCTTCAACATTTCGAGTGAAAGGTCTGCAATCGGGACCTAGCCCCCTTAAAATATGATCGATGAGATCATCTTCAGAAATAGGAGCATCAAGAGCAAGTAATTGATCGAATAATTGTTTTGCTCAATTCATATAGACAGCAATAGTTTCGGTATCACGAGACAAGGTATAAAGAGCAGTTTTTATTGTACGAATTTGTGCTCTAGAGCCAGAGGCATAAATTGTTTGAAGCCGAGTCCAAGCTTCGTGAGTAGTTTTGACACCAACAACTTGTGACAGAACCGATTCAGATAGAGAACTAAGAATCCAGCCCATAGTTTCTTGACACTTACAGACACTGGTGACAGAACCCGATTCACAGATAGAGAAGTAAGAATCCAGCCCAACCTGTTTTGAATACTTTTGAGAAGACCAAGATCCTTTAGGAACACCTCAGACCGAATTAGCAAGATCCCATTATAATAAACCGTTGCGCAGGAGGCCAGCAAGAAATAAGAAACCACAGTCGATACCTCCATCCGTCACATCCCGCTGCTGACCATCCGAACGACCAAGCCACAAGCTATTGGTTTTATCCATGAAGAAGATTATATTATTTGTTTGTGGTGAGTTTTTCTGAACATGATTCTGGGATTGAGGGAAGGTTGAGGTTACTACGACAGAAAGCAAGGGAGAGAGGGCCAAAAAGAAGAAAAGGCACAAGTTGGGTTTTCCATAGAATATAATTTGTTGTGGTGAGTTTCACTGTAACATGATTCTGGATTGAGGGAATGGTTGAGGTTATAACAGAAGAAGATGATGCAAAAGTGGTAGAAGGCGCCATGGGAAAAAAAAAAACACACGGTATTGAAACTTTAGATTTGCTCTGATACCATAAAGATTGGCAAACAGATGGAAGAGATAATGATTTTCAGATTGCTATTGATGAGTATTTAAAATACAATAGCAGTAACAAAATGCCTACAATACAGGAATACGTTTTACACTATTTCAATAAACATCCCTATGATCAAGGAATAGGAATAAATGAAGTTTGACCGCGAGGTTTTAATAATATTACTCAACAGTACTTCCGTTACTAAAATTGAAAAAGTGCAAAGCGAAGGACTGACAGAGGTCTCAGTGGTGGGATCCACGAATATTTGTTTTCTTTTGGCTATCTTCTTCAACAAGCGGTAAAAAATACAATAAAATAAATCAATAAATAAATAACATAGAACAGTGGATTAGTGAGTCATCATTCCTTCTCCTACAAGTAATAGAGAAGTAGCAGTGACTCTGGTGGAAGACTAATCATCGTACAGTACAGATAGTCAATCCAGTGTGTGAGTGAAAATGGAAACAAATTTCACACTTCACTGGAACTAGCTTTCCACTCCATTTCCCTAAAGCTTCCTCCTCTACTGACTGCAAGTTCCTTCTCTTTCATTCTTCTTCTGGTTGCTCGCTGGCTGACTGCAAGTTCTTCGCTCATTTCATTCTATCTTCTGGTTGCTCGCTGAGCCTGCTTAATTTATTAGAGCAAGCCCGAAATGACCTGAAAACTATCCTCCTCCCCTCCTCCTCCTCCTCTCCTCTCCTCCTCCGTAGTTATTTTTCATTCAGTTCGTTGTTTTATTCTTTCCCGCTCCCTACAAGCGGCCTCCCCCCTCTCGTCGTCTTCCCTCCTCCTCCTCCTCCTCCTCCTCCTCCGGTGAGTGTATTTTTCATTTCTAGTTCTGTTGTTTTATTTTTCTTGCTCTAAGTCCTTTTTGTTGTTCAAAGGCATGGCAAATGCACCGGTTTTATTTGCTCAAAACTTGCCGGTCGGATGGAGATTTTCACCGACCGATCAACAACTGGTTGGAAATTACTTGAAGCGGAAGAGGCATGGTGATCCTATCGACGGCTCCGACATCGTTGAGGTTATTAAATTCTGCAATTATAACCCTTGGGATCTACCTGGTAAGTAGCTCGTCTCCAATCTTTGTCTCTTTCTTCTAATTTTTTTTTTTTTTAATTATGAATTAAGAGGATGAAAAATGTGTGTATAGGTCTGTCCAAGAATAAATCCACCGATAAAGTATGGTTTTTCTTTTATCTTCGCGAGTACCGCAATAATAGTGGACTGGCTAACCGAAAGGCGGGGAATGGATACTGGAAAATCACCGGTGATCCTCGCTCAGTCACTCCACGAGCTCACCTCAGAAGGAGCCTGCCCTCGAGAGAGATAACGGCCAACTCAAGAGACATCTCCTTATTTTCCCACCTAACTCCCCCCTGACAGCCGAACCCAGATGAGGAGATAGGAACTAAGAGAATTTTAGTTTTCCATAATCCTGACGCGACTCACTGGGTCATGCACGAGTATGAGTACACTGCAGAACTCAACTCGCCTATTCAGGTAATTGCAACACTCTGTTTCATGAAATTAAATGCTTAAATCCTTATTCTTTAATGAAAATTGGCTCTTTGTTTCATAACCCAAGGCTCATTTCTTTGCGGTACAATTGGGCCCAACAGAAAAAAACACAGGATAGAAACTTAATTATCCTGGCCACTGTTCAGAACAGGGAAAAGTATTTGTTTTTATCCACATGATCATGGACAGGCAAAACTTTTGTTGTCTTTCACAACTCACAGGGAAAAGTTTCCTTCCCTCCCTTCTTTATGGATTTATTTGTTCAAGTTTAATCAGACAATTTATAATAATTACTTGAAAGAAATTGAAAATGAATTTTAATGTAGCCCCAATGGGAATCCATGCATTAATGTCAATTAGCTATACTGATTCCTTGAGGTTTTGGTTATATAACTCCATGAGCTATATCCCACTCATCAATTATGTTTCCTGTTTGCTCTGGTATTTCCTCTTAAGTTTTAGTGATACAGTGTTTAGAAATTCTGATTATACTGATTTGTAATGCGGAATATGGAATTTACAAACTGTAATATGCTTCTCAGGGTAACTATGTTCTTTGCAAATTGAAGGAGAAGCCAAATGAGAAGAAAAAAACAGTTAAGAGGTCGAAGAAAGTGGAACCAATTTGCAATAAGCCAAGAGCACAAAAGAAGGCAAGAAAAGGCGAATCAGCTTCAGTTTCAGCTTCTGCTTCTGAAAATAAAATATCGGAGGAGATCAGGGCGTATTCAGCCTTGTTGAAATTTTGGAAGGAAGAATGGAAATGCACAAGATGATTAACAATGTTTAGCACTTCATGTTTTGCACTGCATTTTTGCACTTTTTTAATTAATTCAATGTTTGCACGCATTTTACTGCCCCTTTTTAAATTTAGATAAAAGAAATGGTCGCCTATTTTATAGGCTTAGCAAGTGAATCAAGAATACCTCAACAACATAACCTCTACAAACTCTTCAATCCCTAACATCAACACGAAACTTAACTCCCAAATCCTACACTGCAGAATAATCTGACTAAAATAAAATGAACAACACTCCCTAACACGATCTCTTCTACCATAATATTATTTTGAATTAATCCTAACATTCTTCTCACTTAATTCACACCATACAATATTTTTTATTACAAATAATTAACAATTAATGAATTTTAATCTATTGCATTTGATAGATTCTCTTCAATTACTATTGTTAGAAGCACCTCCTCCAACGTCAACAGTTTCGATGCACTTCTTCAACCTAATATATTGATTGCCACTTCTCATTCAAAGCACTAGCAAACTTTGTCTTATTTTTTGAAGCAACTTCTCTTCAAATATTTGGATCGCACTTTCTCATCACTTCTTTTATTTGGAGAGCATCTCTCCAAATTCTCTTGGAGCATCTTCTCTCATTATACTACAATAGAAGATTCGCTTCCTCTTGCAACGAAATATTGATTGATTTTTATAACCTGCAAATCTTTTGAATAATGCAAGGCAGGTTTCTGACTTTGAATTTTTGGCTTTTCTTCCGCTATGCCATCTAATTCCTGCAACCCATAGTTTGGTGGATGACAATGAAGATTGCTCTTTACTCCACTGTTCGCCACAGCAATCTCTTAGGGAAAAGCGCATAACGGAATAGTTTCTTAAGCCATCTTAACATTCACGACCAACCCACACCCACCCGACACGGCACCCTCTGAACCCCATCGTTGACATCTCTTGCGCCCAAGAAAGCAACATGGACAATGCACCCAAGACTGCATTACAACCCCTGGCACCTTCCACTGTCTTCTCTGCCACTGCATCCTTCTCTGCCACCTTTTTTAATCTAACAAAAAATGTGCCTATTAATCAGCTTACAACGGTCGAATCAACCAGAATCATCCTACAAAATACCCTCCATAAAATCCTACAACTCCTAATAACAGAAATAATCAAATTCTATGCGAGAATAATCTGCAACTAAATAAACATTGAAATCTCAACAGATTTTTTCATAATATTATTTCGAATTAATCCTAACAAGCCTACTCTAATAACAGAAATATCAAATTCTATGCAGAATATCTGCACTAAATAAAATTGAAATCTCAACAGATTTTTCATAATATTATTTTGAATTAATCCTAACAAGCCTATGGTGAAGGTGAACCTAGAAATAGCAACCATATAATTTCTGATTTGTCAAATCAAAATTCAAAAAAGATGGCTGCTATTGCAACCAATGACAAAGTTGAAGCAAGTAACCTAGAGGCTTTAGATTATGACAATCAAAGCCTATGTGAGGTTATTTCTATCTCAACCTGCAACACAGGTGAAACAGGGAGCTTAATAGCTTCTACTTTGGGGAATCAGAAATTTTCCCAGATGACTGACGTTTCATCCTATAAGGAGGGTGAAACGATATCCTTGATGGCATCTGATATAGAAAATTATAATCCAAACGAGATGACTGCTACGTCATCTTATAAGAACAGTAAACCAAGTTACACAACTTCTGGTTTACAAGATCAAAATTCATATGAGATAACTACTGTTTCATCAAATAACAAAGGTGAAGGAAGTCCCTGCATGACTTCTAGTCCTGTAAATCAAAACTCAAATGAAATGCCTAAAGAATCATTTTATGAGAAAGGCAAACCAAGTAACCTTGATCCTTTGGATTTAAAGAATCAAAATCCTAGTAAGAGCAGCAACATATCAGCTTCTACAAAAGGTGTGTGGAGTTCCATCTCGGAAACACCTTCCGATTTTGATAATCAAAATCAACCTGAGAAGACTGATGTGTCACCCCTCAAACATTATCCAAGTTCCTATGTGGCTTATAATGCTGGAGAAACATCTCAAGCAGAGCAAAGTCAGTATAAGGTTCCAGTTATTCTGAACCCCTTGATGAATTTTAATTCCCAAGAAGTAATGTTACAAAACCAATACAGCTCAATCCTTGAAGATGATTATCCCTGGACTTCTTCTGGAAGAGGAGAAAATACATTTTCTGAGGTGAGAAATGCTGCATTTTTCTTGATTTTGTTAATGTAAGGCATAAGAAGCAAACTTATAATCATGTGATGCTTTTTGCAGAGAGATATCCAACTGTGGGAAGACTGGATAAAGCAGTGTACAGCATAATATACTAGAACTGGAGACTTGGTATGATGTAGGTACGCCTAAAAAGGTACCTTAAAATGCATCAGAAAGAAAGATTATTATAGTAGGAACCCAACACCTCTTGTATGGTTCCTTATATAGTATCAGTGGTTTATCTAGCTAGCTAGCCGTTGATTGCCTAATGATTGCTATGCGCTAGCTAGCCGTTGATTGCCTAATGATAGTGTCCAGTTAAGACTTGATTTCACACGTGCAGCATTAAACTTCAGGCTGCAATGCTTCATGATTCATAGTATGGTCTGTTTCCTCCTAAATCCGCAGCTATACATTTATAAAAATGTTATGCTTATTGAAACCGGTACAACTCTTATGCCGGGGTTATGATTAGGCTATTGAAGCCTAAATAGCTTCCATGATGTGACTCTTATTCCGAAGTTATGATTAGGCTATGAAGCCTTGTATAGCTTCGATGATGCAACTCTTATTCCAGAGTTATGATTAGGCTATGAAGCCTTATAAAGCTTCCATGATGTAACTCTTATTCCAGAGTTATGATTATTGTACCCTGTTGTAATTATTGTTGAATGTGAAGCCTTGTATAGCTTCCATGTATTAGTTCCTTCGCATGCTTGTGAAGGTGTAATTGTATGAAGAACTAACAGCTTATTGTATTGTCTGGGTATGTATCACTTTATCCTTATGTTGTAAAAATTGTGAATAAATAGTTCAGTTTTGAAGTCATGATAGTGATAAAATAGTTCAGTTTTGAAAGTGCATGATCAGTTGAGTTGTCTTTCTACATATAATTTACAGACTTTGGGTGCTGAATGAATTAGTTAGGTTTCAGAAATGTGGGGAGTTTATGGTCTTTGTTATTTTGTTTATAGAGATTCCAGTGATTCTGTTGAATGATAGAGAAGAATGAAAACAATTTCGGTTTTGATCTAAAAAGTTTAATCGTATAATAATTAATTTGGAAAGGTTTTCCAAAAAATAAAACCTACAAGTTCAGTAAAATTTTAAATAAAAAGTTTTCGCAATTTATAAAATAGATTATGCTTTGTTCTCTAAAAGGACGGCAGTTAATATCTTAATAATATCATAATGGATTTTTGATTCCACGATTCCACCTTTGTTTGTTAATTTCAAGAAAAAAAGAAAAAAAGAAATGTAAAGCATGCCACAAAATATTTCAACAACAGGCCTAAGTATTAGCTGAATTTTGTTTTTTTTATTTTGTTTTTGTTACCGGTGTCTCAACTTTTTTTTTTTTTTTTTTTTTTTGTTACCTCACGAGCGTCTTCACATTCAGTTTTAATTAAAAAAAATTTATGATAATAAAAAACTAGATGTATTACTCTTCCATTAAATACTTCAACGAAAAATAAATTACTCCTTCCATTAAATATTGTTAGACATGCAGACATGAAATGTTACACGGAAAAATTTGTAAATATGAAAATATATACAAGAATGGTTTACCCTTTTCAGGCATATTCCTATCCATGAAGGCCAACAAACGATTTATAATAATATGAAAATTATTAATTTACTTTCAAATTAATATCCAATTCAAAACAGACTAATTTTATTCAAAATTCATAATTATCTCTCTTCATAAATGTTTTCTCGCAGATCGATCCTTTAATCTTGTAAAATTATCAACTTAAGCGTATTTCATATTGTTTGTTTTCTTTTTATCCTTAATGATTACGATGTTTTTACCTTAAAAAATTAGAAGAATATATATATATATATATATATTATTATATATATATATAATATATATATATATATATATATATATATATATATATTTTGCAAAATGAATATATATTTGCAAAATGAAGACAAAAGAATCGTCAACCTAGATACTTGTGCTGTGCAGACAGGATATAGATTCGTAGCACGTAACAATAATAAAATAAAGGTTCACATTGGTTTTGTATTTTTGCAGGTCAAAGTACACATTATGGTAACCTACCAATACCTTCCAATAATTCCAAGTGGTGTAATAACTTAATTTGCTGATTCTAGAACTCCCAATCAAAAAGAAAAGAAAAGAAAAATTGGTCACAAGCCAAGTGATGGATGAGAAAATATTTATAGGACCTGAAATTCAGGAAACAACAAAACAATAGACTTGTTACAATCAGGAATCTTATCTTAAATCTAGAAATTATGGCAATATAGATCAGAAGAATTTTTTGAGAATGTAGAGATCCATGTTTTCTGCAAGCCTTTGTATGTATATATATAAACTTTAAGAATTTTGGTCCCTTGCTCATGATAAATTAATTACCCATCAAACTCACCAATTCCTACGAATATCTCCACTCCACATCTACTTAGAAACAAAACTAATTTTGTTTTAGAGTTCGTGAATGTTTTTCTTTGTAAGTGTTTTTCTATGTATCGAATCTTGTAACTTCATATAAATCATCATTCAAATTTAATATGTCGTGCTATTTAAGTCATTTTGTTTTAGTATTATACAATTTAATAGTAATTTTAATTAATGTTAGAAATGACCAAAGAAGAAAAAGAAAAATTAAAATTAATATATGCTTGATTATTTAAATATGCCTTATTATACATTCGGAAAAAAAGTATGCCTTACTGTTTAAGTCATAATGTATTAATTTTTCTATTTTTCAAAGTAAATATATTAGTTTCTATTTTAATATATTATTAATTAGATTTTATAATAGTCAATCAGGTGTGGTCTATTTAATCTTGATCTTCTCACTTATGTGAGGAATGTGAGGTTTTAAGTTTGAGTTCTCTCGACCATGAGTGTTTTCATCAATTTAGTGACAGGAAAGGACTATCCCTGTTGTGTAATCTTTAGTATTATTTTGATCCATTGGGCCTTCCAATTAATAAATAAATTAGATTTTATAACAATATATAATTGAAATTGAAGTTATTTTTATAAATTATTATAAAAAATTTTAAACTCAATATTAAAATTCACTAAAAGATGTAGTTTAGCAACAGACATTTAAATAGAAACATAAAAAAAAAAAAAAAAAAAAAAAAAAAAAATAGAAATCATATTTGATTCAAGTCAAACTAATTCTGGCCACAACCACAGTGATTTTTTTTTTTTTTTTTTTTTGAGGAAACATGAATAAATGATTTGATTGTTAATAATAGGAGAGAAACTGGAATGGTGCATGAGTAGAGAAAAAATATGCTGAAACCTATGGATCTTGCATTTGTACTCAAATCATTTTTTTTTTTTTTTTTTTTTGAGGGGAACATGAATAAATGATTTGATTGTTAATAATAGAGAGAACTTGGAATTGGTGCATTGAGTATAGAAAAATATGGCTGAACCTATGGATCTTGCATTGTACTCAAATCATAATAACAAAAATATATATAAGTTGACTAGTCTTTTCCACATAACAACAATTTTGTAGTTAGGTGGTCATTTTATTTATAAATAAGATAATTCAAGATTGTAATTAGCAAAAAAATTCAGATGTAATGGGATTAATTAGATTTCTAAAATTTTAATCAAAATAGAAAATTTTATTTATTAAGATTCCAAAAATCTTCTTAATACAACGTACTCCTCTGTTCCACTTTAATAGCAACAAATAGACATTTCATCTTGTTCCATCATTTAGAATTTTGAGACCATATTAATTATTTTTTTCTAATTTTACTCATATATATTTATTAGGTGCCATTTGTTTATATATATATATATATATATATATTTTTTAAGAAAAGCAATTTAGACATTTTATCGATTTTTTTAGAAAATCAATGAATTTTAATAATTTTCTTAATCCTTATGAAAATAATAAATATTGTTATTAAAGTGAAATGGAAAGAGTGTTTTTATTGAGATTTTTCCAAGTTAAACATATTATACATGTAAACCCACAAATTGAGATTGTAATTATATGTTTAACCTATTTTTCCAGGAAAATATTGAAAGATGAACCAAACAAGAAAAAGTTAAGGTCATGTCTAGAACAAACAAAGTAATGGAAATAGTCGAAACTACTATTACTTTTGAACCCAACATTTCTTCTAAGGTACGTTTGTAATTTCCACGAGTATTTTACTAGATTCTACAAAATTCCTAGTTGGACAAAGTAATTAATTTACATAAATAACTCCCAAATGGACCAAATCAAATAGAGTGAGAGAGAGAGAGTACAATTTCCAATCTTCTAGAATTGGACACGTACTTGAATATCTCTACTAAATACTAATAAGCTTAATTAATTTATATATCTATATATATTCGATAACTTAAAATTGAGTGATTGCAAATATAAGTATACTAGTTGATAAAAAAAAAAAAACTATGAGTCTATATAACTTCATAAATACAAATGAAATATTTATTGGAGATGTGGATTTAAATTTAACTTACTCATTCAAATAATTTAAATTAAAATCATGCTTTTACTAATTTTAAATTCTTTAAACAACAAAGCACTAAAATTTTTGCTGTCCAATTGACAAATTCTGACAGTAGGGGACCGTTTGTTACACTTGAGTCATAGATTATATTGGAGCACATGCTTTATTAGCATTTATATAAGAACCCTTTTTCATTAATTACTTAATCATTTGTCTTAATTATAACATTAATTAATTAATAGTAGGAAAATAATAGTCCAACGTGGAAAATAGAATGTGCGTCACTAGTTGCCAATGAATGCTTCAAATTTGGACCCAGATGGTCCCATATAACCTTAAAAAAATCCCAACCAATATCCTTAATTATCCTATTCTATTTGCACCTCAAAAATAGACAAACATTGTAACCTAACAAACTAGCTAATCACCGACCCATTAATACAAAGTGAACTGCACACAAATTAAAGGAATAAAAAATAATAGGTGCTAGCTCCATATTCAAGCAAATTTTTCATTCAAGCAAATTATCTAAATCTGAACTTTTTCAAAATTCATTTTTTACTAATAAATTGATAGAGTAACTACAGGCACTTATAACGAAAACCGTTTATTATAAGAAATAATGGGTAGCGTGTACCTAAAGTCTAATTTCCATACTCTATTCATATTCTTATTGAACAAATCGAGTAGAGCAAATATTTTAAAATATTCGTCTCACTTTCATTCCTAATATTAAGACTCGAAATTTGAAACCACTGTTCTTGAAATAATTTTATCTAAATATTATGTCCATTCTGAACACCGATTAATCCGTCCACGTAAGAAGATCGCGACATTATGACAAAGGATAAAAAAAAGGCAATAAAAACTAAAATTCTTATCTAAAAAAAACTAAAACTGACGCTCTATTTTTTTTTTTATTTTTATTGAATTGTCAATCTATGACCGCCTCCTCTTCTAGAAGGCATAAAGAGTATCACCCTAGCTACTTTTCCTTTTATTTTCCTAAATAAGCCTTTTGTCCTTAATCTAGAGAGCCACCCTCCATTATCAAAAAATATATATCTTTTTAATAATAATTAGCCCCTAACATAATTTTTAAATTTGCAATTCACTTCTCTCTACTCACATTTTTAAAATCAATAATTACTAAGTATATTCATATATATATATATATATATGTTTGTGACTAATTGGCTTGACTCTCTCATATCAAACTACAACGAGCCCAAATCTTTTTTTTCTTTACTATTGCTCCAAAATATTTCTTTTGGGTACATCTTGTTTCTCTTTCTTTTGCATCTTATTCTACTATGTATGCCAAAGATTGGTTGCTGAAGCCAGTGCAAGAAAACAATGACTTCGAAGATTTTGATGATGAAAACGATGAAACACTCTCTCTTTCTGATCTTCCTTTAAATAACAATTCCTCTAGTGATTACTGGGTTAATGACGTGGCAAATGAAGATCAAGAAAGCTCCTCTTTTGATCAAGAAATGTTTGAGTTCTTCTCTGCGAAGGAAGATTTCTCTGCAGCTTCTTCTC
Organism: Jatropha curcas; assembly: GCF_014843425.1. The sequence goes on from NW_023591140.1 coordinate 2,360,866, forward strand.
CTAAAGATAATATCATATTTTGTGGAAAGCTCATTCCATATAAAGGAGAACGAGAACAAGAACGAAGCTCATGTCAAAACATCAGTGATGAGCTCAAAGAACGCAAGAAAAGTAGTATATTTTCTTGGAAATCATTTTCTTTAAATAGATCAAAAAGTACTTCTGCATTAAAGATTCAACAAGAACAAGAAAAGACGTACAGAACTTGTAAGACATTTCCAGAGGCATCATCGGAAAAGAAACATGATTTTCCGGTGAAGAAAGTACCGGCGTTATTTTCAAGTCCGTCCAAGTCAAGGTGGTATTTGTTGGCTTTTGGTATTGGAAGATATCCAATGGAGATGGAGTTAAATGACATTAAAACAAGGCAAAATAAGCTTAGTGATAGTAAAATGAGGCGGAGCGTTAGAAGTCCGGCGACGATGTTCCAGTCCGACTATGTAAAAGAATTGGTTGAGAGAAGTGGTAAAAGAAAGAGAGGTTGGTGGGGTTTTATTAGGGGGTTTGGGTGCAAAGAGTAACTATGCAAATGCTATGGTTAAGGCTTCATTGGATTGCACAACGGCTGTGATAAGGTGGAGAAAGTTTTTTAGGTAAATTAGTTATTTATGTCAGTTGTAGATTAATTGAAATGCAATTTTTACTAAATGAATTTCCAAAGCAAGAGATTATAAATTTTTTTTTTTATGTATAAATGATTGTATTCTAAATGGTTTTAATCATTGTAAATTAGGCGATGAGCACTAGTCCAGCCAATAAATAGTCACGTCTTTAGTATAAAAATTTTCTGAGTTTAATATGAAAGACTCGAGTTAAATCACGATCCAATTATCACTCTGTAACTTTAGTAAAAGAAAAACTATTGTAAATTTTATGTGTGAATATTTTTAAAAATGATATTTTTTTAGCTCAGAGATGTATTCATTATGGTTCATTCGCTTTATTTTGGTAAACGTGTATTAATCAATTTTAATTTTTAAAAAAATTGTTTATGCTATAAATGTCGTAAAAATTCATAATCTCGGATAAATATAGTTAATTTTACTTTCAATAGGTTTACCCAGTCTAATCTAAGTATATTTATCAAATTTATTTAATAAACAATCATAGTTTAGATTTATAAACAACTACATCGTTTTTAATTATAGACTATAATCGAGCTAAGTTAAAATTAAGTTTTTAACTCGAATTGAGTTAACAGTAGAGCTTAATTCGACTCAGCTTATTAAAGACCTCTTTACGTTAAATGCTCTACATCTGTTTCATAATACTTATCACATTTGAGAAAATAGCTTGTTCCAAAATAGTTTACACATTTGTGATTTCAAAGAATAATAAATATTTTTTTTCCATGTTTACCTTTTATATATGACGAATAATTACTATTTCAATTTAATGATTTTTTTGAGAATTAATATTAAATTAAAGATAATATAATCAATTCACTCAATAATTTATTGTAATTTAAACACATTTAATGATTTTTTCATAAAATGTAAAATTTTAAATATGTCAAATATTACAGAACAGAGGTAATATTACCTTATCTTTATGATCACGTAATAATCCATCTTGTCATTAGGGCTAATGTGGTCCTTTACACCCTTTATATTAGTATTAATCATTTAGTCAGCTTTTTGTTAAGAGCCATCATAACATAAAACCTGAATAATATATGCCGGCTATCAAAATTAATTCAACGAGTTGAAATCAAATATTAATCGGTCAACCTCTATCAACTTGCATTAATAAAATTAAAAAAAAAAAAAAATCAAAATGAAACAAATGTGCAGCAATATAGAGAGATTAAGAATTGCAATAAAAACAAAAAGTGCAGCCTTTTCTTGATTTGGAATTCAGGACTGTCTGATTAATTAATAATTAGTGCTTCTTGTGTCATTAATCCAAACAAATTTGGGATTATTTTATTTTTTTGTTTGTATAAACTATTGGAATCTTTCCTACAGGTTTCATTTTCAAAAAATGCAATTCATGCAGCATAAACAAGTAGAATGCCAATCTATATTACCACATCCGTTTAATATAATCAATAAAACCCTTGTCCTACCCAAACCCATTACAGATGATAAACTTTATTACCTATAATCGTTTTAAACCGTTTATAACTAACCAAATCTGTAATAAAAAGGTCAGCCAATCCTAGGTCAATTTGTAATATGAATTTGAGGAATGAATAGTAACTCTTCTCTGAATCTGTACTCTCTTTTTCCTGTCTTTTCCCTCATTCTCTCGGGAACTAAACATGGTGCAGACAACTTCTCTGCATCAGCATCTCAACTGAAGGAAATTATTCATAAAGTTGTGTATCATGACAAAGCCAAAATATACAGTACAGTGCGACTATCCTACAGCACATCAAATAACAACTGAAACCAACTATTCTCTTCATCGATTTACGTTGATGAGTTCTAAAAACAAGAAAATCTCCAAGGGTTTTATCTTCACTGGGTTCAATATTCAACTCTAACAAACAAGTAATAAGTTAATTAATATTATAAACCAAAACTTGATTTCAGCATTACAGCATGGAAAATTGGTCCACAGAATGGTTCTTAAACCTAATTTCTGCAGATATAAACAATAGTGCTGACTGAATCTGTTCCAATACTAGAACATCTAGAAGCCTAAATAAAGTGTATATTTCGCCGAAGAAAGTAAAAGGCGAGAAAAAAGGGGTTCTCTAATTTTACAAATCAAATAAGGTAGCAGGAAAGCATTCATCTGGAATCTCTTTTTGATCTATTTAACTTGAATCTTCTTCCCATTAACAGCCACATCTACATTATTGTTTGGAAGTTGTCTCTTTCTTTTTGATTGCTTCTGCTCCAAGTAACTGCAAAAACTCCCATTGTTTACTTGCCAAAAATAAGAGTGATTTATAGGCTTACTTAAAACTGGTCAAATACCAGATTTGACAATCTCCATAATTAAAGAGAAGACGCACCTCATATTTTTATGACTAAGTAAATTCCTAGAAGCAGATTTTTCCACGAGACTTCTGTAGTATTGAGTAAATGGCATATTGCCACTGGGCTTCTCTAGCTGCACACATTATAAGCACAATTAATGCACATGCATTGTCATTAGAACAGTATGATTGGACCATTTACCCAAAAGGTGTAGATAAATATAATATTTTGCAAATAGGGTTCTTTTTCTGATACAAGCATTCAGCAAAAGCAGGACAAGAACAGTGAGCAGTATTCACTGTTTTTTGGCTCAATCAGCAGAAAGAACCCCCTTTTTCATTATTTTCCAGACTACCCTGTTTTGGTAAATATTGTTTAATGCACCTTTTGGGTATGGCACTGAGTTGTTTCCCCACCCGAGCAATTTGAATCTATAGGTTGAACTTGAACCATAAATCCAGAGATCAGGGTTGAATCAAGTGAATCAATTGTGATTTGGTCAATTAAGTTGATTCTTTCTTCGTTGAACCAGAATACTGTCATGAAGCAAATAGGTCCAAAGTTTGAACTTTTGTTCTTTAAAATTCTGCTTTGAAAAGAGCCCTATAAATACTCTGCCAAGTAACCTGAATTAATTAATTAACTTTTCACATAACTAAATCGCCCCTGAACACCAGAGGTGATCATTTGGTCGACCCAAACCAAATAAACCGAAATTTCCAATAGAGAAAGTCAAACCAAAATTATCATAAGCCAAATCCATTTGGATTGGTTTCGTCATTTTTTCCTTTGTTTTTTAAGATGTTTAAAAACTGAACCAGACCCTTTTTTTTTTTGTTTGGTTTTTTCTGTATGAACTGAACTGATTCAGTTCGGCTGTTTTCTCGAGAAGTGCCCAGCCCCACTGATCACTTGTGCCTACATCTCCTATTCCCACCCCAAGTTTCTACATTTTATCTTAATCCTTCACTTCGATTTGGTATAAATTCTCAAAATCATTAGAAAACAACAAATATCCTTTTAAGCCTCACGAAAAAAAAAAAAAAAAAAAAAAAAAAAAAAAAAAAAAAAAAAACAAGTTTCTACATTTTATCAATCCTTCACTTCCGATTTGTATAAATCTCAAAATCATCTTTTAGAAAACAACAAATATCCTTTTAAGCCTCACGAAAAAAAAAAAAAAAAAAAAAAAAAAAAAAAAAAAAAAAAAAAAAAAAAAAAAGAAAGGAGGGAAGAAAAAGAAGATGCAAAAACCTAAAAAAAAAAAAAAAAAAAAAAAAAAAAAAAAAAAAAAAAAAAAGGAAAGGAGGGAAGAAAAAGAAGATGCAAACCTGCAGAAATGATTCAACAGATTGCTGATCTCTTGGGGAAAAAGCAACTTCATCTCTTTTCTTCCGCACAAATTCAATATTCTGTTCTACCTATAGCAGCAGAAAAAAAAAATAATAAACATGTCATTGTTGAAGCATTCATTCCTACCCCTATACATTATTAAACAGTCACAAAACACTTATGCATCTGTTAAAAACCAAGGAAAAAGAAGAAACAAGAGAATCATTTCTTATCACCCAAAAAACAGCGGCCATAGCCTGAGCAGCATGAATGATTTATGCCCACCATACAATTTCATATGTTTGGACCAACAGTCTAGGACTAATACCTTCATTCTTAATATTCCATACATATTGAGGTAAAGATTTTAAGAATCTAGTTCCGTGTAGAAGTCAAAACAAACAGCATCTCATCCAAATTATTTCACATGACTTCGTCTCTATCCATATTGTTATTGTGCAGCTGAAATGACTAAAATCTAAAACTCATCCACTAGATGACATAAAAGTTGATGTTTCCCATATGCAATATGTTAAGAACCATGAATTCTACCTTGCTGAACAGGAATTCTTTGGGTTGATGTGCAGTGCCAAAGCTGGCAATTCATGTTAGCCATTTATTGATAAAACAAGACATCCAAGCATTACATAACCATTTTGGGGAATCAAATGTAAGAAAATTAAAAGTACTAATAATTTGGCTGCATCCAAAGTGTCCTAAATGTGGAAAAGGTTGCTGTTTGTCAACGTATATTTATATCATAATAAAATGTTATTATTGGAGGAGAATCCCTCACCTGATCAATAAAACGCTTCAAGATATTCCGGAAGCTCTCAGTGGTAGTTATTTCATGGAATTTCCTCAAGCGAATAAGTGGAATAGTTGCCAGTTCGGGAAAGGATATATGATAGCTCCACTGAGCAAAGTGCACTGCCAGCAGTTCAATGGCAGAAAGAACACATTCTTCTTGGAAGTTTCGTGATTTAAGCCAATGTTTTGGCAACTGTATGAAGATCATTTACTGTTAGTTTTATCACGGAATATAATCCATGCTGTAATTTGAGACTTGAAAAACAAGTGGATAATAAATTAATTAACTAGTTAGCAATAACATAATCCAATCTTTGACAAACAAAATCACAAATTACTGACCTTTATAGTAGATGTAAAGTTAAACTCCTTTCCTGGCTTCCTACCTCCCTTGTCAATTTTATATTCCAAAACATCCATTGTCAATGATGCAACAGGGATGAAAACACCACTAGAACTGGAGAGGTGATTCAGCCATTGAACACATTTAACTCTTAAGGGCAAATATCTTGGCCCTGGGAACAGAACAGCTACTCCATTTATGATCTGAATGATCATATACAGCAAAGCTTGAAGATCAAAATAACGTATATTTGCCGACAAAAATGCAACCCAGAGCTCAACACAGTTAGCATACTGCCAGCTACATATCTTCTTAAGTGCTTCCTGCATACAAGCAGCACAAAGCATAGAATAATAACAAATTCTTTAAACATTGCAAATTCAAAGTCAAGCAACCCATCTTTTAAACCAATATGATAGTATGAATAGATCAGACAGACACACCCAAGTTCAAAAATTAAAAATAGAACACTGCTTACCTTCTTCTTCGTTCGTAAGCCAAGCTGTAATATCTTAGCAAGGTGTTGGATAGAAACTATTGCCTTGGTAAACGATTTCTGTACATCTAAGGAGCACAGCTCAACAAAAGAATTCTTCAAGAATTGTATGCGTTTAAATAAAACTGGCTCCACAAACTTGCAGCGACCAATAAAAGCCTTGTATGACTTAACCAAGCAGGTGTCAAAACAATCCGAGTTAAATACAGCAGCCACATCTCTAATCACCAGAAAAGAGTGCAATGATAGAGTCTCCTCACCTGTTGCCCACAAATGAATTGATGCCTGCATTGCATTCAAAATATCAGCATGATTTCGCATAGCATGAAATTAGCATAAAAAATCATAAAAAATTCACCACAACTTCCATGGATAACTAAAGGTTTAAGAGGCCTTGAACCTGTCAATGATAATGTTCAACATAAAACTAAATACTCAACTAAAACCAGAGAATCCATAGAAAATTATTGTTATCTCAATGCTTTAACCACATTAATGTAAAAAAACTGCCGCGTCTTGTAAATGAATGCACCTTGATGAGTCTTTGCAGTAAAGAAGGGAAAGCAGCAAAAAAAATCATTGAAGCTCTAAGTCGGGATAATGTGAAGGCCAAAATCTCAGAGTCTGAAACCTCATTCAAGAAAAACAGGGTACTCCTCAAATAAGTCTTTATCAATGGCTTCAGATTTTTCCATTTCGAAGTATTCTTGAGTTCCAAAACAGCTTCCTTCCTTTCATTTGTGCATGATATGCCGAGGATTTTATGGAATACACTGTCAGCTTCACGAAGCATAAACATCAAAATCTTGCTAAAAGTTAGGTAATCTTTAAGAGCGTTGGATGATTCAGTCCCATAGTGGCAAGCAGCCCTAAACCCATTTAATAGTCTTATAAGGGCAGGTACATTGTGCTGCTCTGAAACCAGTTGACACAAAGAATCAACTGCAGAACTATTCAACAACATGCTGATTTCAATTGTGCCATTTTTGTTCTTTGGCTCTCTACCATCATCACTAGACTCATCTTCATCTGAAAACTGCTATAAAGAAAGAAACAGTAAAAATCATTAAATGGAAAATCCAGCAAGAATACTCATAAACTAAATTGCATGTAAGATACTTCTTAGTTGACCAACAACAATTAACACAATATCGAAGTTTTATAAATCCAATGATCTTCTGACATTCCTTTTATGCTAGCTGCAATAAGGTTGCTTTGCAGAATCATGATTACCCTTCTTATATTGCCTTCTTCGTTAAACATGTTTCAATATGATAGGGCAACAACAAATAACTGCCCAATCCAAGCTTAAGATTTGAAAAGCACATTATGGCCTAAACGTGAATCATAAACAATCTCCAATCTCAGATTGGCATTTTCATCTCTTATTGGATCTTCCTATTGTTCATGTGGCTTCAACTATACCAACATTTTAGTTTTAACAATTCTTATCACTCCCTCCATCCAATATTTTTGACAATCTTCTCCTCCTGTCAGTCTTGATTTACATAACAATAATAATAATAACCTTTTGAGAAACTTTGTTACTGTCATCATTGCTTCTTAAAATTTTTCAAAACATAATTAAGACATGCACCATAAGATGTAGGGATTAACATCCTTCACCTTACATATAAAAATGGATCATAAATTTAATGACATTAATACATGAGATACAGAAAATACTTGTATTGGAGGGAAATATATCTAAATTAATAACTTACATCTTCCTCATCTCGGAGTACTTTAAGACGGTCCCTGTTGCTCTCAAAAAACTTCAAAAAGTCTGGATCCTGAGAATTTTTAAGAAAGAGATATGGATATGCAAAGAGTTAACAAACATAGAACAAGAAGTTTAAAACTTCCATGTATATAATCAGCAAAATGAAAAAAAAAAAAAAAATTTGGACTCCAAAATATTTTAAAATAAATGCAATTAACTTTATGTTATTTGTATGGCTATCCTACAGGAAGGTAGTGGGCAAATAACTTGATTTTTTGTACAAGGATTGACACACTTTGATACTAATTAATATGGTTCAGTTTCTACCAAAAGTAAATCAACAGGTAAGCATCTCTTGTCCCTGAAGAAATAATTCATTATGGACACAAGTGTAGAGCGAGAATATATTTAAAAGAACTAATGTTTTCCATCCAGGATCATAATATCAACATCATTCCCTAGCACCCCAATGCTGAACAATCAATAAATGGTCAGACTTCAAACTGTTATGCAATAAGACACTTGCAAATTTTGAGAACACAAGATTTTGGGAAATTAACTGTAAGATTATCACCTTATCTTTCAACCTGTCCAATTTTTTCATTTTCTTCACAAGTTCTGAATGGATTTCCCGGTCCTCAACTGATAAAGCACTATAACCAGTGTTGTCTGCGTGCAAAATTTCTATAATATAAATTATTCGAAAAAGAAAAAAGAAAGGAAGAACAATGGGGAATGGCAGGGACTGGAATAACTGAGATCAATGTACTTACCTTCTAGATTACTCTCACTTTCCATGTCATGCAGATGTGAACAACTTTCTTCCTAATCACTTAACCAAATCATCAATGTTAGAAAGCTTAAGAAAGGAACCAAAAGAAAATAATTGAAAACTGTTCGGCATAACATATTTCAAAACCTCTGATAGATAACCATCACTATCCAAATCATCTTCAGCCACATCACTGTCATCTTCATCAAATATTGCATCAAGGGAAATATCTTTAATATCTTCAACTTCAGGTTTTCTGAGAACAAAATTGATATGTAAAGAGTTTGTTTAAGATTTATATGCAAACATCAAAATGAAGAGGAAAATAAAAATCAACATTACAGGATTCAAAATAAAATGCCTAATCTCTTGTTATAAATTAAAAAGAATAAAATAATTCTACCATGGTCAAACAATGCACTAGTTGCATTAATTTCACCTTTTTACCTTCCATTAGAAAGCTGCTTTGCATCTCCTTCTGGGTCTTCAGATTCACGCAACTCATCCTCTGAAGCAATAACAAAGGAAAGAATAACCTTTAGACGGACAACCAAATAATGCTCCAGCTGCTACCATATTAACAGTACTTTTGTATCAGGCACCCCAAAAAAAAACATGTATTATCTCAATTACAAATTCAAACTCAATTAACTAAAAGCACAGGCCTAAACCATATTTCAAGTGACAAGAGTTATATCATCCACCAAAGCTTTCCAGTATAAACACCATGAAGATAGTAAACTGTATTGATTACTGGCAACAGTGTGTCAATAATAGCTCATACACCAAAAACTAAAAGAAATGAATTCAAGCCATTATAAGCATTTCGATGCTTACTCTTAGCAGCTTTCTTTTTGAACACAGACTTAAGCTTCCGCTTTCTTTTTAACACAGACTGAAGATTCTTCTTTGCAAATTTCCTCGCTTTCTTACCAAGCTTCCCCATTTTCTGTAAAATAGCACATAAACCCTAATTTCAATTTCAAACATGAAAACACCCACCAAAGGATTAACAATCCAATAAGCAGAAACCAAAGCAATTTAAATACCGCTTGTTAGTCCTAAATTCGCTGTCTATTGTTTTTGGCTTATGTAAGAGTTCTTCCAGTTACAGAGACAGGAGGCAAGCTCCAAAAATTAGAATTTGAAGAAAAACCCTGTCTAGGGTTTTAGATGAAAAAAAAAAAAAAAAAAAAAAAATTATAAATACCGCTTGTTTAGTTCCTAAATTCGCTTGTCTATTGTTTTATTTGGCTTTATGTAAGAGTTCTTTCCAGTTACAGAAGAACAGGAGCAAGCTCCAAAAATTAGAATTGAGAAAACCCTGTCTAGGGTTTTAGATGAAAAAAAAAAAAAAAAAAAAAAAAAAAAAAAACACGAACGTCATTCTAAAAGTGGGCACGGTGGTAAATATGTCAACGACAACGAGTATTGGAAACCGCTCTAAATGCAGCTGGGCCGGGTTTGGTTAAGCCTAATGGGCGAACTTCTGTTCAATAGTCTGTCTTTTTTTTTTTTTTTTCAAATGAAAATTAAGTTAAACAAATTAATTGTAATCTATGATTGAAATTAGGAAAAAAATTATAATTTTTAAAATAAAATAATAAATTTACAATTTTTAATCTCTCTTGTTTTATGGTGTAATTATAAAAAATAAAAACAAAGTTAAATTATAATATCATGTAAAATTTTGGATATTTTCATTTACAAGATCCTTTTTATGATTTTGTTTGTTTATAATTGTTTGTTTTTCCAATTTCAAAAGGCAGCCACGCAGGCACCTTTCTCATTCGTTTTGGAAAAAAATGACTTGTTTTTGCAGGCTTTTGATAAAAATAATACCTTCCATCAAACTATTTCTCAATCTAATGTCATTTTAAAACTATTTATTAATTTAATATTTGTCATAACATGAAGAGAGAGTGTTACACTAAAGCCACCAACTGAGTTGGTAGCTTTAACGCAATAGAAAAAGTAACTCGTACTGATAAGCAGTCAGCAAAAAGTAATTATATGAATAGACAATAATTTTTCATTAACCATCAATCCAATTTTCGATTTCAATACAAAATGAAAATTTTAAATTATCAATTTGCTTTTTCACTAAAACTTATGGGATGTGATCACTAGTTAGCAAAAAATACATAAGAAATAGGATTTTGTTAAGAGCTGATAAAGGACTGGACGCCTAAATTCGCCAAAAAGCTAGCTCGTAGAGGAAGGACAGAATCCAGCCTTATACACTAGCCCAGGATGTACTCCGCGAGCAATGTGGGACGCATCATCCCCACCCCTATAAGACCCGACTGCCTTAGTCAGCGTTCTGAAAAACCCTATGAGATACACACAGCCTTATACACTAGCCTAGGATGTACTCCGCGAGCGATGTGGGACGCATCATCCCCACCCCCATAAGACCCAACTGCCTCAGTCAGCGTTCTGACAAACCCCATGAGACACCGACCCCTGACAAACCCCATGAGACACCGACCCTACAGAGCTAGAGCTCTGATACCAAATGATAAGGGACTGGACCCCTAACTTCGCATCAAAAGCTAACTCGTAGAGGGATGACTGAACCCAGCCTTATACACTAGTCCAAGATGTATTCCGCGGGCGATGTGGGACGCATCAAGAGTCCACGGGATTAATTAGTTATTTTAATAAAAAAATATTTATCCACTCAAAATATTTTTTCACCAAAACACACATATAATCTGGTGGTTTTGGTCCAGTACATTTGATATGTGCAACGAACTAGACGTTGGATTTCATTTCGAGGTGCAGAAGTTGGAGTTGTGATAATTATTCGATATCTTTTTATCGTATCTTATAATTTCTTACTCTAATTGAATAATAAATTTTGCTCTTATTACTCTAATTGAATAATAAATTTTGCTCTTATTTATTTTCATAATATTTTTTTAATACAGGCAGATGGACTCCAACATATAGATTATAGTTCAACATCACCAACACGTACAAATCCATCATTCCGTTGAAGATTGTTTAGCTCATTCAGTGCAATGAATGAAGAAATTCGTAATGAAACTCATCCTATGCTTCAACCTGCCCCTACATCTATAGAGTTTCCTCGTGTTCAAACATCAAAAAAACTACAGACGCAAAAGAGACATGAAATGGCATGTAGACGTATTCCAGTTGAAGTCCCGCCAATCCCGCCAATAGACGATATATACATCAAGTCTCTTCTCCTATGACATATAACTATTATGAAGCTTATCGCGCTAATATGCCCAGCCTTCTGCACCACAACTTGAGTGGAGTGTATCATCTGCAACATTAGAAATGTCATTGAATATTCATTACACTCTGATGATGGCAACCCAGCAAACTCATACTTCTTTCTCCGAAATAGGCAAGACAACACCATTTCAATATTTAATACCTGCTTTCAATACTTCTGCAATGTGTTTCGGTACACATGATGGATCTACATCTCATGCTACACACTTATTTAATGATTTATTTGAGATGATGATGGTACCCAAGCAACAGATTTATCTGACATTTCTTAGCCTACAACAATCATTTGTGAATGTGGTTCAAGCTCCTCGCATGAATGTTGATATAAATATTGAGCATGGAGAAAACTATCAAGGTATTATAGAAGATGCAGTACGCCAAAATCCACATCATTATAGGAGGCCTTCAAGGTGTGGTATAGAAAAACATGTGGATAGCCATTAATATGATTGATTTTCTATGTATTAGTTATTAAGAAATTTTTAACACCATGCAAGTTCAATTCGAACTTTATTACTGTCTGTAATTTTTAACCGTGTTAGGAAACTTATATTATTATTAATTAATTTGAAATAATTGTGAACCAAAACCACCAGATTATAAAAGTGTTTTGGTGAAAAAATAATTTGAGTGAATAAATATTTTTTTTATTGAAACCACTAATTAATCTGGTGGACTCTTAACAAAACACTATTTTTCTATTTACTTTTATTGTCTAGTAGTCACATCCTATAGTTACACTAAAACTACCAAACGAATTGTGTGTTTTAGTGAAAAGACAAATTGACAACTTAAAATTTTCATTTTGTATTGAGACCACCAATCCAATTGGATTGGTAGTCTAAATACAAAATAAAAATTATTGGATTGGTAGTCTAAATACAAAATAAAAATTATTATTTATTCATATAACTATTTTGTTTACTGATTGTCAATATGGATTACTTTTTCTATTGCATTGAAACCACAAACTCAATTGATGGTTTTAGTGCAACACTCTCTCTCCATATCAGGACAAACATTAGATTAGTAAATAGTTTTGAAATAACATTAGATTAAGAAATAATTTTCTAAATAGCATTATTTTAGTCAAAATCTCTCTTTTTGCCCTAAGTTTTTTAAAAAATATATAAAAAAAAAAAAACACCTTAGAATTTATCTATACGGTAATTTCAGTCCCAACTCTGGAGTCAGAGCCCGGGCTAAATGCCTAATCAAATACATGGCATGTGCTACCAATAAGATATTGATTGGTATTGTAAGCAACTTTAACAATATGTTGATTGGTATTGTAAGCGACTTCAATTTCCACAAAGGTGTAAGCAAACTCAATCTCCATAATGAGAATACAAGTTCAATTTCCAGAAAACACATTATAAACACATGTTCAATTCTTAGAAAACACATTGTCAGAAAAATTTACGGCTCGAGAGCTTTACATCTCTTAATTATTCCCACCACCCCCCCCCCCCCCCCCCCCTCTAAAAAAAAAAAAAAAAAAAAAAAAAAAAAAAAAGGTACATGGCACGTGTTACCCCACTGTTAACTCTCTATCAATACCTAAATCTGGAACTAAGAGAATATAATAAAATTACACAATCCTTATCATCCAAAAATAGATTCATAAGAGAAATTATTATAGCCAAAATTCATTTATCAACCTATTCATGCCAACCTATAAAAGAAATCAAATATAGAATCTTTTCCCATTTTTAAACTCAAAATACTGGCGTTTCACTAATTAAAGAGGCAAGCAAAAATGCCATTGCTTCAAACCAAACAGGAGCTTATCACAATCTACTAAACTGAACTTGTTCTGCATTCCATAACCTTGCAGCCATAAAACCCTCCTATCACAAGTTTTTGAAAGCAGATTCATGCTGAGGATTCTGGGGAGTCAGTCTAGCCAACAATGCCTTGTTATGACAATGCTCAGCATCAACGAAGTAGAAACTCCCATTGGCCTTAAATGTCACAAAAGGCCTGTTGGTCTGTGGAGGTCGGATATCAGCAAACTTGATAGTCTTTGGAATGTATGTTGCCAACCAGGACAGCATCTCCACCTCAAAGCTGTCTGAGCCAGGCTGCCACCTAAGCTTGTGAACATAAGGGCTAACGAACCAATGCAGTGCAGCAGTCGTTGTGGCACTTAAGAATATAACCGAAGACGCAACTGCACCCTTTAAGATAACATTCATATCTGGAGATGTCATAAAGGTTATCACAGGACCCAAGGATACAGAGAGACAGCAGGTCGATAGAGACAGCAGTTTTACTTTCTTGATGGTGGATGAGATCGGACCATAATAAACCACCCCAGTCTCTTTTTCATCCTCTCCCTTTTCTTTCCCACTGCGAGGTCCAATGCTGATCCTATTATCGTCTTCCGTTGTCCTAGCTTGAGATGCCCATCTTTTCTGAAAAGCTGCAATCTGAATGCAACTGTTAAAGTTGGGTTTGGCACTCTGAGCATCTGATGATATGCCAAACCTACAACCATGATAGCCTAAAGCAAGGAGGAATCAATAACAATAAGAACCTCTTGAGGTTGCATCTTAGAAAAGATTGTCTATCAAAATTATATATATATATATATATATATATATAATATATATATATATATATATATACACACACTCTGGGAATAATATATATATATACACACACTCTGGGAATAAACATTTATATACTCTATGATAGGAATTGTGCTAAGAACCAGAACTTTGCTTCATTCTCAACAGACAAGGGCAATCAAGGAGCAAACTATGAAATAGGATTAAAAGCAAAACAGAACTTGAAGAAACATAATCAACTATAAGGTGAAACAAAACTTATGAATACTAGAAAAGCAGCATGTTTCGGAATATGAATGCAGGAGCTCAGACAGTCAACAAGTTCTTAAGTCTAATTGGTCAGACTGTTAACATCAGCAAAAAGGTTCAAAACAGTTTACCAGTAAGTTTTACTCCTTCAGTAGAATTAGAACGAAAGATAAAACATAAACAGCCCACAAAGAGGTATTTCTAGCATTGGTCTCCTCAGATGCTTAAACAGTTAGCTTGATGTTTTAAAAAAATTGAATACAATATACAGATACACCTGTACTTATAACAAAGAATGATTGGTGAAAAGTAGAATACTCCAAAAAATATGGTTCCCGTTGACTAAACGAATCAAAATCATAGTTTCCTTTAATCGACTTTGGTTCTTGCACATAAATCAATGGGAAGTAAAAACACAAACAATTTACAACTGGATAACATGCAAAGCCACAAAATTTCCAACTTCAAAGAATTAAAATCTTCGTAACTTATTACTAAGGCAAAAACACCATTCATAAACACATCTGTTATGATCACTGCATGCAAAGGTTCACATAGATACGGAAAAAGCAGCCATTGGGCAAGAATCAATCAGGAGAAAATCAAGTGAAGCACCAAGCAAAATATGCCATAAACATCCAAAAAAGGCTGTAAATTCTACAAGCACTATGCCTGACATGGCACTACTAATGGTTAATGACACTAGAAAGAGATACTTAAGATAATCTAGAAAATTAAAGTTCACACCAATTCAGTAGCATTACACAAAATCACAGGAGACAACGGACGTATTTGGAAAATAGTTTGGATTATCATGGATATTGACAACCCTTTACTAATCTTAAACACAAAATAAGCTGGCTAGTCCAGAGATGATAAATCTAAATGACCACCGTTTAGTCAATAAAATCTTCTTAAGCTAATAAACAAATTATATGTCTTCTCTGCAACAATTTTCTCATGTTATTTTAATCACAGCATTCTAAATCCTTATAGATTTATCAACCTTTATGTACAGCAAAAGTTCCAGCAAACTTTACACTAGAACAAGCACCAAAACAAATAAAAATAAATGTGGGTTGCGATTAAACTCTAAGTTAGCTATTGGGTTTCGATTTTCTTTGAGCAAAGTTGAAAGGAAGTAAAACAAAAACCCTAATTGAGTACTAAGTGAGAGAGAAATGAAAAGATAGATTAAATGAAATGAAGAAGGAAAACACCTGACAGGACGGTTGTAGACGAGAGGCGTTTGGATTGAGATCGAAGCAAGTGAAGGAGGACTGCTCTTGCCATTGTTTTTTCGCTTCCGAGTTTCTTGAGGGCGTTGGAGGCAGAGAGTCGCGACAATGGCATTTTAAGTTTGTTAGTTGCTGTCTTTTAACCTTGTTATAAAATATATTTTTCGAAGAACATCAAGCAGATGGGCATTTGGTCTAGTGGTATGATTCTCGCTTAGGGTGCGAGAGGTCCCGAGTTCAATTCTCGGAATGCCCCAAATTAATTCAATATTTTTCTTGAGTCAAGACACTCTAATTTTAAAAGAACAATTGTATTTAAAAAATAAATTTAACTAACTCTTATAAAATTGATGTAAATCGTATGGAAAGTTATTAGCTACATTCACTTCAAGCCTAGACCAAAACAGTAAAATTTGCAGCCAGTTTGTTGGTCATCAGTTAATTAACCAAAATTCTAAAACTTGGAAGCAGCATTTAGTCAAGGATTTGTTTCTAGAAGCCTGCCACTCTCCCTCTCCCTTCGTTATATTTTAAGGATACAAACCTAAATCTGCTTTTATGGATTTTACCATCAACATATCCACTCCGTAATTTCGAAGGGCAGAAACCTAAAGGTAAAATTACCATCGCGGTAAAAATTTCACAGTGGATTCAGAAGGGTATGTTTAGGTCTAGGATCGACCTCAATTTCTTGGTAATTACGCATGAGAAGAAGTGTTTCGTTATTCAGCTTTTCTAGAATGTCTTTGGCTTTGATTTTGAAGGTTCTTCTATTTTCTACTCCTCCTAACAGAGTCAAACAATCATTTTATTACTATTGTATTCTCTTCTAGTAACTCAACTTCTTCCAAGTTCTAACTTCCGTTTCTTCCCATTTTCGTTTACTGGTTCTCCTTCCAGAAAGGCATCAACACAAAAGAAAAGTACATCTGTCTCCCTTTCTCCAATCCAAAAGTTCAAAATTAAACCATCTTTTCCACGCACTATATATGTGTGTGTGTGTGTTGGACAATCCAGCAACCACCAACAAACATTCTCAACTTCGTATCTTGCTCAGACTCTACTGAATAGCTTTTTCTTTCTCTTTTTTCTTTTGAACCAAACAGAAAATGGAAAACGCCAATAATCTGAATGAAGTGGGAGAAGAATTTGAAGACACGCTCTCTTTACGCGACCTTCAATTCGACCAAGAAACTGAACCCAAAACTTCTCTTGATCAAAATCAAGATCATGAACAACTCAACCATCCTTCAAACCAATACTCGTTTGATTTCCCCACTAATCTAGACCCAAAAAAAGACATCATAGTTGATGACATCATCTTCTGCGGAAAAACCATACCCCAGAAGATAGAACCCATTAATGATCTAAGCTTAACTCAGTTGCTATGCAAAAACAACCATTCAAAACCATTTCATACAAAGAGTTCGAATCCTTCAGCTAGAAGTCTCAGAGACCAGTCAGTTAGTTCAAGGAAACACAAGTGCACAATAGGATTGACAAGGATTCCATTAAAAATGGAGCTTACTGATATAAGAGAGAGGCAGAATCGGCAGGGCCCAGTAACCATGTTTCTGGCAAAGGCCACCGGTGATAAAGCACAGGTCTTTGCCAGCAACGGTTGTCAGGGGAAAGATAATTGGGGTCTACTCAGGCTGTTTAGGCGTAGGCCATACCTTGCAAGAGGGTTGACTAAGGCTTACCTTGGGTGTAGGACAATCGCGTGTGACTCGGTCATGAAAACTTTTCAAATCTGTAATTCTTTGTATGAACTAGTATAACAGTTACATTGACATTAGAGCAGCACATAAATTTTTTTTTTTTTTTTTTTTAAATCAATGAACTCAGAGCATCAAGTAACTTACAATTATATAATTTTCACAAATATAACAGTTTGAACCATTCCTAACTGGCGATAAAATGAATAACAAAGCTTGTTAAAGACATGCTATCATAACAAAATGCACTTGACTTGGCTACTAAGAGAAGAAAATGCGATAAACATATATTGTTGTCATGCATATTACAATGTAACTACAGCACATGTTGAAGTGAGCACAAATTGCCAGAATAGTCGTCACCATCTCAGCAAGCTTGTTTGCTTTTTTGCCAACTGCTAGAAGGCGACTAATTTCAGCAATTAGTAAGACAAAAAGATAAATACTATTTACCAAGCAACTACCCAACAGTGTTGCTGCTTCCCACCATTAATTTGTCAGGCTCACGACTAAAAAGTAAGAATTGATCCACTTGTAATGCAACTAAAGTGAAGTTGAACAAAAATACACCGTACTATAGTACAATAAGATCAAGCAGAGGCCTTTTTACTCTTTTTCTTGGCAGTTTTGGCAATTGCCTCATAAATCTCTTTTTTCCGTTTATTGTTGCTATTGTTGTTGTTGGTGGTGTTGTTACTATTATTGTTATTATTGCCACCTGTGCTTGCTGCATTTTTACCCTGAACTTCAAGGGCATCTTTCACGAAAAATTTTAACCGCCATAGAGTTGATTCACTCTGCACAAGGAACAGATCATAAACAGACACAGATTATTTAAAAACCTAAAATAGTAAGATAAAGACAGAAGTAGTATGATATAAATCATAACCTGAGCATCAATGTCAAGATCCACCTCTTCAGCTGTAGCTTGAAAACCTGGATTATTTTGAGCTACAATCTCTAATGCTTTAGTGAGATCTTCAGGAGACAATCTTGTAAGAGCTGCCCCAAGCTTTCTTTTCTCTTCAGTTGACATTTTTCTGATACCACAGTATTCAAATTAACTTTAATGCCAAAGAAAATTACCATGCACAACTTAACCTCATACAGAATTTAACACATTCTTAATACTAGATAAGATTTGGTCTTCTTGTTGTCATTAAAATATATTTCGGATTTGTCCAATTAATTTTTAGTCCACATACATTTAGATATGTCAGTCAGGCAGTGTCCAAGTAAAAACATTACTCGGTTTGCAGCATATTGCATTTGCACTTGCAATTAGAATAATGAATTTACAGCATTAGATAAGAAATATGCTGAAAATAGCAACACAAGTCAGTTTATACATTCTGTAGCTTAATAGATAGCACAAATAAAGGTCGACATGTTTCACCATCCATTAGCATAACTTGATATGCTGTAAAATTATATATTGAGGTGCACAAAGAGGAATACAACGTGGAGAGACATGGAAACTGTAGTATAATGAAATGTAATATAGGAAGAAAAATCAACTATTACAACTAAGATCAATACTTTCTTGTTTTAGGACAAAAACAGAGTTCAGTACATAGCCAAGGCCTAGAATAATGCAACTTCTACAATAATAATAAATCCATTATAAAGTTATATGGCAAACCTGCACTTTTGAACAACCATGTCTCTGAGTTCATCCAAATGCATATCAATATCATAAATCTGAAAAAAGTTCATTGGTGTATTAAAACATATCTTGCTTCAAGAATTCTATTTATTACCGTAACATGGTTTTTTCATCTAGTCTATTTATATTTCTAAGGTTATCAAGTTGAAGTATACCTCATTACTTAATTCTCTCGCCATTTTAGCATGAACAGCCTGCTGAGCAAGCTGCATATCCAACTGAGCCTCTGCTTCCTCGACTTCTCGTCTTTTCTCCTGTGTATGTTCATTGAAAGTCAATAATATCAGAAAACATAAAGCTGATTTTTCATCTCGAAGTAAAAATGATTAGGCTGCTGACAACATGAACTAAGCTAATAACATGTTACCTCTTCAGTGACTTTAGGCAGAAGTTGTAGCCACTTCTCCTCAAATTTTGCTAGTAAGGTTTTGGCCATAACATGAACATCACTCCTTTCATCATTATATTTCATTGCATTCTTAAAAACTAATCTCACATCAGCACATATCTCCCTAACATTCTTATATCCAGTACCATCCTTAGCCTCCATTTGATTTTTTATGGTACTGAAGTCCATGGGCTTGTCAATAACCTAGATATACACAAAAAAAATAAAATTAGTCAAAGTTATGTCTAGATCCAACACCAAAAGATCTAGGAATCAACAACCAAAGTGAAGCTTCAAATTTTTATACACAGCTGTTAGAAAAACCTGCATCTTAACCCATCCCACATCATTAAATTCTTGCCAAAAACTTCATTTTGCACTAGTCCTAGTCCACATAGCATATGTACACACTTTTGTGTAAATTTGTTCTAGGTGGTCAGGAACTTGGACTCATTCATATATCTAGATCCTTGAAAGTTGCACAAATAAACATGTGAGGCTTGTGTTCAGATTGTGTCAACATGTGAGGCTTGAATTGCATCCGCAGGTCGAAGGGAGACAAAAATAGTTTTATTGCAGATTAAGAAAATGTCAACTTTTTAAACAAAGAAAGATTAGAATAAAAACAAATTAACAATAATAAGTGGGTTATTGAACCTTACCAGAAAAGCAATGAAAAAAAAGTAATGCAATAGCATCATGGCAATTGAAAAATGAGAAAAAAGAATGAAATTATACCTCATAGTAGTCATGTAAGCCAAGACCTTTGACATCTACAGGTTGCATAAAAGGCCATGCCCACTTGTGTTGTGTGATCTGCGAGCAACAATGGAATTATATCACACAAAATAACTTCAGGATAAATTTCTCAATCCAAATTTATAATTTAGAAACGAACAAACATTTAATCTACTGAAAATTAAGGGTCAAAAGATTGAGCAATTTTGCAATATACTGTGGTCAAAGTAATCACAAAAAGATCCGAAGCTAAAATTCAAATAAGCAATTGGCAATTATATATGAGAGATTGCCTGGCGCAATATTGTGCCAAATTGGCGCATAAGCTCTTGCATTCTCTTTGAAGCAGCTGCCTCCCTTTTAGATGCATCTTGCTGCTGCTTCCTTATGCTAGGTACATGTTTCTCCTTGTCTTTTTCCTTGACAATAGAACTACCTTTTGATCCAGTCTGTTGCTTTTTGCTTATGTTCAAGTAGAACTGTTCAACCTCATTCACTCTTTGCTCAAGCTACAAATTTAAAAACTTGCTAAAATCAATAACTAACTTAAGATTACTACAACTTTTTTTTTTTTTTTTACAAAAGAAATTCAAAAGAACATAGCAAACATACAAAAAGAGTTTGATAGAGAAATTTCTGTAAGTACATTACCTTATCAACCTTGTTGAAAAGTTCATCAACACGATTCTTGAAACCCTCAACTTCTATTGAATTTCCTTCAGGATGTCCGCTCTGGAGATTGCCAAAATCTGGAATTGATGAACTTAATGGTTCCATCTGATGCCAAACACAAGCAAACAATAAAAGAAACCATTAGGACATAAATTGCAATAATACAAAAAGAGAATGGAAAATACTATAGAGAAAAAGAAGATGATGATATAAAGGACTCTGTACACATACATATACAAGCACCAAAAAAAAGCACCGATTAGCGTCTTCTAAAAAAAAGGCAACAAATGACTAGAGAGAGAAAGCAGCATGGATTAAAGAGAAGTTGCAGAGTTTTTGCTGCTGTGACAAAGAAGGCGGCGAGGCAGTGAGGTAGTTCTGAAGGGGATGTTTTGTTTGCCTGTAACTTCCATGTTCCAATTTCGAAAGGAGACACGTGAGTTTCCTTTTATACGGCGTCGTTTTATCTGTTAATTTGGTTTGTCGGTTTTACTCTTTAAACGACAATGTTTTTGCGACCGGCTTTACTTTAGTCTTTAATCCTGTACATGGGAATGGACTCGGTGTTATTTGTTGGCGCGTGGAGTGGAGACATGCGTAGCAAATGTCAGCCGTTGGATTGCATCTTTCATTCAGCGGAAACCATGTCTCTCTTTCTTTCGTGGAAGAGATAGGGATGACCACCGTTCACTGTTCATATCGACTGAAATTGAATCGGTTAAAACTGGTATTAAATTATAATCAATTATAGAATCGATCAAAATTAGCACTAAACTGATATTAATTACAGTTGTTTGTAATTCTAAACCGCAACAGAAACTGTATATTTAAATTTTAATTTTGGTTCTTTATTTTTTAAAATAGAAACCGATGATTACTAAGAAATATATTTTTAAAACTTTCAACCTTATTTTTTTATTTTATTAGAATTTTTAAAATAAAATTTAAAAATTTTTTATGATTGAAATCAAAGATTTTGAATCAAAATGAGCGATAGATTCTAAAACCGTGACCATACCCAAGAACAAAACATGTTGTATTTATGTGTAGAATTATATAAAATAATTGTTTTCTACAACCGTGACCAGGAACAAAACATGTTGTATTTATGTGTAGAATTATATAAAATAATTGTTTTCTACAACCGTGACCATACCCAGGAACAAAACATGTTATATTTATGTGTAGAATTATATAAAATAATTGTTTTTAATAGCTATTAACCATGGTAGCAGCAGCTGTTTTAACTAGTTTCATCAAACATTAAAGGGTAAAAATCAACTTACTCGCTCCTTAAGAATCAGCACTAAAATTCAAGTCAAATCTCAATCTGGCACACCTCAACATGCCCATCGAACCTAGCAGTTTGAATTTGAAGAAAGTTTGGTGTTTAAACAGAGAATGTTTTCTATTTTAATTGCCTAAATTTCACATAATTTGAAGAAATCTAATAATAATTTTTCCGAAAAACTACTCCAATTTTCTGCAAGTAAACAGACTCCAAAAATCCCAATTTAAGTCTCAGTTAAAATAGTTGTTTTAGATGCAATAATACTAAAGAAGGTCCCGGTTAACTAAACTTTAGCTAAGATGATGAGTCAAAAACAAGATACTATTGACTAATTTTGCAATTTAAATTTTTTCATCACTTAAATTATTCAGTGCTCAAATTCACACGCCACCTCAGCTTCCACAAACCAATGAGTGAAAATAGAGCTGGAGTTCTACAATTCTATCTCCATTTGATCAAGAAACAAAAGAGATAACAATTTGACCAGGGAAACATTAAATAATTATGCTCAGAGAGTCAAATTTAGTAGTTGTGAATTCCATTGGCACACAGAAAAGTGGAAAGAATACTTTAAAAGCCATTCCACTACCGATACAGCTTAGTCTCAAATTCTCAATGATCATCTACGAAGTTGGAACTGCTTCTGCAGTGTTGCTCCCGGTCGAATTCTGCCTTCTTTCTGCCTGAAGTGATCGACACAAAGATTCCAACTTTTTTTTTTGATTCCTTGTTTTCTCCAATTGCTTTTTCAGTTTCTCACGCTGCCCAAAACAATAATGCGAATGCCTCATTTTTAAGATGATAAAAAATGCATAATGTTCCTCATCTAACTTTTTGGAGGTCCTAAACAGTTATTAGCAAGGATTTCTCAAGAACTTGCAAGTCATGTATGCACATGTGAGAGTGTCTCTGTGCATGTGTGCGCGGTATTTTTGCTGTTTTAACAAATAATGCTATAAAAAGCTACGTACGAACAGTACAAACATTTAGTATGACCAATTCCAGGTAGTCGGGTCTAAAGAGTGTCACCAGTATAATATAATTTATTCTCATCTCAGTTTCAAAGGCAAAACTGGAGCAGAGAATAAGAATAGCATTACATCCTCTGACAATGGTCCATCACACGCCTTCTCATAAAAAATTGACAAGGGGAAGCATTATATAAAAGCTTATCCAGCATAATCATGCTGAGCTTTTAAGAAAAACTATGTAAATTCTAGCATGAGATAAAAGGCATTGGTCTTCTTGGGGCTTTGGATAAATTCAATCACTACCAGAAATTCAACATCTAACCACGAAAGCTTGGCTACCCTAGTGACAAAGTACTCATTATCGATTAGGAATAACTCAGACTACTTAAACATCAAATGCAAGCCGTCCTTACCTCCTCAACAAGTTCGATGAGAGTAACATCTGATTTCTCAGATTTGCTCTTCAAGAAAATGTTTTCCTTCTTGAGTTCCTTGATTGATTTTGCCATCTAGCATTGACATACATAACACTTAGAATGGACGACTATTTTATAAGAGTATTTTTCTGAAGATGAAAACAAATGTACCTTCTCAATCTCTTGCTTAAACGTTTCAAAAACCTCATTGCTCTTTAATAATGCGTCCTGCAAATTGAGTTAGCATGTTAGATCTATTAACTTTATGTTAATACAGAACTATAGAAGGAAAGCATAATTTCTGGTAGGGGCAAAACTAACATAAATTATTGTCTAAAGGAAGATTATGCATGGATGGGGGGACAAAGTGGTTGAAAGACCAATAAAAAATACAATCAACCAGTGTTCGATCCTGGCATGTAGCTTGAGAATTTTTTTTTGAAAGGGAGGGGGGCAATTGGCCCCCTTTGCCAACACATAGCTCGCCCCTGAGCTCTGGGACTCAGATTGTAGTGCAATGAGAGATGACTGGCACAGAAACTGAATTTATCAAAACAAAATAACCAAATTCTGAAGAAAAATCCAGTACTATTTTCTGGAGAAAGGGGAACTGATCACAACCTTAACTAAATGAATAACACACATCCAGAACAAAAATAAGAATCTTTCATGAATGCTCATAGATGTTAAACATGCAACTAATATTGTTACACCATATATGAATGCCCAAAAGTCAGACAATAATCCAAGGACCACGATCAGCTTAAAACAACAAGGGTATACATCACACCATAAGAAATTAACCTGGAACTGTTGGA
The DNA here is from genome assembly GCF_014843425.1 of Jatropha curcas. The sequence goes on from NW_023591140.1 coordinate 2,385,277, forward strand.
ATTTTTCTCCATCAGCTGTTAGCTGCAAGCGCAAATTCTTTTCAGTTGCTAATAATTGAGACACCTGTTCAGCATATATTTTCATCTGAGACTGCTCCTGGACTAGTTTCTCTTCATGTTGCTTGATCTTCAAATCAGCAAGCTGAAGTTCCAGTGTTTTCTGTTTTAACTGTGTATTCAAATACCAACAGAAGGTCAACAGTAGCTTAAATGAGAGACCGAGCAAGCATTCTTCATATTCAAGTGAATGATAAACCCTTTACCTTCTGAGCATATTGCTGTTCAGAAAGGGTATACTGATCAGCTAGTTGCTTCAGCTTGTTTCTTAACCTGAGCAAGAAGAATCATGTGGATGACCATGATAGTGATATCAATATATATTTTACAGACATATTAATATCTACTAATGTTTTAACTCTTCTATGGTAAACAAAATTACACAAAATAGTTTTTGTAGATCTATATCAAACAAGATCAAAGCAAAGAATGAAATTATTCCAGATAAATGGAAGAAGAGTTGTCAAACTCAAATTTGCATGTACGGGGATTAGGACATTTTTCTATTTGCTTACCTATTGGGGCCAAAATGAAAGGAAGATTCAGTAATGATCTAAAAGATACAAGTTAGGCACAAATCAACTTCATATACGTCTATACAGACTCTAAGTCACGTCATATATACTCCTTCCATGTAAAATATTTCCTAGTAATACTGCTTGAAATTGTTAATTGCACCCCTTAAGATGAGTAAAACATGTCATCTGGGTGATGTTCTCGATGTCTCTCAAAAAGAAACCCATTGTTCTGTCAAAAGTAAATGGATACAGGAAGGTAGGGAATGGAGCTAACGGGAAATAGAATGGACAAAGAGGAAGACAGAAAAGTGCATGTGCTAACATGGGAAGAATCTTGTAACAGTAAGAAGGTGAAGCAACCAAATTAAGATAAAAATCAGACCAAAATACCAGCACTAGGCAAGTGGAAAATTTTTTGGAGGAAAGAACAGGAAAATGTACTAGCTTGAGATCAAACGTCCTATTTTATTATTCTAATGCAACAAACAAACATCCATTGAAAATAGCCTACTTTGTTATTGATAGAACAGTAAAGATGCAAAATGTTGGTTTGGACGGTATGGCTCTCATGATTCTCATTTGTGATTATAAAAAATGCCAGTCAAATGGACACAATTTTGGGGATTTTAAAGGCATATAATTGCATTTTTGATTTTGTTCCTATACACAAGATATTGTGGATATTGTCACTAAATGTCGATGCATCACATTCAAGAAAAGGAAATGAAAGAAAAATAATCTAACATTTTGATGAATTTCCTGCATCTTACATCTCATTCTCTTTCAACTGAGAGAAACATTCCTCCTTCTGTTCATCCAACTTGTTGCTCACATCCTACAGTAGAAAGATATTAGTGACCTCAATTAAATCTGATAGTTTAACTCCCCAGGAACAAGCAAAATGCATCCGCTACATGGTTTTGGCAGTAAGCATAGATACTCCATTGAATCCAAGGAAGAAAATCAACCAAACCTTGATTGCATCTTGGAACTTAGCAGATAAATCTAATCTCAAATTTTGCCCCTCTGTAGATACCCTTTTGCATTCTTCCTGTCAAATTATCAGAGTCCGTCAGTGTCAAGTAAAATGGGAAAAACGCATACATGTTGAAATACTGGCACTGGATATTACAAGTGCATTAGAAATAATAGCCCCAGGTTTTCAAACAATTAAAACAAGCTTTAATGCCAAAATTTGATCACATAATTGTCCTTTTCCAAGAAAGCAACTGCTTAAAATCCCTTAAGCAACGCTTCAGTTTGTTGGTATGCAGATGGCATCATAGTTATTAAAGGCATGCCTCAAGCACCCCTTACTTAAGGCTCAAGGGCTGGCTTCTCTTTTCTTTTTTTTTTTTTTTTTTAGTTTGCATTGGTACACGCCGATGCATTCATTAGTTATTAAAGGGCATGCTCCCAACATCCCCTTACTTTAATCTCAATCCCCTTTTTTTTTTTTATCCCGAAAGCAAGTCTCCCCAAAAAAAAGCTTGTCAGCTATACTAAACAAAAACTAATAAACCAGAAATATAATCCAACATAAAAACCTAAATATGCTCATACGCCTCCACTCCTCAATCTAGCCCTTCACTCTGCCTACATCGAAAACCACCTAAACAAGGCAGCCCATTTCAGATATCCTCTCAAACACTAACATTCTATTATCATCTATCTTCACCCTTTTTTTTTTTTTTTTTTTTTTTATCCTTGAACAAGTCACCTTGGGTTTTCTGTCAATAAAAAGCTGTCCAGCTAGCATCTAGTTACAAAAACTAAATAAAAGAAATAGAATTCAACATAAAAACCAGTAATATGCTTTTCAAGTCAGCCTCCACTCCTCAATCTAGTGCTTACTTCCTACAATCGAACACCTAAACAGCAGCCATTCAGATATGTCTCTCTCAATTTATCTTCCTATATTTGCATTCTATTATCTATCTACTCTCTACCCTAACTAGTTTGGGATTAAGGCATTGTTGCTGTTGTTGTTGTTTTTGATTCTACCCCTTTCTACCTTAAAATATAAGTTGTAATGTGGCTGAATTTTTTCTGATTTATGTGCGTTTTTTTTCCATGTTTTACTTATTCTTCCTTTTCATTTTCCTGATATCTTAAAATATATTTGAGTTTTATGTGTTGTATTTCTATTTTTTTTAATTTTTGCACCTCAACTCTCTCGGGTGAGCGCCTTGCGCCTTTAATTACTATGGACAGCATCTACAAATTGCATTAGAAGGGGCTCTATGAGCCGATTCTTAAGCAGATGTAAGGTGCTTAAATATTTTCCTAGAGCAAAATAATCAATATAAAATTATATAGACAGGACAATTTGTTACATTCCAGTTTAAATATAGATTTCGTATAGCAACAATACACCTAACAAATCCTTCAGCAAAAAAGGAGCAACAAACAAGGTTCCATTTTCAACTGCATATAAATAGAAAGGCCAAAGCTGAACTACAGAAAAATTTAGGGGTGGCTCACAAATTGAAATTAAATTTAGCTTTGAACAAAGCTTAAGTTGGCACATAACTGACCAGAAAAAGTTTGTAGTTAAAATTCGGAGTAGTTGGAGTATTGCAAGTTTTATGGTGCATTTTTTTGGTTTTTAATGTCAAAGACAGTTTGTCACTTTTGTTCTCGGAAGACCAAGTAGTAAGCAGGGGCTAAGCCATCTCGTGAATGTTGACTATTCAAGTTTATGAGGTCTTGAAACATACCAATTCATATGCTTTACTTCACTGACAATGGATAACTGTTTTTAATGCACAAACAACATATCGTTGAGAATATCAATTTCTTAAGCAGTAAATCCGCACCATCACATGGAAAAAATATTCAGAGAGAGTTCAAAGGCTTTTGGGAAACATTTTTTGCATGGAAACAAAAGCCAACTCAAACCATGTCAAAAGATATGTTAGACGTCAACATCAAAACAAATATCGACTTATCAATATGATCATCTAATACATAAAAAGTTTGAAATAAGAACTATACCATCAACATTTTATTCTGGCGTTGCAACTCTCTGCAGAGTGATTCGAGTTTATCACGAATGGCAATTGCTGCAAAAACCACAAAGGAAAAAGGTAATTGAAGAGAGATTCATCTAACTTTCAAAACTCTGTAACATAGTCCTTACTAATTGCTTTGGAATGAACTAGATAAAGAAATGGTTTATTCCAATGTAGTTGTCTCTTGAGCATCCCCTAAAATCTTAAGAAAAATTGATTATTGCATTGCATTAGAATATTGATATTTCTTACAGAATACCATCAGGATAAAGGCAATGAGAAATGAAGTTTCATCTGATCTCATCGCATCAATATTAAGGGGGAAATGTATTACTTACAAGTTACAACCAAAAACAAAAACTTCCAAAACTAAATTTTAGCAGAATAAAGAAATACTTGGATGGATAATTTTCAACTCTTAATATTTCTAACTGACCCAGGGTTCCAGATAGCATTACAATGGCTCATTGGACAGCAAAAGGCAAAGCCCTCTATAATTAGCACACAAGAGTAAGCACGACATCCAAATCAATCATCTTGAGAAATTTTTGGAATCTTCAGACTTTAAACATCTTGGGTTAATCAATCCCATAGAAGTAGATATGATAAACAATATTGAACTCACCAGTGTCTCTCTCAGTAAGAACTTGTTGATATTTCAAAGAGAACTCCAGAAACTCCTTTTCTGATTTAAAAGACCTTTTTGCATTCTTACGCTTGGCTTCAGCGGTTTCCTGAGGCAATAAATAGTGTCTAATGAAACATGAAAGTGTCTTTTGACATTCAGATAGAATAAGATAAAATAAGCAATTGGAGAAAAAAAAAATGAAATAACAAATAAACCTCATGTGGAAGTGTTAGTAATAATGTTATTCTCAAATAAAAACCTTTAATTAAACAATACTTTAGAATAAAGTTACATAATCTTTCAAAATTATGGTAAAATGTTTAATTCTTTAACCACTATTAACCAACTTGCCACACCAGATAATCTTTCTAAACAGACATATACATTGCCCAAAAAAATAAAGGATTCATATGTCATGCATAGTGCCACCTAGTGAAAACAAATACTAGTCAATTGCTTCAAATGTACTTGCTCAATGAGTTGACTATTGCAATACACATCCAGGTATGTAGAAATTAACGGTTTTCCAATAGTGCTCATGACCGTTAAACTAGCCATACACCTTTGCATGTGACAATCCCAGATACAACACAAAATAGGACCCTAAAATCAAAAGGGGCAAAGAAAAATTTTAGCAATATAGATAGCAATGACTAGCAACATTAAACCAAATGTCAAACATAAGCACTTGACTAGAAGGAACAGGGAGATAAATCATAAAAACAACACTTCACACTATTGAGTAATTATATGAGAAGGAAAAATCTAAGTAATGTATGAATAATGCTAGCTTAGAAGATTAAAAAAAAAAATATCGAGATAAAAAAGGAACAACAATAAGGAGAACTATGTACAATGTCAAAAAAAGTTAAGCAATATGATCGTACTTACTGGTTTTTTTCCTTTCTGCAACTCAACGCTTTCTGAACATCCTTCAGTGGCTGCAACACCCAACAATCCAGAATGAAAAATGCAAAGCAAAGAAAAGAAAGTGAACAAAAACATTGGAAGAGGAGATCCTTACATCTTTCTGAACTTTGACAATTCCCTTGAACTTGTTCTTTTAACTCATTGCATCCAGATACCCCAACTGAAGCCTCAGAAACCAAATTGGCAGAATTGAGTGTGGCAATTTTATCTCCAGCCTGCTCCACATCAGCCTTATCAGTAACTTCTACTAATTTCACTGAATCATCAAATCCATTGATTTCGGACATTGAAATTGGAAGTGGTCTCAGTTTTTCTGCCTTCCCATTGCTCTCCAGGCTTGTTTGAGATTCATTTGCTGTCAATTCAGGTATTCTTTCATTTGAATGATCAAGTTCTGAGATACTATCCTCATTGCAATCACACCGAGGCTTCTCTTGTTCTAAAGTGGGAGTTGGAGGAGCCAGAGGTTCATTGGAGCCATCAACGAACCCAACTGGCAATGAATCTACTTCAGGAAGCTGATTTGCATCTGTATTCTCCATCTTACCTAAACTTTAAGCATTGATATTTTGAACATTAACATACATCGCCATTGCTCTTTTCTGGTGGTAAAATATGTTGTAAACAAGTACAAAGAAGACCATTTTCAGTTAAAAATTAACAAAAGAGGGAGTGAAAGAAATATGAAACTTAGCAGAAAACACATTCCTCGCCAAATCTACAATAGAAAGGAAAATGTTCAAAACCTAGACGTTAAACTCAAAGGCTATCAATGAAAAAACAAAAACAAGTCACCAACATACAAAAAAATGCAAATTTATAAGGAGTAAGACATACAATATAAACCTCAGTTGTGAATTTCTTACAAGTGAAAAAAAGAATAAGGTGCAATTTTTATTCTTGTTTCAAGCCACAATTTTTCTTTGCCAAGGGATGATTATTTTTTGTCCTAACCTATTAGAACTGCAAACAAAAACAAAACAAAAGACCAGACTAAGAGGACAATGCAACAGCTACACCAGTCTCGAAAACATCATTTTTTCCGTGAAGAATCAGGGAATTCCAAGTACCCAAATAACAAACAAATAAAAAAAGGACCCAATTTGCAACTGAGGCTTGTTATTTCGCATTTAATTTCAAATTTCAATCTTTGTTTTCCCTTTTAAAGAAACTAAGAAGCATTAAACGAAGGGAGCTAAACCTCAGTAATCAAAACATTATACTACCCAATTTCCTTTCATTTCTGCATTTTCTGAGCAACCAAACGGAGGGAGATGCATATAACCAGTGATTATTGAGAAACGCAAGACTTTAAAACTAATAAAGACTGATAGGCAAAGTACAAAAAGGAAAAAACAGATCAAGAAGCTTACCATGAGAGAGGCGAAATCTAATTTAAAAATTTAAGACACAGAAAGAAGAGGAAGTCCCTCAAAGTATAACAAGTTGGTGAAGTGAAACGAAAACTGCGGTGGAAAAATTGTTGTCACTCACAGTAGTGGGGTTTTTGGCCAACTGGTTGGTTTACATGCGCTGATCGGCCTGCTTGTCTCTAATGCCATGGTATTTGGGTTTTTTATTTTTTATCTTTTTCGTAGTTTCTGTTAAAATAAATAAAGGCGCGGTATATCAGAATGCTCATATATTTTTGCAATTGCATCTTATTTTGATTTTTTATTAGTTTTACTCTAATTTCGAAATTATTCAGCAACACCACTGGATTTGTACGAGACAAACCGCTCGTAAGCTATTCGAGCTCGGCTCATAAAAATTCGCTCGAGCTCATTCAATAAGTTTATCAAGCCAAACTCGAGTTTGAATCATTAGCTTGCTAGTCAATTTTATCAAGCCAAACTCACGAGTTAGTTTTATTGAGCACGAGCTAATCTTATGGAGCAAGTCGAACTCACGAGCTAGTTCAATAAAACAAAATCAATTAAAATTTATATTAAAACGACATCGTTTTTGTAATAAATTTCGAGCTCGGCTCTTTTATGGTTATCAAGTTGAACCCGAGTCGAGTTCGAGCTTGGCTATTTTTAAACGAGTCGATCTCACCAAAACTCGGCTCGGCTAGGCTCGTTTACAGCCCTAAACACTACTTTCATTTATAATTAACAGTAAAATTTTAAATAAAAAATTATTTTCATTATTTTTTAAAATAATGATAATAATAAGATTTTTAAATATAAAATTATAATCACATTTAACGAATGGTACATTTATAAATTTAGAAAAATAATATTTTTTTAGACATTTACCATTAAAAATAATTAAAATTTTATTTATATTTGTTATATAATTTGAGTATATTACCAATCCAAACACGTTTAACAATTTAGATTTTCACCCTTGAAATATAGATAATATGAAAAGAAAATACGTCCATAAAAAAAATTATATTTCATGAAATTAATTGTACATCATGTTTCGAAGAGTTTTTTGTAAGTAATAGAAATTTATGTTATTAAATTAGCATGTTAATTTCAAAAATTAAAATTTAATCTATACAATATTTATTGGATTGGTTAATGAATTTTTTTAATTTAATTTTTAAAATGTGCTATATGATGTTTAGAAATAATTTTTATTTTCAACTTCATCTTTGATTTGAATCGAAAGTATTATTACTACAAAATGTTGAAATTAGAATAAAACTAATAAAAAAAGTCAAAATAGAGAAAAATTATAAAAACCTATAAAGTTATTTTAATATATTAAGCGAGTAAATAGATAAATAATTACAGTGTGCACCAACTTGATAGTTGCCAAAATTGATATAATTTTTGTCTTAAAAAATATATCTTATAATTTCAATTGATAAAATAAAAATATAAAATTTGTAAAATTTTACTACTTTATTTCTGCAATTATTTTATTAGTATAAATAAATATAAAATTTATATGAAGTGAAATTGTATCATTGTTAATGGAATGGATAAAGAATACTTCTCCACTTTAATTTTTTCCAAAAATTAAATTTCATCGGCATTAAATTTCTTCCTAAGGATATTAAAAACAATATACTATATAATAGGCTTAATGATAAAAAAAAGTTTGAATTTTACGTTTTTTTATTTTAACAATTTTTTTTACAAAAGGCAACCTTTTGATTGAAAAGGAGAGGAAGGAAAGTAGCGGAGAAAAAAATTAACGTGGAATTATCAATTTCATTTCTATTGTTATTTTCCACGCTTGTGTCTGGATATACTAAAGGAAATAAAATAAAATTTATTTTTCGAAAAATTTTACAATAAAGTAAATGTTATTATTAAAAATTGATAATTATATCCTTACTTAAATTGTGGGATATGTAAGAAAGGGTTAAATTTTATTAATTAATTTGGGGTGTTTAGATAATTTAATAAAATGTGTGAAATTTTCAATTTTTTTCATTATTTTTTTTTTCTGTCCGAGTGAAAAATAAGTGAAATATAAATTCCTCCAATATTTTCCTCCTTTTTTTATAAACCATCGAATAACCCTATTATTAGGGACCGACCAATCCTGCTCGGGGCTTAGTCACAATTAAAGCTTTTCACTCTCTTTACATGTGTGTTTAGTAGGGATCCAATCCAGTCTGCTAACTAAGCCACAACCTATAAATATATTTTCCTCCTCTTTTCCAAACAAGGGAAAATATCTTTTCGTCCATATTTTTTATAGTTATTTTTCTTAAAAAAAAAAAAAAAAAAAAAAAAGGTTAAATGTTTATTATGTGAAATATATAAATTATATCCTTAACTTAAATTGTGGTTGGATATGTAAGAAAGGGTTTTTTACAACTCTTTACATTACATTTAATTTGGCGGTGTTTTAGATAATTTAATAAAATGTGTGAAATTTTTCAAATTTTTCATTATTTTTTTTTTTCTGTTCGAGATGAAAAATAAGTGAAAATATAAATTCCTCCAATATTTTCCTCCTTTTTTATATTAAACCACGAATAACCCTATTATTAGGACCCGACCAATCCTGCTCGGGGGCTTAGTCACCAATTAAAGCTTTTTCACTCTCTTTTACATGGCCTGTGGTTTTAGTAGGATTCCAATTCGCAGGTCTAGCTAACTAAGCCACAAACCTAATAAATATATTTTCCTCCTCTTTTCCAAACAAGGGGAAACATATGCTTGTTCGTCATATTTTTTATAGTTATTTTTCTTACAAAAAAAAGAGAAAAAAGAAAAAACAACAGATTCAAAAAACAGAGAGTTAGATTTTTATTTAAAAAAAAAAAAAAAAAAAAAAACACAGATTCAAACAGAGAGTTAATTTTATTAATAAACATCTTAACTATTATTCCATTTCAATTATGGTCTCCATCTAATGTTTATTAAAAGTGTGATGACGTGGCCATTAGTGAGTCCACCAATTGCCCTAAAAGCGCCTCGTGTATCATCCACATTAACATTTCATAAACCCCTCACACACCAAAATGCTGCCATTTTTGCAGTTGAAGTATAGTTATGCCTTAATCATTAACGACCTCATTTCGTTACTACATGAATGAGGGTACTTGATTCGTCACTTTCTATTTCTGTTTCCCTAAACTTTATCTCTTGTATTTGCACCTATCTTCCCCTTCTTCTGCTTCATCTCCTTAAAAATGCCTTAAAGGGCACACTACGTTGCTAGAATTCGACATTATCACTAATAACCATTAAAGACGTCGAAGCATACGTCAAATTGAAGCTCACATTGTTAGCCATGGCCATTTTTTGATTTTTGGAACCGAAATCTGTTAGATTATTTAATACTCTATATGTGGCCCATGTAATTAAAGGACTGGTTCTAATTAAGGTAGTCCAACATAGTGATTATTGTGCTTAATGGATAAGGATCAGTTAGGGTTTTAATATCCTTCCTCTGCCTTATAAAAGATTAAAGAAATCAACAGCGTAGGTTAAGAGAGTGTGACGGCTATCTCAAACACATACGGTGATAGGTTGTTTGAGACGGCTATCCAAACACATACGGTCGCACTAGGTTGTTTTGAGAGGACCGTGAAAAAAAACTTCCGTTGCTGTTATAATCTCTCACGCCATTAATAGAGCAGCACTTATGCGACAAAAGGCACAAACGTGAAGAAAACAATTAGATCTGCCTGTATACGGTGAGAATCAAAATTGCCACAATGGATGGTAATCCATAACTAGGTCTGGTTGTTATGAGAATCCAAAGGTACTCCTTCGCTTATATGTTGTATTTCTTTATTCCTTCCTCTGCCTTATAAAAGATTAAAGAAATCAACAGCGTAGGTTAAGAGAGTGTGACGGCTATCTCAAACACATACGGTGATAGGTTGTTTGAGAGACCGTGAAAAAAAAACTTCCGTGCTGTTGATAATTCTCTCACCATTAAGAGAGCACTTATGGACAAAAGGCCAAAGTGAAGAAACATAGATCTGCTGTTACGGTGAGAATCAAATTGCCACAATGAGGTAATCCATAACATAGATCTGGTGTTATGGATCAAGGTACTCTTCCGCTTATTGTGTATTCTTATTGAATAAATTCTATGAACTATAAGATCTAGGTTATATTAAAGTTATTTTTAACAAAATCGGTCCAAACCGAAATCAAAACCGAGGGCTGCGGTCTAGTTCTGGTTTCAAGTTTTGAGGAACTAACGGTTTTTCCAACTGATTAGAATCGGTTCCACCGGTTCAAACAGGCGGTTCAAGCAGAATTTTTTTTTACTTTTTTCAAAAGTTTATTTGAAATCTCCAAATTAACCATATGAATAACTATGTAACGGCTAGTTTTAAAGAAATTTGTGGAAAGTTGATTTTTTTAAATTTACTATAAATACCCATTATTTTTATTTATTCTCACACAAAATTATTTCTCTCTGCTGCTCTCTACTCTCCAATATTTCTAAGCGCACCCATTTATAATTGTGCAAATTATTGTAAATAATTTCTCCAAAAGCCAATATCTAATTATTGTCCAAGCCTTTAAAAAAAAGTTCCAAGTCTTTTTTTTTTTAACTTTTTTCTTCAAGTTTTTTTTAATCATTTCATAAATATCTAAATTTTAACTTTTCAATAAAAAATGTTCCTTAATTTTTTATTTTTTTATTTTATAATTATGCGATTCGCCGGAAAATCGATTGGAAAATCGGCCGGAATTTTTAATTTTAAAACCGTAACTGTTCGGTTTCAAACCGTAACATGAACTGTCAATTTTCGATTCAATTCTGATTTTAGAATCGAAATTGTCGGTTTTCGAACCGAAACTGTGGCCACCCCTGCACATTGTAAAGGTTTGATATGTAAATACAAATTATGATAGAGGAGAACAGAAAAGTATAGTAATATAGATTATGGTATAAAAATACTTTTATGTTTGAAAAAATAAAATTAAATCCATTTTCACTTGAAAATATGAAAAAAAAAAGTCAACTGTATTTATAGAATATATAATTAAAACTCTAAAATTGGATGTATGGCTTGGACATGTTCTAAGAATAATTATATTTTTAGTTTCCAAATTTTTCATTTTTTTTTTATTTTGGAGTTACTATAACGATTGAGTTTTTAAATTTTTTAAAATTTTCAAAATTTGTCTTCCAGTTTTTAACAAGTGATAGCTGCCTTGGCCGGAAAAAAAAAAAATGTAAAGTTTGCCAGGCCACTACTTCTGATGGTGGTGGCGGCGGTTGATATTATGCATTTCACAGGCGCAGTAAATTGTTTCTCATCTTATTTAGCAAAACCATTAAAGGAAGTTTATTTTTTAGGAATTTGATACACAGGGTTTTTTTTTTTTTTAGAGATATAATTCATTAATAATAAAATCAAGTGTTATAAATACTCAATTAGAGCAGACATAAAAACTTACTATTATTATTAATAGAAAGTTCGCTATCCTTCAACAATAACAAAAGATTTATATTTTTTTGAATAATAAAAATAAAACTAAAAGAAACATGACCGATATAAATCTTCATAGTAACAACTGATCCTTTAATTGATTTGGACGATAAAATAACTTCTCCAGATCTTTTATGCTTAGATTATTTTTTCAAAAACTTATTGCGTATGACGTACACCGATGAGTTTAAGTTACTATGTGTTGTTAATAACATCAATAGAGGAACAAGTCGCACTACCAAACTCTATTGATCGAAGATACATATTAGTAAAACAAGATCTAAATTCTCTAACCAAATAAAATCAAATATCATATCTTTTAAGAATGAACTAAACTCTCATGGAAGAAGGGACAAAAGAACTCCGAATACGAAAACAAAGCAACAATAACAAAAAAAAAAAAAAGAAAAAAGAAAGAAAAAATGAATCTATTAAAAAAAATCTGAATTTATTAAAAATAAATAAAAGATTAGAGACGACAAGATGATACACAGGGATTATAAAAAGGATCAGATGGACAATATTAAACGGAGGTTTAAAACGTTATTTTTCAAAATTTTCATGTCAGCATTGTCTTATTTGGCAAAACTTGCAGCTCTTTTTTCTCCAAGTCAACTGGCACGTGAGTCCCACACGTGCACAATCGTATTTTTAATTAGTCATAGTATTCCAAGACACCTAACTACAAAGTATTAAAAATTTAAGCACTTAATCATTGTTGTTTCAGTTGAAATACCGAAATAGAAAAAAAATAAAAGTTTGGACATTGAAATTTTAATTATCCCTATGTTTTATTATTAGAGATATTTTGATATTGTACGACCATTTAACAAAAAAAAAAAGAGAGCAAATTAACATATCAAATTTTATTATACTTGATCAAACCAAAAGGACTACATAGCAAGTGTTTTTGGTATATTTTGAACATTTCACGTTCACTTAACGGAAAAACTAAACATTGGTAGAGATTATAGTATAAGGATTTAGTAATGTAATTTTGAAAATCAAGATCTATATAAATATTAGGGGTGTGCACGGGACTGCGGGAATCCTAACTGGTTTTCGAAAACTATCTCAAATTTTTCATTTCGAGAAAAATATGATATTAATTTAATAGTCTTGTTCGAATCTCATCCCAAAAATAACTATGGAATGAGACTGGTTCTTTGATTAAAACTGATCCGTACTGATCCAAGTTCTGTCCATCTCATTTCAAAAATTGGGAATTCCTGTCCCACTTTTCTTTAAATTATAGTTGTCCTTTTTTAGGAATTTCAAATTATATTCATAAAAATCATCTTATCCTTTTTTATTTTAGTTTTTTTATGATATCAATAACTGCTAAATTAATAATAGTACAAAAATATAATATGTATTTTTTAAAATATAAAATAAATCAACTAATTTTATATATTTCTCAATATAGGTTTTTCCTCTATTATTCTATAGTATGTGTCAAGTAAATATTTTTGAATAAATTTTTTCTACTAAACAAAAAATTAAAAGATTAATCAACATAAGGGAAACTATTAACTTCAATTAATCTGATTATTGGATTATTGGTTATGATTATTTATTTTTCAGATGATATTTATGATTAAATTAAGTGTAAAACTTAAATCAGTTTAAAGACAACATTGACAAAAATAAAAATGAGTTAAAATTTATAAAATACATATAAAATTAAATTGTATATAGTTTTTGCATTATTTTATTTTATTATATCTAATGTTTTTATTGACTAGAAAATAACTACTTGAAAATCTTTTATTATAACTTTAGTAGTACATCATCAATTATTGAATTAATTATTTGATTTATTCTTTTTTTTTTTTAACTCAAACTTATATAAATGAATTTTATATGGACCCTTATTTTTTTCTATTTTTTATTTCTATTGTAATCAATGAATATAGTAATTTTTTATCTTTTTTTATGAAAATAATTTAGTAAGACTATGGAAAATTTCGATTGATTTTGACAACCCATTCCATCATGTCTTATAGACCCGAATTCCCGTTCCATTCCCTTCCAAAAATTGAGATGGGATGGGATACGACTACATATCTATTGGAATGAGATTGAAACTCTATTTCTATGTCCCCATATTTTGGGATGGGATTGAAAATTATGTAATTCTTGTCCCAACCCGGACCATGCACACCCTAATAAATATATAAAAACTAAAACATAAAACTTATATGTCATAGTGTCTACATATATTGAGGATGGGATGGGATACGGCACCTTACATATCTATTGAATCTGAGATTGTAAACTCTTATTTCTATGTCCCCATATTTTGGGATGGGATTGAATAATTATTGTTAATCCTCTCCATGTGCTCAACCTCGGTGACCATGGCCACACCTACTCACCATTAAATATATTAAAAACTAAAACATAAACATTTTATATATGGTCCATAGGCGCCTTCTAAAGTGGTCTATCAAGATATAAGTATGTATATTAGTACGTGATACCTAGTAATGTCTATATATACTATACTATATATATGGTAGTATAGTATACTAATTATCACTAGGTGATAAGCAAAGCAGTATCTGCGAAATTATATGGAAAGCCAATTGTAAACTAACTAGTATGAGGGCACAATAATTATTTAGCATAGTTTATAAAGGAAAATTAAATCAAATAGTATCATGACGCAAGCAATGGTGTAAGAGGATTAGGCTTTGGTGCTTCTTGTGATATTTTCTCAAAACGATCAATTCCCTCCTATCAAGATAATATCAGGGTAAAAAGAATTATCTATAGCACCTTATATATATATGTATATATATATATATATATAAGCAAAGCAGTTTGCATTATATGGAAGCCAATTGTAAACCTCTAGTATGAGGCGGACAATAATTATTTAGCATAGTTATAAGAAAATAAAGTATCATGACGACAATTGTAAGAAGATAAGTTGTTTTATATTTTCAGATAATCCCTCTATCAAGATAATATCAGTAAAAAGATTATCTATAGCATTTAATATATTAATATAAATCTCTTTATTCTTACAAAATAATTAATAAGTAATCCACGCGCTTAAAAAGAATGTGAATAAACAATGCATTACTATTAAATAAACAATATATAAGCAATTTAAAAAATATAAATTGAACGTATAGGATACCAAAATTAAAAAAAAAAAAGTAGGACATCCGCATACTTGGGACATACTACACCAAATAAGTAATATATTAATATTTCAAATAAATAAATAATAATTTACAATAAATTATAAACATAAAATAAAAAAACTTTAATTTCTTATTTTAATGACGCCAAAAATATATAAAAATACTTATTTTTTTTATTGGCAATAAAAGAAATCTTGGTTGATTAGCTTGGTGTATGGAGTAGTCTCACAGGAGCTGAGTTTCACGAAAATAGGACACGAGATACAGAACGTACGAGATACGATAATTTTTAAAAAAGGTAAGACATTCACTCGCTTTAAACAGATTACACTAAATAAGTAAGACATTAATATTTCAAATAAATAAATAATCATTTATAATAAACATAAAATACAAAAACACTAAATTTCTTATTTCAATAACACAAAAGCAAATAAAAAAACACTTCATTTTTATTGGTAATAAAAAAATCTTAGTTAATTAGTTTTTTGCATGAAGTAGTCTCATATACCAAAAGTTAGGTTAATACATCCACTTAACCTATTTATGATATTAAGCGGGTTACACGAGTTGTGTGTGGGTCAACATAACTCACTGAATTTATTTCTGATATTAAGCAGGTTAAAAGTGTCGTGTTCGTGTTAACCGTCTAATTTTCATATTGTGTTTGTGTCAAAGTTATAAAAATTATTTATTTTTTAGTATTGCGTTCTAACACTAGTATATATAAAAGTTGAGATAAAGAGAATGTTTAAAGTGTTATCTTTATTCAATATTATATTTTTTTCTTATAATTTTAATTTTTTAATTTATTTTCCCCTATTTTGATTGGCCATATATTAATATCTAATATGATTAATTTAATATTTAATATCTTAAAAATTATTTTTGAAATTGAATCATATCAATATCTTTGTATCTAATCCTTATCTACAGCCATCTTTAAATATCTTCAAAATCATCATCTCCATTCAAATCTGCTAAGAAACAATCAAAATTAATGCTATCTGTACGCCCTTCCCCCTCTCTATATATACGATAATCATACGCAAAAAAAAAAAAAAAAGGACGAACAAACACAAAAAGGGTACGAACAATGACGCTGAGGAAGAGGAGACGTGTCAAAGGAGGGCAGTGAGAATGCCAATAAATGCTTTCTAAAAAAAAAAAAAAAAAGGACGAACAATGAGGCTGAGGAAGAGAGACGTGCAAAGAGGAGGAGAATGCCAAATAAATGCTTTTCTTCGAGAATTTGTGCTGCAACCGCGTTTAGCACCGTTTTCTTTTTGACACCCATCTTCTGTCATTTTAATTATGCGTTTATAGTTTGATGCAAATTTGATTTTGCATGCTCATTCTGATTCTGAAGAGGAATCATAAATATTAGATGATTCAGAATTAACCTTATACCCATATGCTCTCTTTCAAGGCCATCGAAAAGAAAGATCAAAATGACCATCAAAAGTGGCAAATATACGGCGCAGATCACAAATCTTTGAATTTTTTAAATATGACAATAAACTAATAATTATTTAAAAATATATATAAATATCAGCATCCGAAGCATATTCCGAGGCCTATTTTTCATTTTTTGAAAATTTTGAGTTTTTTACTTTTTTTTCCCTTAATTTTTTATATTTTGATTTGCCAACTTAATTGTTTTTTTAATTTAATATTTAATATATAACAATGATAATTGATAATTTTTGAAACTAAAATTTATTCAATCATCCAACTTGATCCAGCTAAAAATATAACTTTTGAATTTATTAAATTTAAGAAAAAAAAATTTATGCCTATATCAACTTCTATAGATAGAACAATTTCTTGGTATCCTAATTCATTTCTCGTATATTCTTGAAAACCAACATGACAATAAAAAAATATGTATTCAATCTTTTTTAATATTTATATTAAAAATAAAAAATTTTTAAAAATGATAAGATAATTGATAATAATATATAATAATATTTATTTAAATATAATATATATATAGTATATATATATATTATATATATTGATATATATATATATATAGAACATAACACCTCGGAACAACGACTAATTAGAATATTAAGATACTTAGATAGCATAATGCTAAAAATATTATTTTATTGAGATGAAAATAATTTTTATGTTTTTAAAATTATTTTTTAATATAATTGATAGAAAGTTTGAATTAATGCATTAAATTTTCAGTTTTTTTAAATAATAATAAACTTAATAATTATCATTAATACTTTCAAAACCTTTTATTTTCTTGTTTGTTTAAATCATTAACAATATCATTTAATATTTATATATATACAAAGATATAATTAAATATTTATTATTTTCATTTTATTTTTTCTACTCTTAGAAAATTTGTATGGATTCCCCTATTGAATATAATTGAGCAATAAAAAAAAAAACTAGAATCGTACTTAGCAAAAAAAAAAAAAAAAAAAGTACTTAGCAAAAAAAAAAAAAAAAAAAGTGAAGTCTCTCTTTGCAACAATAATCAAAGGTTAAGATTATTTTCATGGCATTCTTTACTAAACATGAAGCTTAATCAATTGGCGATAGCGTAGGAATTTAAATAATATTCGGGTTTCTGATGATCAAATTTGAAATATGACTTTGTGATTTAAATAAATTAATTTATAACTATCATTGTCTTTAAAATGTCATATATAAGCATTTTATTTATTATCCTATAATTAGACGTTTTTATTTTTATTATTCAGTATATGACCCTAAATCATAGTAATTGCAATTTTTTTATAGTGGCTGTTTTTTCACTCAATGAAAATTAAAACTTAACCTGTTTCTTTTTCTAAACGTGATTATGATACGTTTGAATAAAAAAAAATTTATGATAGAATTATATTTGTGATTTTTTATTTTGTTGATGCGCGATGTTTCGCTAACCTATTTCAAATCAAAAAAAAAAAAAAAAAAAAAGTGAATCTCTCTTTGCAAACAATATCAAGTTAAGATTATTTTCATGGCATTTTACTAACATGAGCTTAATCAATGTGGCGATAGCGTAGGAATTTAAATATATTCGGGTTCTGATGATCAAATGAAATATGACTTTGTGATTTATAAATTAATTTATAACTATCAGTGTCTTTAATTCATATATAAGCATTTTATTTATTATCCTATAATTAGACGTTTATTTTTATTATTCAATATAATGCCCTAAATCATATAATTCATTTTTTTATAGTGCTGTTTTCTCAATGAAATTAAAACTTAACTTCTTTTTCTAACGTGATTATATACGTTTGAAATAAAAAAAAAATTTATGATAGAATTAATATTTGTGATTTTTTTTTGTGTGCGCGATGTTTCCTAACCTATTTCAAATCAAAGCAAACTTTAATGAATATATTTTTTTTAAGTTTTTAGTATTTGTTTAGCTTATGTTTGGATTTTAGATTGTTTATTCAAAATTAATTCAGTAACTAATATTTGTACATATTAATCTTAAAATCTATTAAAATATTTATGCAAAGTAAAAATTTTATTTTCATATTTATAAAACGATCATTTAAAGGATTCATTAAAATTACAAACTTTTTTTTTTGAAAATATTAAAATTACAAACTTGATTCATGAATATATATAGATTTATCTAAAAAGATTATTGCGCATTAATGAGGATATTTTATTGAATATTTGAATTCATTAAAAATGATTATTTTTTATAAAAAAATAGCATTTGTATTTCTAAATCATAATTATTTAAAAGAAATATATCTTAAAAAATTAAATTTGGCTAGAATAATAAAATGATTTTATATTATTATTCACATCTACTTATTATTAATTTATTGGACTAAAACCTACTAATCTAGCACTACATAGTAATTAGCCTTTACTATTTAGTTAATTTCTTTAATTAATTAAAAAATAGTTTTAGGAGACTGAACTGAAATTATCCCCAATTTGATTTTGTTTTCAAAACCACACAATCTTTCCAATCTACATTTAATAAATAAAAAATACACTTTAGGAGACAACAATTACGAGTATATATACATATATGTATATATACCCCCACAACACAACACAACACAACGAATACCGTTTCATTCTTTATTTTTTCACAGATAGAGACCCATTTTCTTTCACTTCAGCTTCTCTTCTGTTTCTCCCGCCATGGACGACTCTGGCAATACAACCAACGCTAGTACCAACCGGAATAGTAATAAGATCGGCGGGAGCGGTGGTGTTGTCATTGGTGGACCGGTGGAGACAGCCAGAGCAGAGAAAGCGGTGTGGTTAATGAAATGCCCTGCTTTGGTCTCTCGCTCTTTGAAGAACCCAACTCTTGATGATCCTTCTCGCCCAGTTGCTAAAGTAGTCCTCTCCATCGACCCTCTTAATTCCGGAGATGATAACTCCTCTCGTCAGGTTTCGAATCTCATACATTGTCTCTTTTTATGTCTCTGTTGGTTTATACGTATTGAAAGTTTATGTATTATAATCTTTGTACCTGCATGTCTTGTTTTCTTGATTTGACGGGTTTACAAAATTTTTTTGATTTCTAGGGTTTTTGGCTTCTTTCCATTTTCCTTTTATTTATATTATGTGATATTTTGTTAGTATTTTCATTTTCATGTTCATGCAGTGTTATACTGATTTTTTTTTGTTTGGGTATTGTTTTTCTGCATGCATTTTCTTGAATTTTTATGTTGAAATTATGAATTTGTATTCTTTTTACATGTCATTTTGCTGTTATATATCTTTTTGTTATTTGATGAATGTCACTTTTTAATATCATGTATTTGTTTTTATCTTATCTGAGGCAAGTTATTGGTTTCACAAATACTGAAATGTAAATGAAATATGATTCTGTTATTGCATGAGCTTTTTAATTTTGCATCTTTTGTATTATGTTCCCTTTCTGTCTTGATATCAAGGGGGGAGGGCTTGGGGGGATGAATGCAGAGTAAAAGAGGCAAAATCTTTATAGTGTTGGATTTTTTGGAATGGAGAAATTCAGTGTTTATGGCTTTCCCAAAGAAATAGTTCTATTACTATTGCTATGTTCATGAAACTGAATACGTTTTGGGTGTCATTTTGTGAATTTGATAACAAGTGATATTGATTTTTGTGCCTCTTTAACTACAAGATTTGCAAGGGAACTTATACACAAGTTAAATTGACTTTGTTTTCATTTTGTAATTCTTCTTTAAATTAAGATGGTGATGGAATTTAGTTAAATTCATTGTCATTTAAGTTTATTTTTGGCACTGTTGGATGAAGCATAGAAGTTTTGTCAGAATGGTGAGGAAGAACAGCTTCTTTAATCTGCCTACGTTCAACTCCCCAGCACATTTTTTTGATGGAACAATGTTATAAACAAATTTCAGAGGCACACTGTGTTTGATGTTTTTCAATTTCCATCCTTTTGTTCTCCTCTATCTTATAAGTCACATGACTGTTCAGTTCACCATGGAATTGGCTGACAATGAATCTGGAAATGCACCCAAGTCTTACTCCATGGATATGTCTGAAGATTTTATCCCGATGTCTGTGTTTTCTGAGTCATCTCAAGGTAAGCATGCACCTTTTTGAGATGCTCTGCTTGAAATTCATTTTTTCATGAATAGAGTGACTCGATCATTGTGAATTTTTCACTTTGCTCTGACAAATAGCTTTTATCTACATGCTATTCTTCTTCTCTAGCACCTTTTTGCCCCTCATTTTTGCTTTATATAAATTTTGCATGTTTTCATACTTCCTTTGCTGGTTAAAATCTGGTCCTATCATGTTAATTTTTCATTTATATGAAAGTAGGGCGTTCAAATTGGGTAGGCATATTAGCATGATCAAATCCAATGAAAAAGGCCTTTAACATTTTTAATTTTTCAAAGAACAGAATATTAGGATGAATTTTTCTGTATGCCACAGTTAGCTAGAACTTAGATACAAATATACATAATGAGCTGATGTGAAAGTTGTATGGTCTCTTGCCTCTTCACAAGGGTGATCATCAAGAATCAGTGACTTGAGCTTGTGTTAAACTTACAAAAGAAGTGGTAGTGGTTCATGGAAATTTGTTTACTATCCTTCTGGATTTATTATTTTCCTAACATGAGAACTCACTGTGTTTCTTCTTTGTTCTCATTATGCCATGAAGAGTCGACAAGTCCTGTGTGCTCTCTCTCTCTCTCTCTCTCTCTTTAATGTTTTGTATGGGTTCCTTCTTTGAACTCTATTATCTGTGCTTCAATGCACACAGGAATCACAAACATTTAAATAAAGAATATTTTATCAGCTCAATTGGCTTGCTTTTATGACATTTGGAATTTGGCACTAAAGTAGTAAATATCTTTGTCTAACAGGAAAGGTTTCTGTGGAGGGAAAAATATTATTTAAATTTGACATGAGGCCCCATTCTGAAAACCTTGAGAACTATGCAAAAATTTGTCGTGAAAGGACTAAGAAGTATATGACCAAGGGCAGACAAATACAGGTAGTCTTTTCACAAACTCCCAGTGTCTTATATCTTATGTAGATTATCTAATCTGTTTAATCATTGTCTGATTCTCATTTCAGGTCATCGACAATGACACTGGGAGTCATATGAGGCCCATGCCATTATTTATTGCCTCTACACCCAATGTACTTATGGCTAACTTCTTTTTGCATGTAATTTATATAAAAATTGCACTTTGCTTTTGTGGAGACACTTCTCTTTTTGCCAGTTTATGATAAGATCAGATCATATCTACCACATTGACTATCAAAAATTACTATGAGAAGAGCTGATATTTTTGCAATAGGAGAAGAAGAAACCACCTGCCAAAGCAACAGATACGAAAAGAACAAGGAGAGACCGTGGAGAGATGGAAGATATCATGTTTAAGCTCTTTGAAAGGCAATCAAATTGGACATTAAGACAACTCATCCAAGAGACTGACCAACCTGAAGTATGTACTTTTAACCAATTGGTTTCTGCTTAAGGTTTTCTTACTTATTCTGTTTATTGAACCTAGTAATCTATGCTTGATCTTATACCGAATCATGTTGTGTGTTTTCTTTTTATCTTTTTTCAAGAACATGGTTATCTCTATAGAGGATATTCCACTTGCAGGAAGTAAGTACCATGCCATGGAATTATCTTGGATGTACACCTCCTAATCCAAACTCTTGTTTTATGCCTTCAAGCCTTGCCCAAATATTTAGGCTTGACAACTTCATATCTGATTTTATCATTAAGCTGTGGTAGTTCACATTTTACTTAAGTTCCAACCCACTGATCTGAATGCTCGAAATTTTTAGTTCTTCTGCCTTTGTAATTCCCTGAAATTGATGTATTTATTACTAAACATTGTCATATTACTCATATATTAATTGGTTGATGTATTTGTTAACCATTTATGTACTGATGCTAAATGTATTTACTGTCCATTGTTCCCCTTCACTCGTTTGTCTTGCTGTGATTATTCTCCTCGCTTGATATCTAACTGCCCAACATTATATAATCATGTCGTGCAGTTTTACTTAGCTACCTGACAAAATTATTATGTCATCTTAGTTCCAGAAGTACCTTCTATTCATCTAATTTTTATTATTAAATGACAAGTTTTTTCAACCATGCCATCTTTTATTTCTGTATTCTGTATCAGTGATGCATCCAATAAGCACTAATAAGATATTGGTTTGGAAGAAGAGAGGCTAATATGAATCCAGCTGATTCCATTACCCTGTGTAATCATGAATGAATTTCTAGCTCCATGGTTGATCAATGCAGAAATGGCCTCTGCATATTAGAATTTCTGAGAGGTTTTTTAGTATTGTAGCTGTATTCTTTTCTGGATGCTGTTATTCTTAGATTAAATTTAAATTTTACTTCTACCAGGAAGAAGGTGGAATTGGCTTGTTTTATTCCAAGCTGCTAAAATATTTGGAAGATATTTGCAGTCTGTATCCATACTTTTTTGTGACTCAGATATGTGGTTGTCTGCAGTGAACTTATCTCGCTGTTTCTGTGAAATGAAATTGTTAATCTTCTAATATAATTGGTTATTTTCATGTTCTCTATGAGTTATCACATTATGAATGATATTACTAGGCATCTTTCAACAGCCTTTTCTTGGTTTCTTCACTTCTGAGGAATGCTATAAACTCTCTCTCTCTTCTTTTTCTTTCTCCTTGTGTTTGTTGGGGATTTTTTTTCGTTTTTTTTTTTCTTTTTTGCTTTTTCCTTGTTGAATTGATTGTTTAGCATTCTCACCTTTTTCATTTTCTATTGATCTTTTCTTTTTACAGCAATTTCTGAAGGATATCCTTAAAGAACTTTGTGTCTACAACAATAAGGGTACTAATCAAGGATCATACGAACTGAAGCCAGAATACAAGAGAACAGCCGAGGAACCAGGTGCTAAATGAGTTTTAGCGTGCTTATCAATGATTATAGGAAGTAAACCTTTAGTCGTAATTGTCAATGCTTTATTTTTTTTCTCACCCCCCCACCCCCACCAAAAAAAGAACTGTTATACTGTTGCCTTATTTTTCAAATGTAATTGAGATACATACTCCAATGCAAAGAAGGTAGGCCATGAAAGAAACAATTACCTTATTGAACTTTCTGACCTCTTGTTTGATTTTATTATTGCATATTAAACTTTAAGTTCACATTAACTGGGATCATCTAAATGGATGTTTTCTTGCATTGATCTAGAACACTTTTCTGCAGCTGATTTTGTCATATATGCATATGCATGAATTTGTTTCGTATCGGAGATGAAATGAGATGATCATAGGATATAAGATTGAACATGCAAATGTTCTTTTACATCACAGATTATGAAGTTGATCTTATTTCCACTAGATAGAAATCACCCAAGCTGAATTTTTTTTTTTTTTTTACTTTTGGCATTGAGGAGTTGAATATGGGTCTTTTATTTTTTTATTTTTTTTCTTTTTGGTGTTAAACTACGAGCGTCCCCAATGTCCAGCCCACTGGGCTGCGCTTAATTCTGCTCGACCTGGGGTTGATTTGAGTAAAAAAGACTTAGTTATATGTACACTTACTGTCAAGCTAAGACCTATGCCTATATGAGCGTTGTAATGGTGATTTTGAGCATGTCCTTGAACCTAAATGTTTACTTTTGTCTCTTGTCGTCATTATTGTGTTCTATAATGCACCTAAAAGAGTGGATTTTGCGAATGTGTTTTACGAAAGGGTGAGTCACTGTTGAGTCCCTCTGTATAGTGAAATACCGTATGCAGGATTTGTGTTTTCAACAGTTAATTTAATAGTTTAATAAACCCTTTTAATTAGCTTGGCTAGTCACGTGAATCGATTATTAAAATTTGACTACTGACGAGTTTAATGTTTTTGAGGGTTCTAGATGAGCTGAGGTGCGTTGCGTCAATCTCGGTTTAACTCAAGCTTGGAAAATATGCTTGATTTGTTTGTAGTTTATAGTTTATAATAATAATAATATATTTTTGACTTTTAAATGCTCAAAATTTAGTTCAAATTTGGCTTTTTATTAAAGAAACTCCATAAATAAGCTTAAATTCAATTCATTAAGCTTATCAAATAAGTTCAAATAAACTTTTTACAATTCATTTAGTTCATTTATAGACTTTGATCTATTTGGTTTTTTTTTTTTTTTTTAAACCACCAGTATCCCGACTCTATTACTAAAAATATTCTAATCTTGTTCCGGGTTTAGTTACAGTTAAAATTCTGCGTTCCTTCATGTAGGTGTGATTAGCGGAAATTGAATCCAATAGCTCTTTACACATGCACAGCCTGCGTAGCTAACTGAGATTGAATCCAAGAGCTCTTCGTAAATGCTCAACCTGCGTAGCTAACTTAATCACAACTCCTCACATGTTCAGTCTATGTTGCTAATTGAGCCACAACACGTAGGTTAGATCTATTTAGTTTTAACTATTGTATTAGCTTAGCTGGTAACTAATATCTATAGGTTTTAGTTAAATGAATACAAGTTATTTGGTAAAAATAGAGGTTGATATTGAAATATAAAATAATATTATTATTTTAAATAATATATTTATATAGGTTTTAGTTAAATGAATATAAGTTATTTGGTAAAATAGTGGTTGGCATTGAAATATAAAATATTATTATTATTTAAATAATATATTTATATATATATACACTCTGTATAAATGAAGTTCAAATATAATTAAATATGAACGTATAGTAATTGATAGGAAAAAAAAAGCTTAAAAAGAAATTTGATGGAGTTAACTATTAATTGAAATTTTTATCAGCTATCAATTGTTGATTAAACATCTCTTAGCTTCTGTATGGGCGCAAACTAGCTTTCAACTACATAAGAATGCGATGCTTCTCAAATAGCTAATGAATTTCTCATTTAATGCTGATGTGGAAGAGTTTATAACGTTAATTTTTAGATAATAAACTATAAAATATAATATATCAATCCATATATATATATAGGGCGCAAAAACTAGCTTTCAACGTACATAACGAATGCGATGAGCTTCTTCAATAGCTATAATGAATTATCTCATTTAAATTGCTGATGTGGAACGAGGTTTAATAACGTTAATTTTTTAGATTAATAAACTTAAAAATATATATATCAATCCCATATATAATATATATATATATAATATATATATATATATATATATATATATATTATTTGAGTGGTATATATATCTTACTGTATATATAAAAATGTGAGGATGGAGAAAAATAATGAGATTTCTGATATCGTTTTCAATGAAATTTAGGATATCTTAAAATAGTTTAGTTGTATCAAATTCAAAAATTACATTTTATACTTATGAGTGTTTGGATGAGTAGTTCAACACTCTTTTTTTTTAGATGAGGTTGAGAGTTGGATTCTCATGAATGGAGCAAATATCTGTGTTTAAAATAAAATAAAAAATACATTTTATTATTTGATTGAATATAATTTCTAAAAATTTTTTTAAAATAAATAAATATATATAATAATAATATATATATATAAAAGAAAAAAAGTAAATGCTTTTTTTTTTTTTTTTTTTTTTATGGTTTTTTTTTTTTTTTTTTTTATGGTTGTAGGAAAAATTGTGGGTTTATTTGGAGATGATATAACCTTTCTTTTATTTAATCTTTTTTTATTACTTAATTAACTTATTTATTTATTTTAAATTTGCAACTTAGAATAATATAGAAACAAAATACTTAAATAAACTCATTAAGTGACAAATATTGGATCGTAGCATGATTTATTTTTTAATTTTCATTTATTGACTTGGTTTTTTTTCAATCAAAATCAAATTTAATTAAATTATAGCATCTCCGGAGTTATTTTTGAAATTCAAATTGATAATTCTTTTAATATAATTTATTTTTTATTATACGTTGAGTTCTTAAAAGAGTTTTATTCTTAATAAAAATTTATTATTTATTATTTTCTTTTTGGTTATTGAATTAATTTGGAACTATCACTTTATTAAGAGATTTATATCTCCTTTGTAATAAATAGATAGCCTTCTGGTTAAACATTTTTAATTTTCTTGATATTTTTTTCTTTTTAATATCCTAAATATATTTGACTTGAAAATAAAATAGTGTTTATGAAATTGAAAAAAAAACTAGAACTAGATATTTCTCTTTTGGGTTTCAAGAGTTTATGTGTATGTTTATATATTTTTTTTTTCAATGCACCGGACAAATACTACTATCACTATAATCAAAATGATTATCATTATTAATTCAGATCATCTTCTCGTTTTTTTTACCTATCGGTAAATAAAATTTATTATTATTTTTCATTATAGCTGTATATAAATATTGATTTAGAATTTAAGACAAGTTTAGAGATTGAGTGATTACTTGATTTTCATTTTGAGCTCCTATCAGGGTTTTAAGAATCTATATTTATAAATTAGGGATTAAAGGATTAGGTATAATAATTAGATTGAACTTTATTTTGAGACTGCTTCACTATATAAAAATAGAATCAAGTACATAAAAAATAACATTACAAGTAGCTTATTCGACAAAATCTAATATAAATTAACTAACTGTATTTATTTTAATTTAAACAAAAACTTATTGTAATTTATTTTAATTTAACAAAAACTTATATTTTAATATTATATAAATAAAAATTTTGAAAAAGTATAAAAAATAAAAATATAACGAGTACATAAAAAATAACATTACAAGTAGCTTATTCGACAAAATCTAATATAAATTAACTAACTGTATTTATTTTAATTTAAACAAAAACTTATATTTTAATATTATATAAATAAAAAATTTGAAAAGTATAAAAAATAAAAATATAACGAGTATTGTCAACATATAGCGCATTTCATAAAAAAGACTAGTATAATATAATATTAAAAGAATTGATGAAAATTATAAAATTTGCTTAAATTAAGATTTTTTTTCTCATGTGACTTTTATTTCATGTACATCAGCCTAATGCGACTTGGCTTTAGCGACAAACAAATATTAATTGCTTGTCGATATAAATCCACTCGTCTATTCAGAGGAAATAAAATTACAATTTAGTCCTTTTTTAGAAAATTAGAAAAAACATAAATAGGGTCTTGAATTCGGTTTTTTTTTTTTTTTCAACGAAAAACCAAATTTTACTAATTAAACTCAAAAATAACAACATTGGAAATAAAACTGTAAGGAACAAGAATTCACTTCGTAAGATCAAACAAAGAACTCACATCAATTGCTAATAAGCATACAACTTTATTCTTTGATCTTCTCACAAACATTTGAAAATAAGATAAAATATCCATTAATAAAGCTTTACTGTCAAGAATGATACCATCAAAATCTAACCAATTGGGTCTATTTCAATTCGATCAAACGGTTCAATTTTATTAAAAAATAATTATTTTAAAATAATTGATTTCAAAATTATAAAATATTAAAAACTAAAAATCAAATAATCAAACCAAAAATCGAAAATAGTTCAAATTGGTCCGGTTTCAATTTTTCTAAAGTTTGCCCAAACCACAAACTAGGAGGAATGCTTTTTATCTCTAACATTAAAACTCTCCTGCAAAGCATCCATGTTCCGACTGCAACCACTATTTATTAAAGTAGAGCTCATGGGAGAAAAAAACACAACTCTCTGTAACATATAGACTCGTCGGTTCAGGCAACCAAGAATCTTCCCAGACATTTAGGATCATATTATTATTAATAAATAATATATTTTATGTTAAAATTTATATTATATTAATTAAATAATTTCCGAATTTCAAATTAGTAAGAGACGAAACTTAATAAAACAATATTAAAAAATTCAAAAACAATTATATCATATTGTTAGATTCTATTTCTAATAAAGTTTAAAATGATTTTTTCAAACAATAATTTTTTTTTTTTGACATTTTTTCAAACAATAATTTTGATTTTAATACTAAGCAGACTCCAAATAATGAATGCAATGGGTCAATAAAAATAATGAAAATAATTCCAAAAGAAGTATGATCAAATTGAAAAAAGAAAAAAAAAGAAAAAAGAAAAGGATTTGGTCAACCAAAGGAAAAATGGCAAGAAACACCCTAATGTGAATAGAATAATGCTAACTATAACACACGCAATTATCATGGCTGACCTAACCAAAACCCAGACCGATTGTCCGTTTCCAACTTTTGACTATTAAACCAAGTGGCGTGTGCTAAGCACGGCGTCGTTTACTGTCTCTCTACCCTCTTCTTTCTTCATCTTCCAATTCAATAAACAAATATAATCTCCCTCGTTTTCATCTTTGGCACCTAACTCTCTCTTTGATTCCTTTCTGTGTCTCCGATTATCTATAGAATTTTTTTCCTCTCCATTCTCGTTCTTCGCCTCCTGGGTTTCACTGCAATATCAGGTATGTCGTTTTATGCTTCTGGGTTTCTTCTGCAATTCTATAATTTTGTTGAATTTCTTGTTTATGATTTTTTTTTTTTTGTTGTTGTTCGGTGTTTAGATTTTGTTGTGCATTTCTGGGCTTGATTTTTGTTCTTTAATTTAGTTGCTGTGATCATGATTTATTAGTGCTGAATTTTGTTAACTGTGAGCTTTATTGTTTAATGGGAAAAAAGATTGGATTTTGTTGATTTAGATGTTTGTGACTTGTTAGATCGATTGTTTTAGGGATGTTGTTTTGAAATTGGGTTTTAGAATTCAACTGGGTTTTTGCTTTTCTTTTTTGAGATCCAAGCTTATTGTAATCCTTTCAGTTTTTTTATGGTTTTGGAAATATTTCTGAATTTATAGTATTATAATATATTTGGTAAAGTTTTAGTATTTGGAAATTAGTAATTATATTATCAAATTTGATTTCATAAAATGCAGGTTTTCCTTGTTGAAGTTGGAAACTTCATGGTTTCTTTATTAGGAGTCCTAGTCTATCTGGTATCATTTTTGGTTTGTAGGCTGTAAACTTTTCAGTAGAGGAATGAATTTTCAATTTTATTAATAAATTTTAAAGCTAAATTAGTTTTATTTAGAATTCTGTGATCCAATTTGAGCTCTAAGTTCTGAATTTCACTCCATAAACCCGGAAATCTTCCATTTGAGCCTAATTAACCCACAACAATCAGCATCCAATTCATTTGGTAATCTCAAAACACTGTTATTACTTGTCTCTTACTGAAATTGTTTCTTTATTCCTTATCTTTGTTACATTACTTTTGAGAGTTTGTTCGAGCTAGTTCATGCATGCTTCTAATGTTGTACACTATCAAGTCACATGGTATTTAATCTGTAAAATTTACGCTTTTAACCATTACTGATAAATATGAGCTGGGATTGTTTTGATTTTTTATATGTATCTTGTTTTCTACTGTGACCCTTGAGGATTAGCTAAAGAGATTTTACCCTTGTTTCTTGCCTGGACCTTTCTTAACTTGATTAGCCTAATAACAGGCTGATTTTTACCATAGCGAGATGTTATAACCTATGTATGAAATTTTAGTTTCCCACTTGGCACTTTGCTTTCATGTTCCTAATATTATGAACTCTTTTGCAGGTAGACTTTCTTTCCTATAAAGATGGACTTTTTCTTCAGAGGCCTAAATGAGGAACAGGCACCTTCTCAGCATGATATTATTAGGTGTCCATTTTTAAGAAACATTAATGAGCCTACTAATTTCTCCTTTGCCTCATCCGCGCCTTTCCCAATGCCAGTAAGTTATATGTTTTTATTTACTTTTGCTTTAAGACTTATTATGTTCCTTGTGTTTCAAATTTATCATCATTTTATCCAAGACTTATTTTTGCATGAGCTTAAGTGTTGCCTGTTTTATATGATGAAAAATTCTAATTCCTTTTGGGAACAAAAGATTGTGATGCTACTAAAATCTAGCCTGGTTAAATATGTATCCTTACTTGTCGCCTTAATCTCATTGCATTCCTTAAAACTTGTTGACAGGTTCGAACAGGCAAAGGTCCAATTTTCGAAGATGGTCCCAATTTTGATATGGCATTCAGGCTATTCCACGGGCATGATGGAGTAGTCCCCCTTTCAGAAAGATCATTCTCAAGTTCTATTAAACAGTCCCAGCCAACCCTTCCTGAGTTCAATCCTTTAGCTGCAAAAGCAGCTACCATCAGTCTTTCATCCTTTGGACCTGGGGGACCCTTCAGCTTTGACTCATTTTCGAAGAAGTGGAAGAATGAAAAGAAAAACTCCAAACCGTCCAAGAAAAAGTCATCCCCACAGGTAAATTAGTGTTAATTTCCTAAATAGACATGCCAATTATTTCTCTGTGCACATTGAGAGTTTTGCATACTTGAAGGTTCTCAAAATATTAAATGAATTGGAAAGTGTTGAATTTGAGATGTGTTATATTTTGAAATTGTGATCAAAATTTAGATTTCTATATTTTGTCTGAATTGCCCTTTTGACCGTTTTCTATGAATTTTCAGGGAGGACAGTCCAATCATGAGGCATCAAGCAATGAGTGGCTGCAAAATGGAAACTGCCCTATTGCAAAGTCATATCGTGCCGTTAGCAATGTCCTACCACTTGTTGCAAAGGCTTTCCAACCCCCACCTGGTGTGAAACTCAGATGCCCACCTGCAGTGGTTGCAGCCCGAGCAGCTATAGCGCGGACAGCTTTTGCTAAAAACCTTCGGCCTCAACCCTTACCTGCTAAAGTACTCGCAATTGGGCTGTTGGGCATGGCTGCAAATGTTCCTTTAGGTATATGGAGGGAACACACTGAAAAGTTTTCACTATCATGGTTCACAGCTGTCCATGCAGCAGTTCCATTCATAGGCATGCTCAGGAAATCTGTGTTGATGCCCAAGTCAGCCATGGCATTTACAATCGCAGCTTCTATACTGGGACAGGTTATCGGATCTAGAGCAGAGAGATACCGTCTGAAGGCAGTGGCTGCAAAGAAAATGTCTCTTGCAGAAATATCTGTCGGTGGTTCGAGTCAGTTAAACATTGTTGCTGTTAAAGGCAGAAATTGTGGTAATCTGGTGGAATATCCAGTTGCACTTCAGGTTGCCGGGACTTCTTCGTCAGCAGCAGATGTATTCTGCTGATTCTTTCTCTTGGCACTAAGTGTACTATTTATTACAGATTGTAATTCTTGTTTCTAACAAGAAGTGATTGTTAGTTCATTCCTTGTTCTCCATTATTATTCCCCATGTGGTGTAAGGACCTGATTTTAGCTATTGATGAAATAAAAGTGATGAAAAAATGAGTGAGATTTATTTGAGGCATCTTTTACAAATGTTTGATTTTCTGTTACAGTTAGTTGAATTTTCAGCACCAGAAGGTAATTCAAGTTTCAGTTCTAGTTGAAATTAATGTTTATGCAGGTCAACTAAAGGCTGCTACTATAAATAATACACAAAGTATCAGTTGCATTTGTGTTGACTTTTAAAATGGACTTTTTAGCTGTTAGGCAAAAATGGATGGCTAATTGCCAAGTCCACCTTCCAGATGAACGTGGCTGCCATATCCCACGTGCGACCCTTCCTCAATCCTCGGCCAAATGCATAAATTTATTTTTGAATGTTACAGCTTTAATTCTGTAACACTGAAAAAACTATAACTTTGGTTTGAAAGCAAGCTAACAAAGTGCTTCTGCTCTTCCACGTGTAACTTGATTAAATGCTAGTCTTAAGATGTGATATCAGCATCCGATAAATATACAAGGTCTTATTATTAGTGATTATCATCTTAATCAATAAAATATATACTTTTCTGTATAAAAATAAAAAATAAAAAGCCAACAAAATAAATAAAAAGTAGACTTCCACTCAAAATTCTAAGTCAACCAGCAAAAGAAAGGAAAATAAAGAAAGAAAGAAAAAAAAAACACTCCCTTCGTCTCGTATATAGATTTACTTTCCTTTTTTTATTTATTCCAAAATAGTCTTATTTTTTCAAAAAATTTATTATTATTTAATTTCTTATTATACTCTAATATAATATATATTTATATTCTCAATTTTATATACATCATTTAAAATTAGTAGAGGATATTTTAAAAAATAAATAAACAAAAAATATGAGGTAACTATATTAATTAATTTCCTCTAACCTATCAGAAAGTCAAATTAGGCATATATATATATATATATATAAAAGATGGAGGGAGAATATAATCATCTTTCTCAATTTTGGTAAACAAGCAATGCAATATTTAGTTGAAAAAATAAATAAAATAAGATCAACATCCTTATCTTGGATGATTACTTCATCAGGGAAAATTACGATTTCATCATTATATTTTGTCAAAATTAACTAGTATACCCTTGTAACAATACACTAAAATATCTCTCTATTTTACCTCTGATCAAACTATGTTGTGCTTCCATCAAAATTTTGTACATTTTGGTATTAATTTTCAAAAAAATGGCAAAATTACCATTATCTTCTACATCTCAACTTTCTCCCTCTTCCATCTCAACTATTTGACCCAGAAAAAAAAATAAAAAAAAAATAAAAAAAATAAGCAAACTTAACTCCATTTGAGTCTGAAGCTCTAACTGAGCAGTTATTACTTAGCAACATTTGGAAAAATTTATACATCTCAAGGGAAGAGTGTAGGCATCATATTTTTTATCAATCATTTGATTCTCAAAGGGTATGATTCCTCCATTAGTATTGCACAATAGGAAGCATTTGATGGATATGGTGGACTGTTTGGCTCTTTTCTTTCTTTCAAAATAATCTTATATTCTTTCATAAATCTTCCAATAACTGCAACATTTGTATCTGATAGTATTGCTTCAAAGGTTTTATAGCACAATCCTAGAAATATAATGTTGTAATTTTGTATTGATTGCCGATGGCAATCTATAACCAATTGCATATTGGATGGTTTTGCTGATGATGGAAGCAACTTCGGCATTGGAAACCCATTTAGCATCTGATGATGCAAGAACATGACCAGAATCCCTTGTGAAAGAATTTTATTAAATAACTCTACTTGGTAACTTTGAAGCTTAAACTACTTAGATATTGCATATCTCTATAATGCTTTTTGTTTTTATTTTTTTCTAGGTCAGAGTTTAGATGGAAGAGGAAGAAAATTGAAATGTAGAAGTAGGGGTGGCCATATTACAGTTCCGGGAACCGGAACCGGTCCGAACCGGAACCGGAGATTTTCGGTTCGGTTCCGGTTCCAGTATTGTTGGAACCACAAACCGACGGTTCCATAAACCAGTCGGAACCGGATGGAACCACCGGTTCTCTGGCCGGTTAGAACCGTAGGTTCGAACCGCCGGTTCTAGCCATTAGAAACTGTCAGATTTATTTATTTATTTATTTTTAAATTTTATTGTGAAATCTCTTAATTTTTTTGATTCCTCTAAACTCCAAGAGGATACGTAGGCAACTTAATTTTTTTTTTTAAAAAAAAATTAAGTTCAAGCCCTTTTTTCCTTCTGGCCCAGGTTAGAACAACGTAGGGTTTCGAACCGCCGGTTCTCACAGCCATTAGAGAACTGTCAGATTTTATTTATTTATTTATTTTTTTTAAAATTTTTATTTGTGAAATCTCTTAATTTTTTTGATTCCTGCTAAACTCAGAGGATACGTAGGCACAACTTAAGATTTTTTTTTTTTTTAAAAAAAAAAAATTAAGTTGTCAAGACAAGTTTTTTTTTTTTTTTTTAATTTATGTTTTCAAAACTTATGTTAAAAAAAAAAAATAAATTTCCAGTTGAAAGACTTTTTTTTTTTTTTTAAAAAAAAAAAATAATTAAGTAAGTCCTTTAAAAAAAAAAATTAAATTTAAATTGAAAAGCATTTTTTTAATTTTTTTATGTATTGTATTTTTTTTTTTAAGAAAATAACTTTCAACACAAAAATTTTTTTAAATTTTAAAAAAACCAGTCCTTCCAAAAAATTTATAAAAATTTAAATTTACACAATTTGGCCCCTGGAAAAAAAACCGATCCAGAAACCGTCGTTTTTTGCAACCGTTAAGGAACCGGAATCGGAACCGTTCGGTTCCAAAATTGGAACCCCGGATTTAAAAAAATAAATTTAATTGAAGCATTTTTTAATTTTTTAGATGTATTTTTTTTTTAGAAATAACTTTCACAAATTTTTTAAATTTTAAAAACCAGTCTTCAAAATTTAAAATTTAAAATTACACAATTTGCCGGAAAACCGATCAGAACCGTCGGTTTTGCAACCGTTAAGGAACCGGAATCGGAACCGTTCGGTTCCAAATTGGAACCGGAACTGGAAATTTTCGGTTCGGTTCCATTTTCGGTTCCAGTTCCGGAACCGTGGCCACCCTTATGTAGAAGATGATGACATTTTTGTCTTTTTATAAGTTATTTAATGAAAATAAAAAATTTAAACAGAAATGTATAGTAGTATAACGAAAGCAAAATACATAAAAGAGTAACATATTTTAAAAAATACGAGAATAAACTAATTAATTTTAATAAAACACAATCATAAATTTTGTTTCCTTTGAACTAACCTTTATTCTTTAAAGAGATATAACCCAACTCTTTTTCTTCCATATTCTCATATATTTTATTCTTAAAAATAATTCTCATATATTTTTCACAAATTCTTATTATCAAATAAAAAAATTGTATTGTTATAATTCATGTTAGATATAATCTATATTATTATTAATATTTTTTTATATCAGAGTATTAGAGATTAAAAATTTAAAAATTGATAATCTCCGTACTCTTTAAATATTTTCGACCTATAAAAATATAAAAATAAAATTAAGTAAAAAAAATATTTTGCAGACCTAATATTTTATCAAAAAAGATTTAACAGAGAAGAGTACAATTTCAATTTGATAATAGTAAATAGGTGCATAATGTAATTTCTCAAAAATAAAGGACTGAAAATCAAAACAAGTAAAATTTACTCCCATTGAAAGTCACTCCGCCGGAAGAAGATGCAGCAGCTTCCCAGAGATGTACCAAAACGGCGCCGTCAGTACAAAAATGTCCGATAACACATTAGAAACAACAACAGGGGAGTTGCTAAGGTCATTTGGCCTCCCCTGGCCGGATCTCAACGACGGATTGTTCTACAGCGATGTTGCTTCGTCCTCCGATTCAGGTTTTCCTTCTCTCTCTCTGACCTTTACTCCTCAAATATATTTCAAAAAAGTTTCGCTTTTTTAAATTTTTAATCCTTTGTCGGTCGTTAATTAATTATTTTGGTTAATTTTGATATAAAATTGACGATGAATTTTTGCGTGTTTCTGGAAAATTACAGAATTGACACTGATAGACTTCTACTCTGGCAAATACAATAATTCAGCTCCATTACAAGGGTAAATTAAACTCATTACTTGTTATTCTACCATGAAAAGTAAAAACTTTTTGTTTTTTTTTTTAATTATTTGTACTAATAATTTAACAGTTGGTTGCAGCGAATCCAGAATGGACAGGTTGTATTTTATCTCTATATTACACAATTAGAAGTGAATAATTCCATCTGTTACAGTACATTTCCAAAATTGGTTAATTCCCAGATTTTTATGTTTTTTCCGTTTTTTTAGTTTTGCAGATATCAATTGATGGTATTGTTGTTAAAGAATCCAATACAAAGCTCAGGTTTGTTCTAATACCAACTGCATTATCAAGGATTGTTCATTTATGATTTATTTGTATAGTTGGAATTGAAGATGTACAGTATATTATTGTGTTTGTATATATTGATATGATGATGTTTGTATCATTTAGGTCTGGTTCGGAGCTTGTCTATCATAGGCTTCCTTGGAGAGAACCTGATGCGCCTTACATGCTTCAAATTTTATATGAAGATGATGACATGGTAAGGTGTTGTAGTGGTAACTTTGTAAATACATGCATTGGGGCTTATGTGTGATTTCATTTTATATGGTTTGTGATTATTGTTGCTACTGATTCGTTTTTTTTTTTTTTTTTTTTTTTTAATTTTATATGAAGATTGAAATGACCATGGTAAAGGTGTTGTAAGTGGGGTAACTTTGTAAATACATCATGCATTGGGGGGCTTAATGTGTGATTCAATTTTTATATGGTTTGTGAATTATTGTTGTCTACTGAATGTTCGTTTTTTTTTTTTTTTTTTTTTTTTTTTTTTTTTTTTTTTGAACTTTTTGATTGCTCCAGCTGAAAGGTAGTATATAATTGATGGCCTCAAATTTTTTTTGTAGTGTTTTCTATTGAACTGTAAATTAGTTTAATGTTGGATGTGTTTATAAGACTGTTTTAATTTGATGTGATTTGCACTTTGTTGCTTCATTGCAAAATTAAAATTTTTTTGGGGAGTCGTCTTAATTCGACCCTCCTTGTGTTTTTTGGTTCTCTAAAGCTTTTTAGTATCCAAAGAAGATGTGAAAAATGGAAAGACTAATTTGATAATTTTTTTTTTTTTTTTTTTTTTTGAACTTTTGATTGCTCAAGCTGAAGTAGTATATATTGATGGCTCAATTTTTTTTGTGTTTCTATTGAACTGTAAATTGTTATGTTGGATGTGTTTATAAGACTGTTTTAATGAATGTGATTTTGCACTTTGTGCTTCATTGCTCAATAAATTTTTTGGAGTCGTCTTAATTCACTCTTGTGTTTTTGGTTCTCTAGCTTTTAGTATCCAAGAAGATGTGAAAATGAAGACTTGAAAACAAAATACATTCTCTGTCTTGCAAACCATGAATCTTGCAATTGAATCCATAAAATTGTTGATTTTGACTAAGCTAAATTGTTGTATATGTATTGTAGCCTTTGATCTCTGCCATTCCCTTGCAACAACCAAATATTAGTAGTCTTGCATTGCCATATCTATGCATTAGGATGTGAACAGTCATTTATTTTCATCTGATTGATTTGGAACTGTGTTGCATAATCAGATTGCTTTAAACAAGCCTTCCTGTCTGCAAGTTTTACCTGGAGGGCTTTTCCAGCAGCGAACTGTTTTAACACAGCTCCAATGGTGGGCGAGGAAACAGACATCTTCACTAGCAAGTCAAGAATCACATCCTGTTCCCGTTCATCGCCTAGGAAGGGGCACATCAGGTTAGCTAGAAATATTTCATGAAAAACATGACAATTGATTGTTTTCCTGTTACAGTTTCTGCAATCTGTAAGGGTCATAGACATTAAAAGCGAAATTATTTTTTTGACCTCATCTATATATCTGGTTATCAGAAGGAAGCAGATTGATCAAAGGAAGTTTTGCATGAAATATCTAATATTCACTGGAAAAGGAAAATAAATGTTGAGAATTGAGGGAATGTACTTGTCGTCAAATTTAGGATGCAAATCTTCATATAATTGTAAGAGTTAATAATTCCAAAGTTAAATTCAGAACTGAAGCCTTGATAAAATGGTGAGGTCAGCTCTGTTGCAACTGTAAGATTGCTCCTTACAACTAGACGATAGGTTTCTACCATGGTAATAGCCTTCTTGCAACGCTATGCCTATCTGAGCTGAGCTCCTAGTTCCCCGAGCACACTGTGCAAAATGTCTTTTGCACATGGTACACTATTTAGATCTTTTATGTAATGGATTAATAGGCAAATTTATGTTAGTGAACCAGAGACTTCTGGTGTTGTCTCTTCATAGATCACATGGCCTGGCATTTTGTGCTTCTGTTACTTGAGAGCTGGCTCACTTGCTGGGTGTTAGTGATGTTCTGGGTAGTATGTTCATTTGAAATAACCTGTGGTTTGATCAGTAGCCAATGGATTGCAGGAATACTACTTTGTGCAAAGTCAAAGCTTGCCAAGACTCGCATTGCAGCATATTTTGCTGATGGCACATCCCTTGTTGGGGACAACAGGTTAGTGGAGAATTCCATGTTTTTTGCACCTATTTTTGTTTCACGAATGTGTAAAATTCATCTAATATCAAATTCAAAACCTTTTTATTTTTCCTTTGAGGCCATGATTGCAAAGATGCCTGCTGTTCCTTTGGTCATGTTTTAATATTCTTTTTGGATTTAATAACTGTTGGGAATCTGGAACATTCTGCAAAGCTTATTGAAATTCGATTTGGATTACAGTTTACCTACAGGCTTAATTTGAATGCTCTTCATGGCTTTTCAATGACAGAGACTGGGAAATTTAGCATGAGATCAGTTTTATCCCTGTATATACACACTTTTTTATTCAAGGATTTTATGGAAAGGGAGAAACGAGGAAGAGAAAAAGAAAAGTAAATAAATTACATTATAAACATTTCATTAAGTAAAGAAACAAAAGGAATGACATAAATTCCTTTTCTGGATAGCATAAACTTTCTTAGTTGAACTATGTTGTCCTGAATTACATTCTCTCTTAGCAGATGTAGACAAATTGGAATAAAGGCCTTGAGTTACCTGCATAGTGCAAACATATCAATCCTATATTACAATTGCTATTCTATTCTAAGCTGATGGCATTGACTGATAATTCTTAACTTACACCACCTGATCACAACACTTAAGCCCACTAATATTTCAGAGGCTATACTTAACAACAAGTCGGCATAGCCTGATAGCATTACGTGTCAAAAACTAAATAAAATCAAGCAAATGTGATATCTCACGCATTTATTCCTGATTCAAGTAATGATATCCAAATTAATTCGTGGTTTAGAAGAGGACACAAGCGATTGACATTGTGAATATTGAAATGAAAAATGGTTTAAACTGTCTCTCATAATTAGCAGCTTTCTGTATGTTTAGGTGCTGTGGAATAAAAATTACTCATTATATGTATTCCATTTTCAATAATACATTCTCAGCTTGTGAAATGCATGATTATCTTACATACAGTGATACTGGCACGTTGCTTGTCAAGAGAAGGAAAATTTCAAAGATATATCGAGCCCTAGTTGTTGGGATAATCGTAGAGGATAAGGTCAGGCATCAGGGACACTGCTCTTTTTTTATTTTTGCTCGTTAATGTTTGTCCTTTCTGACCATGTTTTGATATAGATTTGGCATTTATACCGCATATAGCTCAAAGAACCTTTTCCATCTGCTGCTTTTGTTTTTTGATTAAATTTTTCCTGGACTAAGTTTACATTAGATAGTATATTTGCATGATAGGTTATCATCAAGCAGCCAATTGGAACAGTGCGGTATCCTGGAGTAGCCAAAGGATTGTATGTTGCTTCACCTTCAGGTTTGTTAAACTGCTTTCCTTTATTAAATAAAGATTCTTCTTCTTTTTGTTTTTGCCTTTTTTGAACTATCTAGTTGCCTCCTCAAATTCCATGGTCTATATATTTGTTCAGATATGTTTACAAGTGCATTTAATATTTAGCATTCTTGCTGTATGCTTATTGCTTCATTTTCTGCTGTCACATTACTATGGGGCTTTTCAGCAATATCTCTGATCATGATACGTCCTTGCTATTTCTGGTTAAAAAAGGTAAGCCAGCATTGAGCAAAGTTGAAGTGCTTGAGAGAGATGTACAGGGAAACCACACATTGGTCCAGGTATCCAAGTCTGTCTTGAATCTATCAGATTGCAATTTTAGAGATTCTCTCGATGATCAGTCTTCTGAAGAAGATTGTATTATGAACATCTTCATCTATTATGTTAAACAGGTTGAGATTGAATCAGGACGGCCACACCAAATACGCATTCACCTTTCTTTCATAGGACATCCTCTGCTAGGTAAACCTCGATCAAATTGTAGTGCTATGAATTTCAACTTCAATAAAGTTAGATGAAGCATTAAACACACATTTGGCCACATAAATCGAAGCCATTCAGAACAAGAACCTCATTTTGTCCATTGTTCTCTTTAATATTTCTGCGACATCTGCTTATGAGAGCCAAGTCAATCTAGGGATTGTATCATATATAAACTATCTAGAGTTACAAAACTGGTCATTTTGTTTAATTAAAAAACACTTGCAAGAATATTCTGTTACAGGAATTTTTATCTTACTTTTATATACTTGATTCATGAGGTTTTTTTTTTTTTTTTTTTTTTTTCTTTCAATAAGGTATCATCCTCTCCGCTAGGTTAAACCTCCGATCAAAAATTGTAGTGCCTATGAATTTCAATCAACTTCAAAATAAAAAGTTAAAGACCTGAACGCATTAAAACACACATTTGGCCACAATAAATTCGAAGCCATTCAGGGAAACAAGACCTCAATTTTTGGTCCATTGTTTTCTCTTTAAATATTTCTTCTTTCTGCGAACAAATCTGCTTATGAGAGCCAAGTCAATTCTAAGGGATCTTGTATCATAATTAAACTATCTAGAAAGTTAACAAAACTGGTGGTCATTATTTTTTTGTTTAATATTAAAAAAACCACTTGGCAACAGAATATTCTGTTAACAAGGAATTTTTTTATATTACTTTGATATTACTTGATTTTCATGAGGTTTTTTTTTTTTTTTTTTTTTTTATTTTTAATTTTATGAATATTGATGGATAAAAATTATTGAATGGCTGCCAACCTCTTTGTCAACTAAAAATTGTGTTAATGCGCTGTTTAAATATAAATTGTGGAATAAATTTGCATATCTCATCCCGCAAAGGCCTCTGTTCCTAAGGTGAAATCGGACGCCGGGGTTTTTTTTTTTTTTTTTTATTTTTTTTATATGATGGATAAAATTATTGATGGCTGCCAACCTCTTTGTCACTAATGTTAAGCTGTTTAATGTGGATATTTCATATCTCTCGCAAGGCCCTGTCTAGGTGAAATGGAGGAAAAAGGAACACTCCTCCCAACTATATGAGATCCACTACTAACAAAGCCCAGAAAGCCTGGAAAAACACCATATTTATTATTTTATTGATAGTAAGATCTTCTCTAGTCTTAGATTGAACACCATTTTTATGCAACTGATGCCCACTAATAATGAAAGTTTAGTTCTTTTAACATGGATCTATTTTGTCATATTTTTATGTATGTCACTAGCATGCATGCAGTGCAGATTAACAGCTCCAATAAAATTTGAGGAGCCTTGCTTTACTGTTTATGACAATTTTAGTTTGTAATGTACTTAATTTGAGCTATGTTCTTGAGTTATCACAAGTTAACATCATTCATTTAATTATTGTTTTATATTTAATTATTTATCAGGTGATCCTCTTTATGATGTTGGTGGGCAGCCTAAGTGCTTCGATTCTGAATTCGTGGATGAAAGTTTCGCCCAAGACGGGTATTGAAATACTAGTATTATTACACAAACAATTTCTTGTTTCTCTTGACTAATATATTTTTGTTTCTTTCGTCTTGTTTCTCTATTGGCCCTAGTAATACATACCAGTGTTTGTTTTGAACTTTGTGTAGAGGGTATCAGAGGCCTACAAAACCTGTTCCTGGAGATTGTGGCTATTATTTGCATGCACATCAATTATCCCTCTTACACCCAACCACAAATGAGGTAGGCCTTTTTTCCATGTTAAACCATCTTTACTTATATATCCTTGAAAAAAATTACATGAAGTTTTACAGTGTGCTTTATCCTAAAGCATGGACATGACTTTTAGGAGAAGGTATTGGTTTTGGATACACAGTAGACATTTTTATAGGGTCATTGTTCATGGTAAATAGTTTTCATTTTTAGGATAAATATTCATAAAATAGAAGAAGAAGAAGAAGAAGAGAGAGAGAGAGATTTTAATTACACATACATATAGACATATATGGGTTGATTTACTCACTGTTGTTGATTGTAGGTAATTAAAGTGACAGCACCTCTTCCATCAAACCTCCAAACAAGGGCAGAAGCGGGAAATTATAAAAGCTAGATAGGTTGACATGAATATGGAAACAGTTTGTGTCTGGTATGACATATGCCATTATTTTTGTACCTC
Organism: Jatropha curcas; assembly: GCF_014843425.1. The sequence continues at coordinate 2,427,685 of NW_023591140.1, forward strand.
ATCATCTCATGTAATATTATTTTTATTTATTCAGAGTTTGTTTATCGTAGTGTAGACTAATATATATGCTCGTATAGCAGTTGGACAAAGACAAAAATGATATATAAAAAAAAATATCTGAAGCGAGCAATAAAAGCAAACAGCATGTTAGTTTTGACCAAAGGAAAAATCAAAAATGGATTTTTTATAAGCAGTACCCATCAACAATCAATTAGCAATGACAGCTGTTGAAAACCACATTGATTTCAAGAATTTTGTTGTACATTCTTTTTATTGTCAGTCTTGAGAAGATCAAGATAAAAGGACGAAAAGAATAAAATATATTGGGACTTCAACAAATCCATTGACTTCAAGTTTCAGCAGAAAATAGCATGTCTATCAGTAATGCAAAAGTAGCTACACCAAGAAACCTCTAAATGACGGTCAGTCAATCCTCTAAATGGTCAAATGATGGAGGGGCGCTGACATTGCCCCTTCCAATTTTCACAGATTATTTCTGTATTTCCATCAAATACAACAAATACAAAGCTGCTGCTGCTGCAATATTACAAGCTCCTAAATTAATATTTTTTTTTTCTTTTTTACCAAAAAGACGGACCTGAGAACCGTCGTCAACTGCTCTATCATTCCATTGAAACAATACAAAAACTATTATACAGGGCTCGGCAAAAGAAGATATTTGCCGTTGAGGACTTGCTTTAATAAAGAAAGAAAGAACGAAAGAGAAAGAAAGCCCTCTCACCACTCCTACCTGCCTATATCACCCTTACTTCTCCAGGATTCCTCCTCTCTGATGATGGCAGCCCCATTTTGCCCACTGAACTGTTCGGTTTTAGCATAGTGCATTTTAAGGGCTGCAACAGGATCTGAAACACCCGTACAGGATCCACCAACAAGAATTCCCGCTCGTCCTACAACATTCATTCCTACCACTCCCCTTCCTTGCTGCTGTAAACTCGAGATTGCTTCAAACCCATTTCTCCTTTGTATCTCGGAGAATATATCCTGCCGCTGCTTCATATCTACAGAGAATGGCTGCACTTTACTGTTGTCATGACTCTTGTACATCTGATAATCCACAACTCCATTGCTACCACTCACTTCCCTTGGAGGCAAAACTGATACACCATTCAAATTACGGTCATTGCACTTCACAGCAGCCTGCAAAGCCTGCTGCTCCATTTTGGACGAGGAAACATGATAATTGCTAAATGCTGCAGGATACTTGGCTAAAAAATACTCGGGTAAAGATGAAAACCCAGTTTGTATCTTGTTACCATCCCAAAAGCCATAACTCTTAACAGGGACATTCTCAAGGCCAAGATAATTACTACGATCAAACTTTAAAACATTACTGCTTCCATCTGTAGTTTGATGACCAGTGAATTTCAAAGTTGATGACTTGCTACTTGCCTTTGGGCCATGTTCCACGTTATCATGTACACTGGGACTCATCTTCTGCAAAGATGAGGGGTTACTCAGAATTTTGCCAAACAGTTTAACATCACCATTCCTGCATGGCTTTTCTGTATCTGACAAACTCCGAGAGTGGTCTCTTGAATGATCATTGCCATGTTCAGCGTGCTTGGAGAGTAGTGGAAGCTCAGGCAATGAGGACTGGGTCTTTGAACTGCTATTGCACTTTTGAAGATAATAATCTGAAGTTGAAAAGCTCTTTTGAACTTCAGAAAGCAGTCCGCAAGAAATATCCCCATTCATCTCTTTCTTTGTTGGAATTTGCAGCGGATAGCCCCTCAGAATCTGCAAGGACTCGCTACAGTTCACTAAAGATTTCCCTGGCGGGTGCTGTAAATGATCATCCCCACTACCTGATTCTTTACCCTGCCCATCTCTATTCTCATGGGTATGCATTCTCTCACATTGAATGGAAACAGTGTCTTGTAACATAGGAGCACCAGAAGCAATATTATTTTCCTGTGGCAATGAGACAGTAGGAGACTCAGCCACAGAATCGAACTCCCCAGACACATGATGAATGTTCTCCACATTTACACTGAAGTTTGAACTAGAACCCATATCCAAAGGCAAGCAGGATGCATCTCTGTTAGCACTCGAACCTTTCATCAAACCACTTTTACTGTTCAAACTATTTTCAGGCAACAAAACCTCTTTTTGCTCCACATGATTTGCGCTTCCATTAGCAGCAACCTCAGCAATAACTTTAAGTTCAATACCAGAAACTGGATTTAATGGGCCAGGATCAGCTGCATCCACGTACATTGGTTCTCCAACAGAAGTGCTGTGTTCAATCGGTTTATCTCTCTTAGATTCTGAATTAACTGATTCATTTGAAATTTCCTGTGCCTGCCCAACCTCAGATTGGTGAGTATCAATTTCAAAAGCTAGCTCAGATTTGTCCCCCATCTTGCAAGCATCAGAAACAAATGATATTTCATCCTTAGAGTCATTCTGCTCTAATGATCTAGCAACATTGCTCTCCTTCGGATTATTTAAGTCAGCAGTCACATTTTCCCTCTCTGCAGCATTCGATTTCTCATGCTTTGCATCTATGACAGGCAATGGCAAATCCTCATCTGTCTTGGAGCCCAACTTATCACTGCAGATAACTGAGCCAGTCTCAAGAGCACAACCATCTTCCGTGTCACTTCCACCTCCATTAGCATCATCACTCACTGGTGTTCCTAGGTTTCCTGGTGCAGGATGTATCGAATCCAGTCCAAGGCACTTACGAGCCTTGCTAAAGAAAACCTTACATTGGTCCCTAGACCTTGTCCTGACACATCGTGAGATCATAGCAAAATCCTTGCCATAGGATGAAACAGCCCGTATGAAGATCGACTTCTCCTCATCTGTCCAGTCAGAAGGATCCATTTCCCCACAACTCTCATCTGAGCTAGTATCTTCATCAACATTCTGTGTAACATCAGATGTGGAAGGTCGTTTTTTGACCGAATCTACCTTCTGTGACTTCCACTCCCGACAACCCTCCCCAGGATCAACAGAAGTAGTGATACAAGAACTCATTGCCTCTGAGGACATTGAACCACAAATACCTGCTAACACATCAGCAGCAGCAGTTTCTCTTTCATTCTCAAGAACATCAAAATTGCTTGACCGATCTAAATTACCATCATTACCATGTGGTATTTTGGATTCACAGTAGCCTCCGTAATAGATTCTACCAGAACACATCTGTCGATTTCCCATAGAATTGTCAGCATCAGCCGCTATTACTGAAGCTGCACCCAGAATATCAAGCGAGGCAGCATTCATTTCCCGATTCCAATTCTTGCCCGACGACATTAAGTAGTTAGTAGAGGACTTCACTTTCTTACTCTTTTTTGTTTTCTCAAAACAATCAGATTTGTGATTTTTATAATAGAATTCAACACAATCTGCAGTTGTCTTATGATCAAGAAAAGAAGCAATTTTCCTGAAATCCTTGCCAATAGTGGTTAGCTTAGAAATGAAAATTTCCCTCTCTTCTAAGGTCCAGGGATTGATCATAGCTCTTTCCTTCTCAACAGCACAGGGATCTTCAACTAATCCATTACTGGAGACAAACCGTGAAACCATCCTCTCTTTTTTGTCCAAAATTAATGCTGGCATTTTCAAAGCATTCCTGTAAAGCTTGTTCTGAGAAACTGACAGCAGCTTGCTCGTGAAGTTAAGCATCTCTGTTGTTGGCACCAGACTCAAATTTCCAACTGCAAAAACAATTTCAAAAGCTATAAAAAATAGATATCAGAAGTTACAACTCAAATAAGAGAGATCATCAACTACCAATCATTCTCAACAAATAAGAAATAGCATCATAATTCATTATCCACTCAGAAACACAACGGCAGAAGCTGACAAGGAAGGTTTTTACTTCTAAGAAAGCATTTGCATAACTGGAACAATCTTTCACCATAAATAACCACAAATGGGCAGCTATAGAAGTTGCCAACTCACTTCACCTCTAGAGCTTAACATGACCAAACCCAAGGCGTAATCAAATTCAACGTCATATTCACCTTAAATCATTGTGAGGAAACCTTGTCAAGCATGGGAAGTATGACAATAATCACACTGAAGCATAAAGCCCCAACCCACTGCCCTTTCTATCAACTGCATTATAATCCTTCCTCAATAATTAACTTCCTGTAACACTGAAAAACTTAGCCAATCCCTGAATTGACAAAATGAGCAATGAAGCACATCCAACTTGACATAGAATCTATGGTCGATATAATCAATTGACACAAAATATGCGCAAAATGTCGTAATAGAAGGCAATGAACCAGAACTGTGCCATCTGAAAATGTCCCAGATATTGTAGCATCAAAATATATAACATCAAATCCACCTAGGAAATAAAAATGATCATAGTAGTATACAAAATTCCTCCCAAAATGTGCATAATACTGTACGAAAGCAACTTCCAAAAAGCGCATAGTACCCTAGGAGGCAAATAGTTCCAAAATTGTATGGCCTAAAGTGCATTGATGTATCAAACACAATTGCCACAAATATATTCTTTCATGTACAAATATCTTGACAGCAAATCTTGTCAAAAATATGTTCAGCATGCAAGTCCGCTGATGTCCAGCAAACATTCAGTGCAAAACCAGGCATGTCCAGATAAATGGTTATAAATACACAAATATACGATCAATGTGGTTTCAAAATGGGTCAACCACCTCAATGCATCTGAGGCTACTTCCAAAGAATTTGCAAGAGAATCTTTCATTCAAAACTTTCGCTGACCCTTTTCAGAATAGTAGATGCCGATGAAGAACGCAGTTACTGAGTCCTCTTGCAAAGCTTATAAATCTTATGCTGAGGTGTCAATGTGTACAGTAAACTTCCGGAAACTATCCTTAGACAAATTAACTTTCACAAAAATGTATGATCAAGTACTACGGATCAGCCAAATTGTTCATTATATAATTCACTTGGCCACATGCAATGAGCTCCAGCACTGCAATCATGCATTTGGCATTCCATCACAGCACAAAGGAATTCAATAACTAGGTCCAATGACCAGACTAACTTGAGATGCATGTCGAACAAAATCCCAAACATAAAGCTCATCTTCTGGATAAGATTTTCAAGGGAATCTAACTAGAGACACAGAAAGGACGCCAATGTGCGAACAGAAGCCTCCTTCCATGGGATAAAATTAGCCCAAGGATAAAATGCAATGTATAACCATATGCATGATTAAAAAAGACTTGCTGTTCAGACAGAAAGCTAAGTAGGGTCCAATAACTTGCTAAATCATTCTCAATAATATGCACTCTTGAAGAACAGCAACAAGCACCAACATGAGAAGATAAAAATAAAGCAGCACAAAAACATATTGTACATATTAAATAATAGAACCTGATATTCCTTTCCAATTTACTACCTTTCAAGACAACTTGTAAACACCAGCACATACTTCTACTAAAATTTTACAAATAAATGAACCTAAAATAAAAAATCAATAGCTCAAATATCCAAATTAATACATCCTATAAATTGGAATGAGGAAGAATTAAAGCAATCCTAGTCATAAGAGAAAGGTGGACTTCATCACTCATTTGTGCCAAACTAAATAATATAAACCTATAGCATACTTCAATGCTTGTCATATAATCAAAGCACATATTCACGTCACCCAATATTTAATATTCAATGACAAGCTTAAGCAATAAATGCCATTGCCATTTAAAATAAAAGTGTATTGAGAGTTCTTACCAGGAGAAGAGAATCGAGTGCGAATTGAAGAACGATTTTTTTGACACCCACTATGTGTCGTCCTCAAGCTTAATTCATATTTTTTCTGAGACTTTGCACGGTATTTCCTTACTGAAAGCAAGCGCATATCTTCCTTCCACAGGTGCTGAAAGGCTTTAAACTTAAGAGTTACAACTCTATCCTTAAATCTTAAAAACCGCTTCCTCATAGCAAATTTTTCTTTAATTAATGCATCAGCCTTCCACAAAGCAGCATTTGAAACTTCTGAAACATCAACCTTACATTGATCCCTAGGCAATAAAGTAGACAATTCTTCGGAGGCCCTGTTAGCAGATTCTTTATTGGCAGCCAATATTAGGTTACATAAATTATCTTCTGCAAAACTCACATCACTTGGAAAAGGCACAACATCTTTACTTTCTATAAGCATACTAACATCCCCACAAGCAGCACAATTATCATCCTCCTTATTGGTGTAAGGCACACAGGGTTTCAATGCCATGGTCTGAATCCGAAGGACACCTATATCACCCGAACAGTGATCTAATTTCACCATATCAGATGAAGAAACCATCTTCACCACTGACAATGGTTCAACGAATTTCGATGTGGCAGTTCCAGGACTATCAACATCATCATCCTTAATAGCAACATTAACTTCTTCCAGGACACCATCATCCAGGGAACTATTTTCCACTTGTCCAGACCCAGAGGCCATAACATGCAATGGAGAAGATCGAGGGATATCATTGGAAACAGCCCCCTGTTCACTGCAAGGTTTTGCATCATTCACAGCTTGGAAAAAGCTTGATGCTGCTGGACCAGGATACATGCTTCCAGGTTCAAATTTCAGCAACTTCAGTTCACTTTCAAGCGAGTCTATTTCAGATTCAGTCACCTCCAAAGCCTTTGAAATGTCACCCTTCAACATGTGCAACTTATTTATCAAAGTTGACCTCACGAAACTTGAGTCCACTGAGCTAGAATCATCAGATTGAAGCAGCTCAACAAGCGAAGCGCCCAAATTAGATATTGAAGTAGCATCCAAAACCTCTAAGTTAAAAGAGAGGCCTTCATTATTGGTTTGTGACCCAAAGCTGGGTGAACCACATAAATTACCAACATCATTATCAACATTTACTCCCTTGCCAAGTGTTTTCTCCTCCACACCTGCAATAAATAGGTATCAACACAAAATCCTTTTCGTGGACAGGGGAAAAAGAAAGAGTTAACATGATCTGTAAGCAAACAAAACAAATTACACAGGAGAACAAATATTACATCACATGGACACATCCAAACATAGGCAGCTTTACATAAGAAATAAAATAAAATGAATATTTTGCCCATGGCCAATGGAGTTGGTATGGGCCACATTTTTTGATAAGGGATTGGACCCCTAACTTCACCCCAAAAGCTAGCTCGTAAAGGAAGGACTGAACCCAGCCTTATACACTAGCCCAGGATGTACTCCGCGGACATTTTTTGAATAAGGGATTGGACCCCCTAACTTTTCACCCCAAAAAGCTAGCTCGTAAAGGAAGGACTGAACCCAGCCTTTATACACTAGCGCCAGGAATGTACTCAGCCGGGTGAATGTGGGACGCATCATCCCCACCCCCCATAAGACCCGACTGCCTCAGTCGGCGTTTTGACGAAACCCCATGAGTACATCCGAACCCTACCGAGCCAAAGAGCTCTATAACCAAATGATAAGGGAACCGGACCCCTTAACTTCACCCCAAAAACTAGCTCATAAGATGTGGGACGCATCATCCCCACCCCCATAAGACCCGACTGCCTCAGTCGGCGTTTTGACGAACCCCATGAGACACCGACCCTACGAAGCCAGAGCTCTTATACCAAATGATAAGGGACCGGACCCCTAACTTCACCCCAAAAACTAGCTCATAGAGGAAGACGTACTCCACGGGTAATGTGGGACGCATCATTTTTTCCCACATTAATAATTTTTGTTATCAAAAAGACACTCCAAGAAGAAAAAAATAGTAAAGATAAAGAGAACATTCTTTTTATTTAAGAACAAATGAAAATGCCAGACTCAGCAGCTTCAACTTTAGGTAGCTAGGCATTCACCTTATTGTCACAAGCATTGCATAATTTCCACCAACCACAATTAAATTTTTAAGTTGGGTTGGTTCATCCATAGTCCCCTTGACATAGCTTCAATTATCAGTTCTAACATGGAGATATTCAGAAATACACCACGCATGTGTTGACAATCAAATAATACAGACAATAGATACTTGCAGGTAATTAAATTCTTGAGAACGGAAACGAGGTCAAAGTTTCATAAAAAGTACCAAAAGCGCAAGAAAGGAAAATGCACAATTAATCGCAAATTACCTATCGAGTTACAAGAAGATTGTTAATTACCTGGTGAAGAACAAGCAACAGAAGATGGAGTCGCAGGTGATGCACAATCAGATAATCCCAAGACTCTGGGACTCTTGTCTACCAAGTTTGAACTTTGTGAATGGATGGGCTCTATGTTGATACAATAAATAACAGGTTCATCTTTGATTACATTCATCTCAGGACCTTCAACTTTCTTCTTCTCGTACTTTGCCAATCCCTCACCCCAGTTAAGGCGTGGCTTCTTCCTAGAACTCATATCTTCAGATGGAGCGGAAGTAACACAGGCAGCAGCATCTCCAGAAGGAGACTGGACTATGGATGCACTCTTAAGCTGCATGTCAGCCTTTCCTTCGCTAGAATCTCCACCTCCAATGCTCTTTGAGCTACTTGAATGGCTAAAACCAGATCCCCTAGAAGACAAGCTTCCAGAGCGGTCCCATTTAAGAGGCTTCCAATCCAGTGAGCTCTCCCGATCACCTCTCTGGCCTGTGCCCACCGCACTGACACCAGCTGCCTTGATATTATCATGCTGATCTTTTGGATGAAGATGTTCCCACTTGTTCCCTAATTCAGAACGAGAATGTGAAGGTGGATATGTTAGCATATCATCTACTGATCTCTGATCATTAGCCGCATCATGCAGTCTCCCTGGCGTGCTTGGAGACCCATTGCTCATTTCCCATGAATGAGCTTTCCAATCCCTTTGGCTACTAAAAGATCCCCTATTGTCCCTACTATTCCTACCATATTTACCATCTCCACGTGAAACCGATGGCCTGTAGTTCTTGTCTTCCAATATCCTATCATTTGAACGAAAGGGTGCATAACCACGGCTAGATTCTTCAGCAAACAGGTGCCAGCCACCCTGCTTACCATGACCTTCAAATAATATTTAAACAAAAACGGGAAAAATTACATATAATTGACACAAGCAAAGGATATATTCCCAAAAATATTTTGAACTTCAAAATGGGAAAAAGAAAAGAAAAGAAAAATCAATTAAATAAATTCTCACAGCAAATAAGTTCCAGATCTACAGAACAATCATACAACGATAAACCAAACGAGACCAATCAGATCTATTCCGGAAAAATCAGACCATTATAGAGAAGAAAACATGACCACAAGTTACTGTGAACCCCACTCATTAACATATCCCCAAAAATTTTAGATAAACCAGAGATTGCAACTTTGTGGATAGCAGTAATCAAAGGAATAATCCCTAATAAAATTTCTTCCATTTGCCTCAAAAACCCCACTTGAAGCAACCAATTAAAGAACTGAACTGAGCTATAGAAAGTTAGAGCCAAGAAGAAATAAACGAAAATACTAAAATAAGTAACTAACCAGGAGGCCTTCGAAACTCGTTGGATCCACCCCAGCGAGAAAAATCACGAGACGATCCATAATGACTTGAAGACGATTCCCTCCATCGGGGCGTGGACCTATCAGGTTTCCTGTCCTTAAAGAATTCTTTCCGATCCCACGGCAATCGCTCCGGCGGCATCAAAACCAAAACAAAAACCCTAAACCTAATCTATCTATTTATCTGCCTTCCTACCTACCTATCAGGCATGAAGCAACACCACTACAAAAACTCCTTATAAACCCCAAAACAGATGAAATAACCTGCACACTTGCCGCCGCTCAAAATCCACAGTACGAAATCTAAGGCTTCAGCAGAACTAACAAAGAAAACACAATTCTTAGCTATTCCCGGAAAACTTAGGCTGAAGAAGAACCGTATGTAACAGATATGTAATATGCAAAAAGACAAAGAATTCCCAGTTGAAGTCTGAAATAGGGTAAAAAAACCAGATCGAAGAATATTAACTGCGCTAATAAAGGAAATTGATTCACTTCTAGAGATTTTCTCTTCATACAAGACGACCTTCCTCTAATACCCTCTCTGCATAAGTCAATTACCTCCTCCGCTTTTTTTCTCGGCGTTGCTTGGCTTGAAGGAAAACGAAAGAAATCTGTGCGAGGAGAGAATAGAAGAAAAATAAAGTAAGAACATGAAGCCGATGAGGGACAAAAGAGAACCTTGAGAGAGAGAGATTGGCTTCCGTATCTCAACGGCGATATTAAACCACAATGCAATGTTCTCTTCGCGTCCGCTATTAAAAAAATGAAAAAAAAATATAATATTATGATATAAATAATTTTTATTTAATAGAAATTTATATCTTTCTCCTTTTTTTATTTTATTTTATTTTTCTTTCAACAATCAAAACTTTTTGCTTTTTCTGTTTTTTCACTTTGGCCCGCTTACGCTTTCATTTACTCTTTTGTTACCGGAAATGCCCATGGTTTGGGCAGATATTTACGGGAGCAAATGGCGTGAAGTCACGCGCGGAAAGAACAAAGTTGCCTTGGATTTGCTTTAAATTTTGAAGTTTTTCATATGGAATTTCTTGTTATCAAATCTTTCTTTTATCATTTCTTGTAAATGCAAAAATGATTTTGAATAAAATTAGGATACTTATAAATCATTTCACTCAAATCACATCAATCTAAAATAAATCAAAATTTGTAATTTTGAGAAATTGATAGTTTGGTTTAAATTTTAAAAACTAGTTATCAATTTAATTTATGCCTTGAAAATCATAATTATCGATTAAATCGAATTAAATCAAAATATAAATATTATACATAATTTATTTCTTATATATTATGTATGTATTGGAAAATTGATTATATTAGTTATACTCAACCTTAAATTTTAAAGCTATAATTTTTTTATACTCTTTTATACACAAATTTAGTTGAAAAGTATTTATAATCCAAGGTAATTAAACGTAATTCAATTATCTTCATTGTAATTTTATATTTGATATCAAAATTAATATAAAGTATTTATTTTTTATTTATTTTAGTAGAAATAGGGAGACTAATGCTATATTTGAGAGAAAGAAGGAAGTAAAAGAAGAATATAAGTAAAATAATGATGTAAAGTGATACTATTTACTTTTTTTTCTCGGCTGAAAATGAGTGAAAATTAGATTAAGAAAGTGTAAAATAAATTTATTTTACACATTCTTTGATATTTTCATCCAAACCAAATAAGAAATTTTGAAAATCTCAAGACATTTTCACCTTCTATGCATCCACTCATATTTTAAACTCATCCAAACAAAGCATAAATCAAATATTAACTTTGAGAAGGATACAAAACAATGATGCCTTAAAAATTTTTCATTGTAATTGTTGTTTTTAATATATTTTGCAGAATATGATAGTTTAATGTTTGTTTTTCATAGTATTGTTATTTTGTTTTTTTTTTTATTTTAATTTTCTATTTTTTGGCTGTCTATCTTAATATTCAAAAGTAAAAATTAATTTGAAATTTAGTTTTTCTTACCTCAAACCATCCTGAAGCCACTAAATTACTCAAATAAATCAAACCACATTTATATATTAGATTTGTTTGAGTATTTTTCATGATTTTTAGTTCAATTTGAATTTTTTTTATATAAATTGTGATTTAAGTATCTTATAATATTTTACTATTTAATTTCTTACATTTAGAATAGCGGATGAATCAATGTATTACTAATATTGACAGATAATAATTATAATCAAACATTAATAATTTAATTAGAAATATATCATTTGTCCTATTTATTTAATTTTATTCGTTCACTTAACATAATATTTTTATTTTTTATTTTTTCATAATATATAAAGAGTATGTTTGAGACTTCACTTCACAAAAAAAAAAAAAAAAAAATTTTTAACTAAATATTGACAGTTTTATAATCAATACATTAATAATTTAAATTAGAAATTATATCATTTGTCCTATTTATTTAATTTTATTCCGTTCACTTAACATAATATTTTTATTTTTTTAAATTTTTTCCAATAATATATAAAGAGTATGTTTTGAGACTTTCACTTCACAAAAAAAAAAAAAAAAGGGAGAGTTAAGCAAGTAAAAAAAAAAAAAAAAAAAAGGGAGAGTTAGCAAGTTTGGAGGTGTTTAGTTAAACCCCAAAAAGTATGATTTTGACGATTGTTCTGAAAAACGGATCGAACCGACCGGTTCGACCGATTTAATTAAAAATCAAACTGTGGTCTAATTTGAGTTAAATAAGAAAATTGACAGCTTTCAAAACCAGTATAATCAATAAATATTGAATGAAAACCGACTAACCGGTAAATCAACCGATTAAAATTTAGTTGGATTCAAAACCTAGGCGCTTAAAAGTTGGACCATTGATTTTTTAGTTTTTGGATCTCTTTATTTCTAAACTCAAAGTCCTTATTTAAAACAATTAAATTATCCAACATTAATTCCAAATGTGAAAATTAATATTATATTTTATTATAATTATTTATTTTTTTAGTATCAAATTTAGTCATATTTTGTTGTTTTTATTTAAAATTTTTTATTAATTTTTTATTCTTTTTATAAAATCTAAATTTAAAAATATTTTTTATTTGATATCAACGGATTTTTTTTTATCTTATACATTAATTTTATTTAATAAATATATTTAAAAATATTATATAAAAAAGTTGGATTGGACCGCATTAAATTCGATTCAACCTGTTTTACTCGGTGAATTTTATCTTCACCGATGATCAGTTATCGAGACACCGATTTTGCCCAATCAAAACCATGGTTCAGAAAAAGCATCAGAACGATGGTTTTTCAAAACCTTTGCTTCTCAAATGACCGTAAGTACAAAAATGTCCTCACCACTTAAAGTTAATTACAAGTCTGCTATAATTATTATTTCTCATTGTTGAAAGTCAGCACTGCCGAAGAAAAACAGAATTAAGGGAGACGAAAAGAGAACAAGGCAAAATTCAACCGATCCGTCGTGGTTTCTGGTTCAAGCGACCGTGTAGGTAATGGTTCGACCTTGAATTGAAGGAAACGTCTTCTGTCGTTAGAATTATCATCGTCGTTCAAGGGTGTTGACAGAGAGAGGTTTTCAGTTTTTTTTTTTTTTTTTTTTTTTTTTTGTTTTTCAGTTTTTTTTTTTTTTTTTTTTTTTTTTTTAAATGAGAAGAGCATAACTTATAGACTTAAAGACATATAAAATCTTTTTTTTTTTTTTTTTTTTTTTTTTTTAATGAGAAGACAAACTTATAGACTTAAAGACATATAAATCTTATTTGGGGTTACAATCAAAATATATTTGTAATATTTAATATTATGCTTATCATAATTAAAAATATTAAAAATCTACCACGTCATCATAAACAAGTCATGGTAAAGTTAATAAATTATAATATAAGATTTTAACTTGACTAAACCGTTTATCCGTTCGATTCATACGGTTTTAATTTTAATAGAAATTGAGAATTTTTTCAATTTAGAGCAATTCGATTTCCATTATGTAAAACTGAAAATTAATAGTCTATCCAACTGAATTAAGCATAAAAATGAGTGAAAAAAAACTTAATAATCAATTTGATTCTAATTAATTAATTTCAATTTTTATTTTAAAAAAATTATCTAATATAATAGGTTCCAACCAATTCATAGTTTAAACATGAATGAAGTTTTAATTTAAAAAATGAAAGATTCCTAAAAACAAAAGTAATTGTATAATCCAAAAATGACCATTTGAGATTGCATGGCCTACATAGAAGGAAACTACATAACGTTCGGTCTATTCTCACTTCAGAAAAGTATATATATGCAGTTAAAATATATATTAATATAAAGGGGAAAAAAACAAGGTAAGATAGAAAATTTTATCACTTTAGGTCACCAAAACTTATTACGTGTCAGGTATCAAATTTAACGAGATAAAATTTTTTTGAAAAATTTAGAGAGTCAAATAAAAAAATTGTTTTCAAGGGAAAAATAAAAAAAAAAGAAAATTTGAAGTTTTTATTTTATTAAATTACAGTAAAAATTATAATATAGTAAAAATTATATTATACAAAATAAGCTTTCATTTTATTAAATTTTGAAGTTTTTAATTAATAAATTTTGATCATTAATATTCAAGTGGTCTTTGAAATTAAAGTTCGTCAGTAGTGACAATAAAATATAATATAATCCAATTTATAATGTAATTATATTAAAAAATTTATAACATTTTTCTATTTTAAAAAAATTATTTATTTTGATGCCAATTAAGTTGATTTGATTTGTCTTTTCCTATTGGGTTTGAGAGTCTTTAAATTGAGAATTGTTATTGAAAAAGGAAACTTATGTATTTAAGGCATGTAATAAACAAAAAAGGAAAATATATTATTTTTATTATAGTTGACCACTGACCTTGAATTTCCAAAATAATTATGTCCAACTCATGACTGACCAGTGAGAGTAGAGTTTTGGGTTCGGAGTTTTGACTCAATTTTCCAATTAAGCATTTTCTCATACTTATTTATTTATTTATTCACTTGATCAGTTTAGAAAAACAAGACACAGTCAAAACTATATACGACAGCGATTAAGGTAATTTTTGGCACGTGCAAACTCACGTGTTGGACAACTCTTTGGCGATACTGGAATAAGTTTGGGGTTGTTTGTAAGCATGTAACCAAAACAAAAGTACCCAACAAGTGCCTAGTCTGAGTCTCTTCCGTAAGCTTCCAGAATCCTCCAGGTTCATCACGTGCAAAGTAGCGCGTGATTTAGTTGATAGGGCTGACGTGGCGAATCTATCAACGGCATCTTCGGCGTCGTCGGCAATATGCGATTCCTTCTGCCTTTTTCCAAGGTTATCCTTGTAATTTCGAATGTTAATATTTATTTATTTATTTATATATTTTCAATTGAATTAGAAGAGCCACATTGCTAGCATGACTGACTCAAAATTTTAAAAATATTAAACTTAAATCAGTCCTTAAACCATCGATTGTCCGGTTTTGATTCCGGTCGATTTTGATATAGTTTCGATGAATCGACTATTTCAATCACGGTTTCTGACATATTTGCATTATTTTTTTCAAAAAAAAAAAATTCAAATTTTGGTTCTAAGGTTATATTTAAAAAATAATAATATGAGTTTACGAAATATTGATAAATTTTATTTTAAATAACTTTTAAAATGCTCATACTCATTTATTTAAATAAAATTAATTAATTTTTCAAAATAATTAAATAAATTATCATTTTATTTTGTTTAAATATTATGAATTAAATAAATTGTTAGAAAAATTTGAATAATGCTTCAAATAATGTAACTTTGAATAAAGTAAAAAATTTAAAAGGAAAAAAAAAATGTTAAAACTCCCTTTGTATCAAACACTATAATTTAGAGCAAATATTTCACTTTTTTATATTTTTAACAAAATAAAGTGTATTTTCAAAAAAAAAAAAAAAGTAAATCGAGCAAATATTTTTCACTTTTTTATATTTTTAATCAAAATAAAGTGTATTTTTTCAAAAAAAAAAAAAAAAAAAAAGTAAAGTGTATTATGTAGTAAAAGATTATTTAAACTTTTAGAGGTGTATATAATATGCCAAAGTGATTATAATTTTAAAAATAAAATAGAAGATTTTCGGTTCGAACTGGATCGAAACCGCTGATTCCGTTTAGATTTTATAATTCACATGAATCTTAACAAAACTTTGAACCGTAGATTTCGATTCAAAACTTTGAACCGATGGTTTCAGTCTAATTTCGGTTCATCTACAATACAGTTCAATTTCATTTCGATTCTGGTTCAAATTGAACCAATGGCTATGCCAGCTGCGGTGCTATTTACAAATTATTTTCCCTTGCATCAAAATATAAAGTGGCTTTAAAAAAATAAGGATTAAAATTATATATATATAAAACCAGATTCACTGTTCATAGAACACTGTTATACCAGTTTAACCAACTCCTTTTTATGCTACTCCTATTTTACCCTTTTTCTTTTGAGTCGTTCATTCACAGATAATCTTTGCTGACTTCACTTTCTTCTTTTTCCATGTACGGCTTCTATATTGTACTTCCTCTTCCAAGTAATTTTCCATTCTTTTTTTTTTTTTTTTTTTCCAAGTTTAATTTTCCCATTCTTTTTTTTTTTTTTTTTTTTTCCAGTAAGAAAACTTAGAAAAACTCTTTTAGGGGAAAGATTTTTTTTTTTTTTTTTTTTTTTTCCAGTAAGAAACTTAGAAAACTCTTTTAGGGGAAAGATTTTGGTTTTTTTTTTCCATTCTTTTCTTTTCACAATGAATTTGAAATGAGAGAAACCGAATTCGTTTTTCTTTCATTTTGCCTGAAACCCATCTTTAAATTTCTTACCCAATTTGTAGATTTTTTGTTTAAAGATTTTATATTTGCAGTTCTATTTTGCTGTTGAAGAATTTTTCTTTGGGTTTCTTACAATTCGAGTTAATTAGTTCATTTGATTGCTAATATTTAATTTCTCTTTTCTGCAAATGGTCAATATTTGTCATATTCATTAATTTCCAAGTTAGATTCAAGTTAATTAGATTCTTTGAATGCTTATAGGTTCCTGGCTCGCTTTCCTCCTCATTTTTGATACTTTTAGTAAATTACCCTTATCCATTTGTTGAATCTTCAAAGTGTTCAATCGAATTTAATGGACTCCATTTAAGAGAGATAGAACATTAATTACTATTAACGCTGTTGCGACTTAACTTTCTTTATATCACACATTTTCATTAGTAATTTCTATATAGTTGGGTCATTAGGTTGTGATATGAACAGCCCTAAGTTGTTGTTATAACTATTTGGATATTTAGATTTTCTGTTAGCTTTTATATGCATATCGTAAGATGTTTGATTAAGCTGCGGGGAATGATATTAACACTTTGAGGTTCTATTAATTTTAATCCAACAGGCAAAGATGTCATATGGTCTTCTGTTCAAATTTTGGTTATACCATGCAGTACAATATATATTAAAGGAAAAAGAAGCAGCAATTGGAAAACTTTTCAGTTATGCATGCTTGATCCAGGTTGGATCCTCTGCGGCAACATCCCATTACGCATAATGTATGAATATTGACTTTGCTATCTAGAAGCTACGATTCACTTTATGGGCTGCCTTAGGTCAGACTTTACTGTCATGGGCTGAGGACCGCAACCCTACGATCCTACAGGAAGGGGACAACATCTCCCATCAATGCTCGGGGGTCGGTGCGCCCTATAGGGTATCTTAAATCGGCCGTCAACACTTGACCGGTTGCTCTAGCCAATGAGGGCCATGACTAACACACCCAGTAGTCCCTTCTTTTCCCCTTCAAAAAAAAAAAAAAAAAAAAAAAACAGTAGTCCCCTTCTTTTTCCCCCCTTTTTTCAAAAAAAAAAAAAAAAAAAAAAATGAAAAAACCTTTCCATCTAGGTTAAACGGACTGTGATTTAAAAAAAAAAAAAAAAAAAAAAAATGAAAAACCTTTCATCTAGGTAAACGGACTGTGATTATTTCCTGAAGTATATATAATCCAATATCTCCATAAAATCTTTTTGCAACAACTATTTAACTTCACCCTCCTTAACATTATCCAATTTTCCAAGAGTCAATATATGGTGAGTTATATAGTTAATCAATCAATCAACTATAGTTTTATTTTGGCTGTAGAGTTAGCCATATCAGATTGATATAATGCATGAGGACATCACATCTTGCATGGTAAGCATTTTAACTTTCTATCATTCTATTTTGTTTTTGTTAGTAAGAACTTGCATTAGCTTTTGTTTTGCTACCTTTATATTTTTTATGTTCATATGTATATTTCTGCCTAGATTGTTATAATGCTACTTAACCAATTAATGGCTAAAACAATGATTCGTTTGTTTTACTGTTATATATAACTGTCTCAGATATCCAACACGCAAACCAACAAGAGTATACGCAGGCCATCTATAAATAAGTTCCTTGGTTCAGAAATATTTGGATTCCATTTATGCAGCTTTCTTGGAATTCTTTCGTGTCTTTCTCTGCTGTTCTTGAGTTTCTGCTTTCTTGATTCTATTGAATCCTTAATTGTTATTAATTGATCGTGGAAAAAACTCGAGAGATAAAATAATGAACATGCGATAAAATGATTCAAAATGATTTGTAAACCCGCAGCAAACTGCTGGTAGCTTCGCTTGTATATACTACAAGAAATGTTAAGTTGTTTCTTTAGTTAACTTCTTACATGTTGTATATTGATGATATGGTATGTACTTGTCATCCAATAAATAAAATTTTATTTTTTAACTCCACACTACATTTAGGCTTTGTCCGGTAAGAGCGTTTAGGGTAGTGTTTAGTATTTTGATTGGGTTAAAACACTGTTTTAATTATTGTGTTCGGTAATGTTACATCTATCCTAACGTTTAGAGTTTGAGGCAGTGTTTCATGAAACATTATCCTCCTTAACGTTTAATGTTTTATAAATTTTTTATCAAGCCTATGCTCATTACTTGTCTTTGTTTTGCTCTCTATGACATTATCCTTTTTTATCTTTTTATATTAAACATCTATCTTTTTATCCTTTTTATACTAAATACTTTTATTTAAAACCACTGTATAAACAATTGATAATTGCTAACACAATTGATATTATCCTTTTTTATCTTTTTATATTAAACATCTATCTTTTTATCCTTTTTATACTAAATACTTTTATTTAAAACCACTGTATAAACAATTGATAATTGCTAACACAATTGATATTTACTAGAACCACTGAAATTACCGAACATGGCCTTTGTCATTAATATTAAAAATAACATTTTCATAATTATTTATCTTTTAAAGTACCGTAAATAAAATATGATATAAAGTATTAATTAAAAAATTATTTTGTGATAATATAGTCCACATAGATTATTAAACTACTGTTTGTTACTCAAAAATACTTTTTGGATTTTTTGACATTTGGGTGATCAAAAAATTAGACAAAAAACGATGGATTAATTGTATTTCTCAAACAATAGGAATGTATTATAATTTCAGTCAAATTTGATATATAGGCTTCTCAATTTAGTAAAAGATAAGAGCAAATTGATGAAATCTTTTTTCCATATATTAGTGAGAAAATTAATTAAATTATATCTAATTGATGTATTATAATTTCAGTTCATGTCAAAAAAATTGAATGAAATGGAATCATATTGTTTGGTTACTTCGTTCTTGATTTTTTCATCTTCGCACACTTGCCTTTTATTCTGTTTTCTGCATCTCAATTCTCTGTTGCTCCTAGTGATTCCCGAAGCACGAGTACCAATCTTGTTTAATTCCATTAACTTTTCATAAAATAATCCTCTCTACTTACTAGGTAGTCACAAACCCATAGAAATTGTGTAGATTTAAGAATGAAAGAGCTGAAATTTTGAGGCTTAATATACAATTTCATTATGAGTTATGCGAACTGTTATAATTTCACCCCCAAAAGAACTTTGAACCATAGATAGGGATGGAAGTGAGATGGGTATTTAAGGGTATCCACCTTGCTCTTGCTCTTATCTGTTTAACAAAGTACATAAAGTTAAAAGTCAGTTTTAAATGGAAATGGGTAGAATGCGAGTGTTACACTTTGAGTACCCGCTACCCATTACCTGCTATAATAAAAGGTTTTGACCATCCATGGGTACCCTATCAATTTATTAGTAAAAAATAGATTTTAAATAAATTTAGTTTGGATAGTTTAAAATGTGTTGATACCCTACCTATTTAAGAGATACTTTAAATGAGTTTGAGATAAATACGATAGTAAAATTTTAAACGGATTCGAAAATGGATATTTAAATAGATATTTAAACAAATTTCGGATGAACATAAATAGTAAATTTAATAAATATATATAGCTACAAATAGTTTAAAATTTGCGGCTATCCGCCCGCTTCCAGCCCTACCCATAGGCACTACAATTTCAAAGTTTCAAGGACAATAACATCCTATGCAATTAGGGTGAAGGTTTGAATTTAAAATAATAAAAGTGGACCTCTGACGTTTGCAGCTTGGGCTTAATTAAGCCCAACAACCAACTCACCCTCAAAACTCACCGTTTAACTAAACTACAAACGCTCGCCCCTCTCTTCTCATCTCTCTCAGTCGATTAGTCCCTCTCATCCGCTTCAGGCTCTTTTTGGCCGCCTCTCTTTCGAAACAGAGCCACTCAGCCAAAATTCTTTGCATTGAGTTTAGCAAATCTGATTTCTCTGCCAGAAATTCTTACCTATCGCTTTACTTACTTTTTCTGGGTTCTTCTATCTCTCGTGTACAGTATCTGTACAAATAATCATATTCTCACTTTTCTGCTAAACGGCCAGATATTAATATCCCAAGTTGTAGTGCTCGTTAATTTCGCATACTTTGTACAATTTCATAAGCTTTGATGGCTGATTTGGAAGCGATTGAAGCTGATATCAGGTAAGCGTTTCTTTTTCTCCTTTCTTTGTTTTAATTATTTTCTTATCCCCAAAATTTTTATTGAAGTTACATATGCTCCTCCGATACCCATTCGTAAATTTGTGCTGCTTCGAATTTTTTGGACATTTTTTAAGGAGTTCGTAATTTTGGAAATGCAAAGTAATACTATTTGTTGTATATAATTTTCATCTGCTTCGATGTAAATCCTTATGGGTATAATATTTGTGTTGAGACTATGTGGATGGATTTTGCAGCTTTTGTTTGCAGTATTTTTATAATTCTTTGGTTCCAGGAAAATTTACAGAAGGCAAAATGTTCAAATGTTTAGAATTGAAAATTTTGGTTGTTTGGCATCAAAGAATTCTAAGTTCCCTTGCTGGTTAACATTGTATTCTGGTGTTGCTCAGTTTAGACGGCAGTAAATAAAGAGAAAGAGAGGAAAGGAGAATAGCCAAAGGTCAGATCATTAACCTAAAATAGCACTACCCGTCAATCTAACTCTTTTCAGGTTCACTGGCAAAAAGAGATTGGTCATTTTTGAGGTAATTTCGGCCTCTAGTTCTCGCTCCTCTATAGTTGTCTATATCAGATAAAGTGTAGTTCTTTTTTTATTCTCATGATTAATTATTTGGGATTTTCAGGATATAAATCTCTATTGCTTAATTTATTGATATAATTTTAATTTAGTTTTTTTTGTTTTTCAGCAGTTTTTTGTTTCTTCTTCTTGTGTGACATTCTCAGGTGTTAATGGTTTAGATCTAGCTTGTCCATTCGGATGGAAAAACTTGATCATTAGAAGTTTAGAACAAATTTGCTTTTCAATTTTCACTTTTGTTAATCTCTGATTTAATGCTTTTTTTTTTTTTAAATTTCTGTCAATTGATATTTAAGTTTGATACTTATTGAGAAAGTTTCATTTTTGAGAAATTGTGGGTTCAGGAAATTGTTTTATTCAGCCTGTCCTCTTTTTATATTTATCTCTGTTCTCTGAGGGGATCTTAAAACAAGTGAGATTAAATAAATTCAGTTTGGTGTAGTAGGTGCAGGTTGTGCATGAAATATGTTGAAGCAAGTGCTGGGCAAGGTTTTGAACAAAGGGCATTTTGCAAATGGAGGAGACAAGCTTAGAACTTGCTTGTATGTGTCCACTAGTAGCTTCCACAGTGGACAGGTATGATCTAATTTATTAGCCTCGGAAATCTTCTAAAATCTGCTAAAGCAGTTTTGCATAACATAGAAAGGCCAAAATTGGTAGATGACTTGAATAGCTAAGAAACATAATTTTCCAACATAATTAAACTGAATTCTGCAACTTACAAATGAATTATATACTTCAAATTCATTTGTACCAAAGAAGGGGTTAGTTAAATCCATAGGATGTTTTATGGGATGGGTGGAGCTTCACTTCTATTGGTAGATTGTAGAGCCCACGGTCTAATGGTCGCTGATAAAATAAAATCTCTCAATATTTGCTTTATTGCAGGTTCATTGTGCGCCAAGAAGCTTTTTTGGGGTGGAAGATTTCATTGATGATGACAACAGCAGGCCTTATACTTACCAGAAAGAGAAAAAATCGAAAAACCCCCACAAGCATATGTCATTTAAGCAACGAACCAAAGCTTTCATGGAGCCATTTACACTAGATGTATTTATCTCGAAGCGGTTTGTTTCTGCATCACTCACCCACAGGGTAACATCTAAGCAGGTTGCAGTTGCTGGTACTAACTCTAAAGACATCAAAGCTGCACTAAAGTCTCGGTCAGATATTCCTGCATGTTTGGCCATTGGTCGCATTTTAGCAGACAGAGCAAGAGAAGCTGATGTTTATACAGCTTCTTACACTCCAAGAGAGAGGGACAAGTTTGAAGGAAAGATCAGAGCTGTGGTTCAGTCTCTCATTGATAACGGAATCGATGTCAAAGTTTATCTTGATTGAGTGATTTTCCTAAGTTCTCAAAAATTGATCTTATTTTACCATTGGAAAATATGGTTTGTGGGTTTAGTTTTTGTATACAATTGCAGAATTGCCATAATTTGAGAATCAAGTTTGTGAAATTCCTTCTTCTTTTTTTGTCCGAGGTTAGAATCTGTGTTACTCATTGCTACCTTAAGCTGAGAAGCAAGCCAGTCTTAAATGAGAGGGGCTATGTTGGGGTTTTGGACTCCTAACTTCTTGCACTATGAGATTGGTGTTGGATATATTGTTGTGAGTTGTGGTGTAGGTGTAAGTTAAACACTCAAATATCAGCTTATATATATAATTTTTATGTAAACGGTCAAGAAAAGCATTAAAAAAAACAATAATTAAAATATAGTGGTATTATTAAGTAATTATATAAAATAAAATAAAATAAACATTTTATAAGAATGATGGGATATCATATGTCCATTCATCCTCACACACAAACAACGGCCCTGCACATGATACGAGTGCAAGAAACTGTAAGTAATAAAATATTCAAGTCGCTCATAATAATTATATCTAACTTTCACTTTAGTGCTTTTAGAACTTGTAATTTGAGTCTATTCGCTTTCAATTTAATGATTTTTTAAGTTTATCTTTACATTTTATTGCTGTTGTTATAAATAATTAATTTTTTAAATGAAAAAAAAAGTAGATATAACAAATTAAAAAACAAGTTTTTAGGTCTGATTAGACAAATTAAAAAATAATTCAAGGGCCATTCCATACTTTATTCAAATTAAAATCAATACCCTACGGCCTACGGTTTCAAAGCTAGGGCTATATTACGTCATTAATAGTAAATTTCCATTTTGTCCTTAC
The DNA here is from genome assembly GCF_014843425.1 of Jatropha curcas. Next base: position 2,450,845 of record NW_023591140.1, read on the forward strand.
AGAGCATTTTGTATTTTTGTTCCATTTACCGTTGGTTAATACCAAAACATTTCTGTTCGTCTCTGTACATATTCTCAAGTCACAAGCAGATGATATCTATTATTGGGTTTTCTTTATAAAGCATTGATAGGATTTGTGAGAAATTGAGTGCCAATCATGATTCCCTTTTCTCTCAGCTTGCATCAATGGTGAGCAATTTACTGTTGCCATTATATTTTATTTTCATTCAACTTACTGTTTTAGGAGTTGGGGCTATATAATTATGATTCAATTTGATTGTATTTTTCTTTGTTTGGAGATTTGACTTTCAAATTGCTCTTTATTGGCTTTTGGGAGATTGGTAATGAAATTTGATGATGTTCTTATTTTGTTAATTTACATTTTTGTGATGTTTTTGGATTAATATAATACTTCAACGGGCATTGAAATTTTGTGATGAGTATGGGTGAATATGATTGTTCTTTTGTAATGGGTATGGGTAATTTCTCTTTAAGAGTTTGATTTAGATGATAGTTCATGTCCTTCATACTGGTTGCATTTATATGTTCTTATGGTTTCCATATCTGAATTGATGTGTTTCTGGGAATTTGTTTTATCTTGATGGAGATTAACAATTTGATGTTTCTAAATATTGGATTTCTGATGCATCTAGATATCTCCCTTCTTTGAAGGTCTTTATTTATTTATTTATTGAGGAATTTGATTTTGGTTGCATTTTCAATTTGAATTCTCTTCTATTTCTGTTAGGTAAAGAATTGTACTCTAGCAGCTTTCTGGACCTTTTTCCGGCTTTTCATTTTCTACAGGAACTCTATTTCTGTTATTGGGATACTGTGATGGTATTTGGCTTTTCTATTAATACAAGTGTCCCTTTGCTTATAAAAATTTTGCGACTTTTATCCTTAGTGTGTATCTTAAATGAGTAAAAAGACATTCTGTTGTATGAATTCATTGCATAAGCCTTATACATAATACATCACCTCATGTTAGGTAGTGAGTGGAAGCATGGTGTTTTCCTGGCAACTTCAGCATGGAAATGTAATAATGTTTTTATCAGAACCTTCCCATGGAAAATAATTTATTTTTCAGTAATTGTTTCTGCTTCAAGCTACCATATTGGAATATTTTTTTTTTTGGTAACATAACAACTTATTGCTATATATTTTGTTATTATAGATGCTTACTTTTGCATGTAATTCTTTTATTCATTTTCAATTTGTCTTTCGTTGTCTTTAAATCCACTAGACATAAAATGGAGGTTTATCTTTTGCTTTTATGTGTATAATTTTATCTTTTATCATATCAATTTTCTTAAACTTTGCTTGTTCTATATTATTATATTATAAATTATTTTCTTACTTGAGCCTGTGAATTAGAATTTTAGCTCTCACCATCCCAACAGTGTAATGCAATGTTAATAAGAGTTGAGGAATTCCTCGAGAGAAATTGCATGGTTAAGGTTTCAATGGCTAGTTGTTGCCCTTTTTGGGTGGATTGTTCGTGTCTTACCAATGTTGCATGTGTATGCTTATTTAGCAAGTAACCAATCACTATTTTTGCGATTTGTTATACTTACCATGAACTCATATCTCTTATTTTCTTTGACATAGATATCTAACTGTTCTTTTTTATTTTTTTTTCCATATCACTTTGATTAGGAATCTGAGGAGATCCACTGAGTTGAGGTTAAAATAGAGTTTTCAAGTTATCTTGGAGTGTTCATCAACAAGGCTGAGGTTGTTGCTCTTTTGAAATAATTCTTGTTCTATTTTGTTTTTATTTTGATGTTCATAACCCTAAACTGTAATAATCTAGAAAGATCTTGTAGGATATCTGTTTACTATGCTTTTGATGTTTGATAATTATGAGTATTTTCTAGGCGATAAGCTGTATTTTAATGATCTATAATAATGGGGTGGTCTGTTTTCTGGATTTTGATAATTGCAGATTTTCAAGAACAGGTACCTCAAACTCATGCAATTGACAATTCTTTTTATGTGAAGAGGAAAATCTAGGTGTTTCTTTTTGGGTTATAATGCATTTTTTTTTTTTTTTTTTTTTTTTTTTTTAGGAAAATCTAGGTGGTCTTGCTTTGGGTTATATGCATTTTTTTTTTTTTTTTTTTTTTTTTTTTTTTAAATTCCGGTTTTTTTTTTTTTTTTTTTTTTTTTTTTTTTAAATTCCGGTTGTATTTGTGCAAACGGAAGTTCAAGTGAAACAGGATTACGCAGACAAAATAAGAATGAAATATTGGTTGCATTGTTTATAGAACAGGGGGAGACAGTTAAAGGGGTATTGCCTGGGAATATAAAACTTGTTTAGTTCACTCATAGCAAGATAATTACAAATAGAAGTGCCATTATGAAAGTATTAGACTTTTGAGGAAATATTAGATTGCTACTCACTTTTTGCAGCTTTTTTAGACTCTAGAGTCCTTAACATTTATTTAATAATTTATTTCTGTGGCTTCCCTTGAGTACGATGAATTAGTTTTGGAATTACAATTGTTTCTTTCCTACTTTATGTTGAATTTTCCTTTGAAGTAGTTCAAGTTATTAACAAATTTACAAGGATGTCTTGAACCAATTATAAACTCAATGTTTAAGAGTTTGGTTTTGTGACTGTTGTTGTTTATATCTAAAATAACACACTTTATTCGCGTAACTTTGTTTACAAATTTCCACATCTTCCTGAATTTTCCCATAATTGTGCCGGAAAAAAATTGAACGCTGTGATCTTAATTTTCCTACTCCAAAGAATAATTAGATGGCTGGTAATGAAATACAGTTGGGCCTTGCATGCTGGTGTATATATAGAGAGAGGGAAAAATGGCAGCAGTGTCGTTTAGGTGGCTATTACAAATACACAAGGATGTGCCAAAAGCAGCTCGTTTTTACTCCGAGGGATTGGACTTCACAATTAACGTGTGCACTCTTCGCTGGGCCGAACTTCAATCAGGCTCTCTTAAGCTTGCCCTCATGCAATCTAGCAAGTAATTCTTTCTCTTTGTTTTGTTGGTGTAATGCCTTGTTTCTGTTTGATAATTTGTCTAGAACTTCTAGAGCACATATGCTAGTAGGACTCTCTAGGCACTGTTACATTGTCTTGTTGACCGTTTGTGGAAAATAAACTAGAAGAGTGACTTTGCTTGGGTTTCATAGAGAAAATTATAGCTACGAGAGTGGTAGACAATTCTTTTACAAGATATGAGTAAAATTACACAAGTTTGGACTTTGCAATTTTAGTCATGTTCATTTGAGTAATATCAGCAGCGGATGGAAGTAGATTAAGATCTATAAAAATGTGTAAACTATAACAAGCAGCTTACTTGGCTTGTAAGGCAGTTACCAAGTACTTGCCTTCCGAGATTATATGGTGCTGAAAGTTTTTGTATTTTCTGTAGATGCATGTAATTAATTCTAAAATTAATCTAGGTTTTTAGGACTAATTCTATATTTATGAGACAATTTAGAGAGTTTTGGCTTGGTGAGGTCGGAATAAAGAGGGACTTGCGACTCATCTGTATTTCTTGGTGGCCTATTTTTAACTGTGTACCCTCTGGCCACTCCTCTCCTATTCTCAACCCTTTGCTTTATGAATTGGTTCATTTGAAGGGTTAGACATTACAAGTTAATGTTTTAACTGTAAAAAATTTCTTTATAAAGCATTATGGGTATGAGGTAATAATGATCAGGCCTTTTTGATGGTTTGATTTTGGCTTGTGTTTCAACAGCTCCAATTTATGTCAGCTTCTAACCCAATTTTACAGTGACCACATTATGCAGAATGGATACTCTTCTATGCTATCATTTACAGTTACTGACATTAACAGTACTGTGACAAAACTGATGGCCTTAGGTGCTGAACTAGATGGGCCAATCAAATATGAAATCCATGGAAAGGTAAATCACCTTCATCTCCGAACATCTATGAAAAATTTTTGAGAATGTTATTACAACAAGTCTAAAACATTATGCAACTTGTTTCAACCAGGTAGTGGCTATACGTTGCATCGATGGCCATGTTCTTGGCCTCTATGAACCTGCATAAGGGCTTTGGAAAAAGTCATTCTCAATAGCAACCGATTGTCAGGGCTATTACATCTCTTATGTTGATGTTTTCAACTCTCCTGCAGACATAGAGAAGACATAGGAAACCTTCCCTTTCTTCGGGTTTCCCTCAATGATTGATAGCGTTTGGTCATCCAGATCTATCAAGGCCGTGCATAGAGTATGTAGCATTGGACCTGAGAATTTGGTTGAAAATAGTTAGCATACATTTTTTAATAGTTAAACTGTAAAAGTGTTTTAAGTCATTCTCTTGATTACCTGTCATGTAAATTGGATATGTCGTGTCATTCGTGTCGCCAAGAAGTGACAGGAAATCATCTTTTGATTCTTTTGGTAGCACATTTGCTCTTTCTTGCCTGCTCTTGGAGTTGTCATCTTGTACCTTTGTAAGGAAATCATGATTGTACTTACTTAATGAAGCTAACTCCAGAAGAAATCTGTGTAAAAACTAGTACTATTATTTATTTACCTGCTTAACTTGAAGGTGGAGATACATGTTTGCATGGAAGAATGGTGTTCTTCCAATCTCATGAACCGAAACTCGATTCTTTGATGCAGTTTCAACATTTAAAATCTTACGTGCTCTTGTGTCCATGAGATTGTAACTGTGCCCTACAGACACTTGTGATGAATGTATTCTCTGAAGAGAGATGGCTGCGTTATCAAACTGCATAGTCAACTGTAATCCAAGAAAGTTAAAAGAATGCAAGATCTTACACTCAGTGCATTTTCAATGCTTGTGGCTTCAAGGAGGTCCCGTGAAACAAAATTCCTGCCAATCCCTCCGGCCATAATCTCGTCTTCAGATGGGGGTACTGAGTTCAGCGTAAATGCCTGATAGCAAGGAACGGAAAGGACAGCATAAACTTTTTATTTAGCTAAATGAACTTAAAAGTTTTCAATTTAGCCCTAGGAATTGATATGCATCTCATAATCCCTTTTAATGATGGATATTTGGCGCCGTAGACTTTATTTGTTTTTGAAAATAACTTATTTTTGAAAAAAAAAATTTCAAAAAAAAAATGTTTCTAGAAAAATAATTTTTAAATAACTCGCTTTTCGTTATTTGTGCAATATTGAAAATTAATTAAAAATATTAAAATTTTTAACTTATACGAACATAAAATATTTATAATTATAAAAATCTTGTATTTGAAAATTTATTGTTAAATATAAGAAAAAAATCATAAGAAATGATAAATTATAATAGTCATCCGCAATTAATGATTACCAGTCCATGAGAATTGAACCCAAATGCACAACTTGGAAGTTCTCCTGCATATGTATAACCAATGAAGGATTCTCCATTTGATAAATTTGCCTTTATTAAATACCTGCACAAAATATATATATATATCTTTAATTGAAAATATAATTACTAATGTAAAAAAAAAAAAAAAAAAAATTGAAGGATTCTCCATTTGATAAATTTGCCTTTATTTAAATACCTGCACAAAAATATATAATAATATATCTTTAATTGAAAATATAAATTACTAAAATGTAAAAAAAAAAAAAAAAAAAAAAAAAAATTTAAAAGCATACGTGTGTCCAAGAAGAGCAACATTTGCATCCTCATTATGTGCTGCAATTGCCATATTATCTCTAACCACAAGAATATCAGAACAGTCTTCTGAACTACTTTCAACCTTTGAATTTCCATCTTCTTTCTTTGGAAGAAATGGAAGAATCTCCTTTCTCAAATTGATCAATATCACCTGCATATATACACAACAACAAATTAATTAGTAATTAATATTTATTAAACTAAATAAACTATAATTATAAATTATTAATTATTATTATCTATTTACATCAAGAAGAGGCACCCCACTTCCTTGTGCAGTCCCTATTAGCTCATCCCAAAAGCTTGGAAATTTCTTTCTGTTGTTGTCAATAAGAGCTTTAATCAATGGTTGTGACTGTGAGGTTTGTGCAAAAGGAAGAAGCTGATTTTGAAGAATTAGGTCTTTTGATAATCTGCTTCTTATCTCATTTGAAAATCTTTGACCTATTAAGAAACCCATTTGGTAACCATTATCACAGGGTCCAACTTCAAATTTCTCTAACCTTGTCCCTTCCATTTTCAGACCTTCACTTAGCAGCAAAAACCTGCACTGTGTCTATGGCTATGGCAAATTTTTATGACAAAGGAGTACCTTATCCTTTTCATTTATCTTCACTGGGATATGTGCTAATGTTGCATCAAATGTTATTATGTTGTACTTAGAATTTATCCGCTGTAACTGTAATAACTTCTTTTTTTTTTTTTTTTCAGTTTGAGGATACAATGTGCTAATGTTGCATACAAATGTGAGCGGATTAAATGTTGTACTTAGAATTTATGCCGGCTTGTAACTGTTTAATAAATAACTTTTTTTTTTTTTTTTTTTTGGAGGAAACTTCTGTTTTTGTTAACAGCCATATAAATGTAAATTATAGGCAATTTTTTAGTATCTAATCAATAATCATAAACCCATTTTTTTATGATTAATAATAATATAATATAATTAATAAAATATTAGTAGATATAATTTACTGTATTAATTTCAATATTATCATTATTAACATATACCAATAAATTAAATAATTTATGAAAAAATGATGTAATATATTTTCTGCTTTTCCAACTTATTATACATTAGGATAATTTAATATTAAATAAAAACATAAGAACAATGGAACACCTTGTAACCTAAACTATACAAAACTTTACGACTACGATTACGATTTATAATCTAAATAATTAAAATTAATTTCAATTGTGGTAATGATAAAAGTCAAAAAATTGTAACCTGTACATCACCTGTTATAACGTGTATTTAAAAAATTAATATTCTATACAATATACGTAAATCCTGGAATGCACATGCTAATTAGAGAAGGGTTACCCCTTATTTCGAACAAATCAATTCCACGGATCTAGAATTCATTTAGAAATTCATATTCTTGTGTTTAGAATGAAAAAAAAAAAAAACCGTAGATTTCAATTTTAAGAATTCAATTTTATGAAATTGAACGTAATTATACTAAATGCAATAAAAATAGATGGAATTTTCAAATGAATTTCACAAAACTAAGCAATCTAACATTTTACGATAAAACTATCATTCTCCTTTTACAAAGTCAAATTTTCAATTCTTTATTTATTTAACTTATTTATTTTATCAAATTTGACCAAAAGTATTTTTAAAAAAATTATTTTTTAGAAAAATATTTTATTTGTATTATGCTTTTTATTTTAATATTTTTCATCTTTTATTTTAATATGTTTTAACATTTCTTTACTACTAAGGAGAGAGATTCAAGTAAAATATACATTTATTACTAAATTAAATGCCGTAATTTTATTAATATTATTTTTATTTTATACATTTATTTTAATAAAAATACAAAAAATTATATAGCATAAATATTATTGGTATTTATTATTTATTTTTGTGAAATTACTATTTCAAGGATATTTTAGGAAACAAAAGCAAATGAATTTTCAATTATGAATTTATTTACTATTTCAAGGATATTTTAGGAAACAAAAGCAAATGAATTTTCAATTATGAATTTATTCCATACATGACTTTGTGGAATTCAATTGAATTACATATTTTAAATTAATCATACCAAACACGAGAAATTATTCACAAATGAATTCCATATTTTGAATTCATTTATACCAAACGCGAGCATTAAAGTTCATTTTTTAATTCCATTATCTTTAATAAAATTTGTCTCAATCATAACAATATTCCAGAGAAAATAGCTTCATAGTTCCTAAAAGTTGACCCATTTTAAAGTTAATTTTTGCACAAATTAGTCCTAAAATTTTCTAAATTTCTTATCTATAAAATAAGTTAATGGATATAATCATATCTCTCTCAACTTGCAATTGGACTCAAACTCAAGTCTTCCTTTAATAATTGTAAGGGAAAAAATAAAGTTTATGGAAGAAAGTTTATTCAATTAGGTATGATGGTGCCTTGCTTTAACAAGACATGATGAAGAGAAGCAAATTTGATTATACTTGTCAATGGTTCAAGTTGGTAATTATGATCTTAGCCTCACACCCTTCAAATAATACAAATAAAAATTGTGTTGGGAAACATCATTTCAACTAATTTTTATCATTTTGATCGGTCAAGATATTAAACGTTATTTTTTATAGTATTTGATAACATAGCGTTGAGCTAATTTTTAATTTTTAGATATTAAGATAGTGTTTTATAAAAGTTAACCCATTTAACGTTTAGTTTTTAATATTTTATGAAAAGCTACTTAAATAGTCAATGACTACACGCTACTAAAATAACTAATCTATCAAAACAGTTAATTTTATCGAATAGACCCAAAACATATAAAGGGCAGTAAAAATTAAAAGTAAAGTTCTATTCTACAAATCTTTTTTGGAGTCATAAAAAAGAAATTTTCAAATATAAAATGTTGGTTCCAACTTCCAACCCCACTCTTTCATAAGTTACAAAGATTAGTAAGTATCCATTCCCTTCTATTTTGATATTTAAACAATAAAAGAATAAAAAAATCTAATATATAACAAGAAAAAGTTAGGCATATGAATTTCTTTTGACAAATAAAATGTACTAACAAGTATAACTCTTTCTATATTATTAAATAAGGAAATGATATAAATAAATTAAATAGATTGTAGAATAGTGGAATTACAAAAAAAAAAAAAAAAAAAAAAAAAAAAAAAAAAAAAAACTAAAACTACCTCAAAAAAAAAAAAAAAAAAAAAAAAAAAAAAAACACTAAAACTATTCATTTGAGTGATTATCCTTTGATATGTATTTATTTTAGTTATTTCCACTTTCATAACTCCCAATCAAGAGGAGATTATAATATATATTATTAATTAATATAAAGTGGCTAGAAAATTCATTATTTTTTGAACTTTAAATTTAAATTTAAATAACAAAAATTTGAGTGTATAAAAGACTAATTTTCTATATGCTTACGTAATATTTTAGGCCACAAATAATAGATCTTTTCTTTTTATAAATGAATTATTTTTCTTCTTTCTTATTAATGCATTTTTAGATGTCTACTGACTATAACAGAATAAAATTCTAAATTTGCAAATACAAAATTATTAATGACGTACATAAAGGGCGTAATTTGTTAAATAAATTATTAATTTATCGTAAAAAGAAATAAACAAATAAAATAAAACTGAAAGACTATTTTTCCATCTATCTTTTCGCTCAAGCAATGTTTGAGGTGAGAGAATAACAGAAAAAAGAAAAAAGAAAAAAAGGAACAAAAAAACCTGAACTTTACAGGTATATACAGTTGAAGAGCATGGTCCGGTATATATTACTTTTCTTTTTCCTTTTTTTTTTAAAAAAAAATATATATTTTTCCAAAATCTTCAAAAATGAGCAAAGTATATACCATCCATACGAAAGGAATGTCTTGATAATGATTAGGATATTCATTTTTTCTTTTTTCTTTTTTCAGAAATCATTGTAGCCAACAAAAGTGAGATAATAGAGGGTCGATGCTAACGTAATTTATAAGTATTAAATCGAATTTCTTGAGAGATTGAACATAATATAAAGTATTTCTTTTGTGAAAAGTATTACACCTATTGTAAGTTAATCAATTTTATATTATGAGTTTCAAATAAATAAGAGGGATAATTCTCTTTTCTACTCACCGAATTAATGGTTGTTGTTGGGAGAATTGGAGTCCAAGATTTTTTTACTTCCTGAATCAATGAAAATACCAACTAAAATACACCTAATTGGCAATTTCGTAATCAATTATTAATTGTGAATTTTAGGGAATGCTTGCTGTATTTTATACATAAATATGATATAGATATATTCATTCCATCCGATAGTTTGTGTTTTATTTTAAATTGCACATATATTAAGAAAATTTAGTTATATAGTTAAACTATGATTTTTGATTATTTTTTTCTAATATATACTTATGGTAATATCTATAAAAATTCAATGATCCAATATTAAATAGTTCTTGAAATTAATCAAACATTTAATTAAATACCCCTTGTTTGAAATAAATGATTTCTATAAAATTTTATGGAATTTATTTATAAATCTAAATTTTTTGTATGAGAAAAAATGAAAAATTCAACTATATAGATTTGAATATAACTAAATCAAATTCTGCTAAAAAAAAGTGAAATTTATAAATAAATTTCATAAACTTAAATAATTTAAATTTTTACGATAAAACTCTTCGTCATCTTAACCTTCTCAAGTTATTGTTATAAGGGTATTTTAGGAATAAAAATAAATAATTTTAATTTTTGAATTTATTTCAAATATGAAATTCATTGACAAGTGAATTCTATCTAGAATTCATTTGAATAAATTTTATAGTTTGAGTTCATTTATACCAAATAGAGTGATAGGTTTTTTTTGAACAATATAACAGTTTGATTATTATATTTATTGATAGATAAATAAATTAAATAAGGATAAAATAGTAAATTTAAAATATTATTTATTTTAAAAAAAGAAAACGGGATAACAATTTGGGGCGAATGAATAAAAAAAAAAGGATAAAAATTATGGGATGAAAGGAGTATAAATTTATAAATCCATGTTTGTAAAGTTATAAAATTTAATAAATTCTTGTGATTTGCTTATATAATTATAAGATAAGATGATATATAAAAGAGTATAAATCCATTGTACTTAATAACTTTTTTTTTTACCTTCAACAAAAATATTTTTTTTAGGAAGATGCATACTTTTTTTTTTTTTTTTTTTTTTTTTTTTTTTGAGAATTATTATTCAATAATAAAATCAAAAGTATTGCAAATAACTCAATTAGAACCAAAATATTAGAACTTATTATCATAATTAATAGAAGTTCGTTAATCCTTCAACAACAAAAGCAATTATCTATATTATTTTGAATAATAAAAACTAAGAAACAATATTGAATTTTTCCACTTGAAGAATAACCTTGAACCGATATAATCTTTAATAGTAACAACCTGTTCCTTAAAATTGATTTGGACGATAAAATAAACTTCTCCGAATCTTTTATGCTTGGATTGTTTTTCAAAAAATCTTGTTGCGTATAGAAACGACATGGATCGAGTTTTTAAGCCATCTAATGCGTTAATAACATCAATGAAAAGAAACAGAATTTCACTACTAGGACTTACCATTGATCGAAGATATAACATTTAATAAAATATCTATATTATTTTGAATAATAAAACTAAAAGAAACAATATTGAATTTTTCCACTTGAAGATAACCTTGACCGATATAAATCTTTATAGTAACAACTGTTCCTTTAATTGATTTGGACGATAAAATAACTTCTCCGAATCTTTTATGCTTGGATTGTTTTTCTAAAAACTTGTTGCGTATGACGACATGGATGAGTTTAAGCCACTATGCGTTAATAACATCAATGAAGAAACATGATTCACTACTAGGCTCCATTGATCGAAGATATACATTAATAAAATAATATCTAAATTTTCCAAACAAATAAAATCAAATATCATACCTTGTAAGAACAAACATTCACAAAGAATGAACTAAACCTCATAGAAGAAAGGACAAAAGAACTCCAAATGTGGAGACAAAACAACAATAAAAAAAAAAAACAAAGAAAAAATAGATCTATTAAAAAAAAAAAAATGCATACTTAATACTTGATTCAGAAAGTAATTAAAATATTATACAACTATTTTCAAATACATCCTTATCATCATATGAGTCAATGCAAATATGCAATTATTATTTTTTTTTTTAATTTATCTTTTGCGAACTTAACTCATTAAATTGTTTTTTTTCCCTAAAATGGCATTTTAGTAAAATATTAGGCCTATCAAACCTAATGTCTGCAGAATGTTATTCATTAAACCGTTTTGAGAATGTTATTAACACTTTTGAAATGAAGAAAAGGTAATTTGACATTATAAGATTATCATCTTTGATTTGTAATAATTATAGTGCATAATTAAGAGGTTAAGGTAGATATCTTAAAACCTTTTGGTTAAAATTTAAATCTGCAATTTTCACTATTTAAATTTATAACTTTGAAATAAAGTTCAATTTGCCTCTTGAATTTAGGAGCAATATTCAGTTTGCCCGAAAATTAACTTTTTGTATAATTTATCCCATGAACTTGTACCAAAAGAATAAAATACTTAATTTTTCATAAAAAATATTTTTAATATTTTTAATTAATAAAAATCATTTAAAAATTTTAACATTAAGAAAGAAAAATTGTTTAAACACATAACAATAATTATAAAAAAAATATAGCGTCTTATTTTTGATTTAAAAAATAACTAAACAAAATATTTGATTTAAAAATATTATAGAATTAGAAAATATTGGATTATATGAATAATTGGTTTTAAAAAATTTATTATTTTTTTGTTTAATTATTTCTTAATTGTATTTAATTTAAATTAAATATTTCATTATTTTTTAATTATATTTTGATTTAAATTAAAATTCTTTTGCGTAATAAACTGGATTTTTTGTTCTTTTAGTGCAAGTTTAGGGGAGTATATTATAAAAAAAAAAGATTTTTTTAGAAAATTAAATATTGGTCCCAAATTTATGGGACAAATTGAGCTTTATCCCTATAATTTTTACCTTTTATGAGTGGGTTTACACTTTATGAATTTGTGGTAATTTATAAATATGTATTTAAAATTATTATATAAAAGTATAGTCAAATTGCAGAATGCAACTAATAAATTATCTTGGACAAAATTGAGAAGTTGATTAGTGTCCTATTTATTGCATGAACTAAAAAAAAAACCTCAGAGGATAGAATAAATGCATACATATATAATTATATACTCTATTGAAAATTCTATTGAGTGCAGTTAGATGTGCCTACCCATTTATTGAAAAGATGAAATTTAGAAAAGAAAAAAAAAAAAAAAAAACAGACAGTAAAAGACAGAAAGTTTTATATAAAGGAAAAGTTCAGACTTCAACCATTGATTCCCTCCTCCTGGGAATTACATTCAGTGGGCCAACATTTCACCATTACAGTACAGGCCATACAGCCACAGTTTGTTGCTGTCAATAAACAAGTCCTAATTTTACAATATATAACTGTAAACCTTTGTTTTCATATGATTATTATTATTTGAAGCTTCTTTAATCATTCTTTCAATAATCATTTTGCTCAGCATTTTCTTAATTCTTTATTTGGTTGTTCAAAGATTCAATTAAGAAAGATATTAGCCTTTTTGTTTTTTCAAATATTCTATTAGTCCAAAAGATTGAATATTTTGAACAGAGCCCATGTGCGCCTCTAATCTGTTCGGTGAATTTCCTCACAGAAGCAAACCCAGGGGCAAATATTGAAGAAAAAGAAATTCTAACATTGATGATTATCAATCTAATAATGCAGTAAATGACAGTTAACATATTGCATGAGTTCAAGCTAGTCTTTTTTGTTTGCACCTTACACACGGCTAATCACAACCACTGGAAGTGTGAATTAATTGTCAAGCTATCATTTTCTATGCATACATTTCTCTCTCTACTTTTAGGTCTCTTTATATACTACACATTCTATGCCGGAATCCAGATGATATTTTTGGGATCTGGGTTTCAATTCTTTTTCTTGTTTCTTGATTTGTTGATAAGTTCCTTGTAAATCTTGAAACATTCTGTGTTAGTATTATTGAGTATTGTTTTGTCCTTTCATTGTTAGCTTTCTTCTCCACCATTGTCATTTCATTCTTTGGAGTTTGTTGACCAAGCAGTTTTTTGAAGATTTCTGTTACTTGGCTTTATATCTTTTTGGTTTGAACTCTCTAAGTACTTGTTTTAATTGTACATTTGTACTAACATTGACTAAGCCTCTCATGGTAACCTCTTTCGTTCTCTAGATCATGTGCTTCAGGAATAGTGTAGTGTAGATAAATTATTTGGAAACCCAGGAAAATTTCTGGGTTTTTATTCATTCTACCATTTCTTGCTTGCTTTTATTGATTAATGGATCTTTACTTATTCTTAATTCTTTCCATTTTATCTCTTTTTGTCTCTTCTTGTATATCCTCTACTCTTGAAGATCAAGAGAGAGACAAAATCACATACTTACCTGGGCAGCCAACAAATGTGGAATTTAATCAGTATTCAGGGTATGTGACTGTGAACCAGCAAGCTGGGAGGGCATTGTTTTACTGGTTGATTGAGTCTCCAGCAAGTCGTGGACCTGAGTCAAGACCACTTGTTTTGTGGCTTAACGGGGGCCCTGGTTGCTCTTCTGTTGCTTATGGAGCAGCTGAGGAAATTGGACCCTTTCGCATTAAGCCTGATGGCAAAACTCTTTTCTTCAATCCCTATGCTTGGAATAAGTGTAAGTGAGAATTTACATCATGCCTTCAAATTTTTGTAATATGATTTCTTTTTCACTTTATAAGTGTTTTTTTTTTTTTTTTTTTTTTTTTTTTTTTTTTTTTTTTTTTTCTTCAAATCCCTATGCTTTGGAATATGAGTGTAAGGTGAGGGAATTTACATCATGCCTTCCAATTTTTGTAAATATGATTTCGTTTGTCACTTATAGTGTTTTTTTTTTTTTTTTTTTTTTTTTTTTTTTTTTTTTTTTTTTTTCGTTGGTGGTGGTGTTGGCAGTGGCAAATTTGCTATTCCTCGAATCTCCAGCCGGTGTTGGATTTTCATATTCCAATACAACATCAGATTTGTACACTGCTGGTGACCAGAGAACTGGTAATTTGTCTTATTTGTTTTACTATTAAGTGTTTTAGAGTTTCGTTTGTGAATATTTTACCTTGGTATCATTTTGTATGAATGATCTGCAATTCAATTGATTAACTTTTTGTATTTATAAAAAGTTTGTTGATTTTGACTTCTTTGAATATTTTTGGAATGTGGATTTTGGGCATTTGTAGCTGAAGATTCATATGCATTTCTAGTGAATTGGTTTGAAAGGTTTCCACAATATAAGCATAGAGATTTCTACATTGTTGGAGAAAGTTATGCAGGTTTGGGATTGCTTTTTACCTTTTTCTCCATCTCTTTAACCTTCAAACGTTGATGTATGAATTTAATTATGGATCCTTAGGAGCTCAAATTTTAAAATTTCTTTGTAGGTCATTATGTTCCTCAGTTGTCTCAAATTGTCTATCAAAAGAACAAGGGAATCCAGAATCCTGTAATTAACTTTAAGGGATTTTTGGTAAGAACTCAGAACTCATTGTTCTTGAGAATTATATGTTTTCAATTCTCATTATGTAGGGAACAGGTAAATATCTTTCTCTTCTTTCTTTTAGGTGGGAAATGCAGTCACTGATGACTACTCTGATTATATTGGCACCTTTGAATACTGGTGGACACATGGTTTAATTTCTGATTCTACCTATCGAACTTTACGTATTGCCTGCAATTTTTCGTCCTCTATGCACCCATCAGTAGACTGCATCAAGGCTCTTTACCTTGCACAGCTGGAGCAGGGGAACATTGATCCATATAGCATTTTCACACGGCCCTGTAACAATACTGCATCACTGAGACACAACTTAAGGGGTCATTATGTAAGCTGTCGAATTTTCCTTCTGAGTAATTGCATGTTAAGGGGTCCAAATAATTTTCAACCTAAAGATAAGAACAATACAACTTAGACATGGAACATAGCATTTTAACAAGTAAACAAATTGTATAAATATTAGCATGTTAATTATTTGAGCACACTTCTGAAATGTACACATATATTGTGACTTGTTGTAAAGAATCTAAATTAGGTGAATTATTCATTTCAAAAATTTCTCAATGACTTCTTTTAAATAATATATGGCATATTTTGGGGCCTATCTTTGATTGTTTTGGATTGTTAGATGATGTTTCCAAGTAAGAAGTTTCTTGAATCTCCGAGCATAAGCTAATGCTATTTTCCTCGAAATTCCAATGTCATGTTTAAATGATAAAACAGAAAAAAAAAAAAAAAAAATTGTCAATAAGGATCCTCTGAATGACTATAATTTTTATTCATGGTTCATAGAATGAGAGGACCGAAATTTCTAGAGTATTGCATATACTGACTCCATATTTTTGTTCGTTTACAAATTGATTAATTTGTTCTTAATCTGTTTATATTGAGCTAATTCTGTTACCTTCATCAGCCATGGATGTCAAGAGCATATGATCCTTGTACAGAGAGGTATTCTAAACTGTACTTCAATCGCCCAGAAGTTCAGAAGGCACTTCATGCAAATGCAACTGGGATCTCTTACCCATGGAAGACATGCAGGTGGATTTTTCATTTACATCTTTGAGAACTTTGTTATATGTCATTTATTCAAGTAGCATAGTTGTTGACCATGTTACTTTTTTTCTCAGTGACATTGTGGGAAACTACTGGGCAGATGCTCCACTTTCTATGCTTCCTATATACAAAGAACTTATTGCTGCTGGTCTGAAGATATGGGTTTACAGGTAGGTTTATATCTTCACTTTTTTTCCCTCTGTTTTCTATCTGTCTAGTCATCTGAAAACTTGATGAAAAAATGGCTGCAGTTGTAGTACTGGTGCCATTAATCATTTTCTAAAAGCATTGGTTCTAACCGAGGGCATAATGAATTTTTTTCATGGTTCTCAAAAAGAAATTGAAAGTATCACAACATTGTATGCTAATCGGGAACTTCCAATTGTCATTTTCTTTTAGATTGATGGTTAAAATAACCAGTAATCATTATACCTTAATTTCACTTTCCCTAGAAATTTGGCACATGACCTGCCTCACAAACTCATTACCGAAAAAAAACAGGACTATGAAGAGGCAGAACGGAGGAAAAGAACATTTTGATGTAGCTGATACTAGCTAGTTCAAGTTGGATATTGATTATATGTCATATTACTAGTTTAGTATGTTGAAGTGCCTTTGAATCTGAACATCTATAAGGTAAATTGGTGGGTTTAGGGGGGTTAAACAATTTGTAGAATGACCTTTCTGAGCCAAATTTGAAAATCTCCATCTACAAATGTGTTATGGAGCTACCATATTTAGGGTAGTTTTACTGCTATTTAGCTATTCAGTGTTTATCATGTTATTATCAGTTTCTTTGTTAGTGGGTATTATTTGGGTGGTTAAGCAAGTTGTTTATTGTAATGGGTAGTTATTAGTGGGTAGTGGGTAGTTTTAGCTTTACATTTAGTTGTTTAGAAGGCTGTGATATCATGAAAAATGTAAGCAGAATTTTATGAAAAGGCTTTGAGTTCCTAAAACTCAGAGATTGTAGAGTTCTCTCTTAATGAGCTCTAGGAGATTGCAGGTTCTCTCTAAGTCTGTCACCACTGATAGAAGGAAGAAAACTCCTTCTAAGATACCCATCTCAAGCCTGATCCCCTAATCCAAAGACCCATAACTAGATCCAAATTTGGGTCCCATGCTCAAGTCCCTGATCCGCTAATCCAAAGACCCATAACTAGATTCCAAATTTGGGACCGGTAATAATTCTGGTGGATGCAGTAAGGCAAAGGAGTTATGGTGAACTCCATTCACAACAACTTTGATACATATGTTGCTTTATACCATTAATTGCGTAGAGGAGCAAGCCTGCCCAACAAGTCCGACGATGAAGGTACTAAATCCAATTAGATGCCTCACCGTGGTTTTAGAAAACTCCTTCTAAGATACCCATCTCAAGCCTGATCCCCTAATCCAAAGACCCATAACTAGATCCAAATTTGGGACCATAACAAATTGGCAGATTCTCTCTAAGTCTGTCACCACTGATACAAGGAAGAAAACTCCTTCTAAGATACCCATCTCAAGCCTGATCCCCTAATCCAAAGACCCATAACTAGATCCAAATTTGGGACCGTATAATTTGGTATCAGAGCAAAAGTTATGGGTGACTCTATTCAACAACAACTTGATAGAATTTTAACATTATTCGTAGAGGAGCAAGCTGCCAACAAAGTCCGACATGAAGTACTAAAATCCAAATTAGATGCCCTCACCCGTGTTTTTGCTGATTCAATAAATAGTGTTTGACAAATAAAATGGTTTTTGGATTTATTTCTGTTAAATGCAAAATGTCTTGTGTTCTAGCGGAAGTAGGCAGATCAGGGCCCGCATACCTATTTTGTTAGGTGGACATTCATGATCCACGTTTACCCGTTTGTCAAATTGCAGCTGCATTTGGAAACTAGCCATAAATGCTACACCAGATTGATAACTAGATGACTGTCTGTAATACAAACAAGAATAATTAAATTATTAGATTTAAAATATTTTCATTTTTAGTATCAAGCATTCTGCATATACTAAGTGGCCAGCTGTTATTGTTTCCCCTTAGGATTTTCCTACTATTTCTGTCACAACTTTTGCTAGCAGTTTTGTACTTTTTATAAGCATTTGAATTGTTCATCTTTAAGTAATTTATTATGTATTGGTGTCTAATAATGAAATTCCGCTTGAACTCTTTGTCCAGTGGAGACACTGATGCAGTGGTTCCTGTAACTGCAACCCGTTACTCCATCGATGCATTAAAGCTACCAACTATTACCAACTGGAGTCCTTGGTATGATAATGGAAAGGTAAGAATCAACACAGAGACCAATTTGTTACGTTCAGCTTATTGTCATGATATCTTGTTACAATGCATGATCTGCTAGTAACTTTCTATCAGATTAGAATGGTTTAGGCCTTTATTTGTGGTAACATTGCTATGAGGCCTGTTCAATCGAGTGAATTGGGATCCGATCTTGATTCGCTCACCACTATTTACAACTTAGTAAAACTGAATCAAAAAATGACATGCGCATAAAGGCAAAGTTGTGAATGAGGCTCGGGTTCAATGCACCTGATTGAACAGTCCTAGTTGCTATGATGTTGACGGGGAAGCCTATTTGGTAACCCTGTTGGTTTTGGTTTTTGGTTTTCGGTTTTCGCTGTACAATTGTTGAAGAAAGAATATTACTAAAATGTATTTATTTTTAAAAATGGGCTCGCACAAGCGAAAATAAGAAAAAATTGCTTTTGCTATAATCTCAACCTGTTCTCCAAGATTTGCCTTTCACTATTTTACAGCCACTACCCAAAAAAGAAGGGATAAAAACAACCAAAAAGTCCTAAAAATTGATCCTGTTCTACAATTACGTCTTCAAAGTTAGTTTCTTTACAATCAAGTCCTAAAGCTTTTCAATTGCTTACTATTAGTCCTAAAACTAACTGTTAGGACTTGTGGCATTGTTGTCTCGAAAGAGAAAACAGAACTAATACCAAATAACCTTAGTTTGTTGATGGTGGATACATATATGATGATATCTAAATATACGGAGGAGGTGGTTTTGCAACAAGCTTAATTAAGTTCGTGTTCATAAAGGCAAGAAGTGAATTTATGAAATCTCACCAGCTTTTTTTTTTGTTTCTGTTGCAGGTTGGTGGGTGGAGCCAAGTTTACAAAGGGCTAACTTTTGTTACAGTGACCGGAGCAGGGCATGAGGTTCCACTCCATCGCCCTCGCCAAGCATTTATTCTTTTCAAATCATTTTTGGAGAACAAACCAATGCCTAGCTAAACCATTTAGTCTTATTTCTACTTGAATCAGCAAATTATAGAATTATTCATATACAGAAATCCCTAAACCACAAAATAAAAGAAGCAGCATTTCTCTCGAGTGCTCTTCCACCCTTGCTCCATTTTTAGTTTTGAATTTGTAGAATATTTATATGAGAATTATTTATTCTTTGTAGGGATTAAGTTATTGATGTCATTATGATTGTGCCAAAAGGAATTGGCTGATCATATATGTATTTTTATGTAGAATTATACAATTATTGGAATTATTGTTTATATAATGTGGTTTCTTGCTTTTATATTGTTTTGAGTTGTAATTATTGAGGATTATTGTTTAAATGCACTTGCTAATCTCTTTTGTCAAAAGCACTAATGTGGGGATCTTATAAACATGGAATTATTCACAGGGATTAAATAGTAATTAGTCATTCAATTGTTTAGTCATTGTGTTTAATCACAGCTTATTGGACCTCCAACTTATTCATTTAGACGATACGAAATAAAGTTATTTGTCTGAATTGAACCAATAAGTTGTGTTATTTGAATCTGCAAGTTAAATTTGGAAAAACCTTTTTTTGTTTAGAGTTGATTCAATAAAATTGTCTTTATAATTATAAAAAAAAATATTAGTATATATCTTTAGCCTAAACAAATAATCCGTAAGTATTTGTTTGGAAGGGATACAGAAAGGAAGGCTTATTAAAATAAGGTATGGGAGGGGTTAGGGGTGGCCATTTTACGGTTTTCGGAATTAGAACCATCGGTTCAAATCGGTGGGAATCGAAACCGTGAGGAATAAGAACCGGTCCGAACTGAAATTGGAACCGGATCTGCAGTTCGGTTCCGATTTCAAATTTTGAGGAACTGTTAACCGGCCGGAATCGGAGGTTTTTCCAACCAGTTAGAACTGGTGGTTCTACCCGGTTCCAACAATTTTTTTTATATTTTTCTAAATATTTTTGTGAAATCTTCAAATTAATCCTCATAACAACTATATAACAATTAGATTTAGAGGTATATGTAGAAAGTTGATTTTTTGAATTTATTATAAATACCCCTTTTCATTTTTTTTAAAAAAAAGTTCAAGCCTTTTTCTAAAAAAAATAAATAATTAAGCCATTTTTTCAAAAAAAAAAAAAGGAAATAAGTTTAAGCCTTTTTTTAAAGGCAAATAAATTAAATTAAGCCTTTTTATTAATTTTTTCTTAAAGTTTTTTTCTAAAAATTATTTCATAAATATTTAAAATTTAAATTTTCAATGAAAAAAATGTTACCTAGTTTTTGATTTTATAATTATACGATTAGCTAGAAAATCAATCAGAGAACCGGTCGAAAAATCGATTTTGGAACCGTTAAGAAACTGAAATCAAAATCATAATCATTCTGTCTCAAACCGTAACCGGAACCGTCAGTTTCTAGTTTAGCTCCAGTTCCAGATTTTTTAGAACCAGAACCATCAGTTTTGGAATCGAAACTGGCAGTTCCGAAGCTGTGGCCATCTTTAGAGAGGTAACTGTAGACCCCAAAGTGAAATTAGTCATACACCCAAAATTTGATTGACTTCATGATTTTTCTATAAAAAATTTGATTTGATTATCTTTAAATTTCTTTTTTTTATATGAGAGAGGATATTAGCATCTCTTTCTATATAATTGCCCAAATAACAAAATGCCATAAATAAATCACAATAACAGTGACAAACAAACCTAAAAACTGTCAAACGACGAGATTCAAAAGCAAAACCCCAAGATATGAGCGACATTAATTCAACAATAATTTAAATTTGTATCAAAAGACAAATTTAAAAATTATTCTAAAAAGAAACACAAAAACAAAAGAAAAAAAAAAAATTGAACTAAAGAGAAAGGAGTTATAACTAGTGAGAGCTCACCGCCACCTGTAGAAGAAGAAAGAAAGTAGCTAACTTCCAACACTTCGAGTTGGGGGTCAAGAAATAGATTGTTACTCAAATGGCTATTAAAAAAATATTTTTCTCTTTCAAATCATCTTTCCATACAATCCAACAACTTTACCTTACCTCACATTAATTACTCTCAAAATCTCCAAATAGCTCCCCCTGAACAGATTCTAAAATTTTATTTGATTTTTTTTATTCATTTTGAAAAGCTTAATGTAATAAAATAATAATGTGGACTACACATCACTGGACAGTGCACCTTTTAACTTATTAAATTAGTCAAAACTTTTATCGTCAGCATTATAATTAATAAATTATAATGAAAAATAATGCAATATAATCAAAATAAACTTTTAGTGTACGCTAAAAGTAAATTAATATTTAAGAGATGCACGTTAAACTTGGTTTTCTAGAAAAAAAAAAAAAAGTTCAATCATGAATTTTATTGTTATCTTGACTACTTTTATTTTCATTATACTAACAAAATATAATACATTCATAAATAGTTCAATATAGCCGTAAAAAGTTTATATAAAAAAAAAAAGATAACCATACAAATACATATAATTTCATCAAATGATAAACTAATAACAAAATTCATATTCTTAAAACATTTCATAAAAGGAAAAAAAAAAATAAAACATTTCATAAAATTTTATGAAATTCATTTAGAAATCTAAATTTTCTATTTGAAATAAAAAAATGAAGATTTTAATTTTACGAATTCAATTTTAATTTTATGAAAATAGATGGAATTTCTAAAAAAAATTCACAAAATTAACTCTTTAAAATTTTATGATAAAATTACTAGTTTCTTCGTACCGTTCTATTTTTATTTTTCCTGTATGTGGTATCATCATGTTTTCTAAATCTAGACTAAACTAAGCTGATGCAACCAATTGGTTGAAGTTTTAATCAATTTATGTTTTATAGAATCATTTGATTCAACTTGAATTCAATTTAATAATTGTTGAAATATATATATAATATTTACATTGCTAATAAAAATTATAATTATTATATATTTAATAATTTTATTTTTCTTATATTATAGACTTTTAATTTTTTTTTCTCATTGTAAATATTTTGTTCTTATTTATAAAAATAATTTTATTCAATTGGAATGAAACTATTATTCATTCTTTTTTCATAAATTTATTATGTCAAAATGATTTTATGAAAT
The DNA here is from genome assembly GCF_014843425.1 of Jatropha curcas. Next base: position 2,473,538 of record NW_023591140.1, read on the forward strand.
AAAAGTTAGTGAATTCTTAATTTTAATTTATTCTAAATATAATTAGATAATAATCAATTGAACTATATATTTTAAGTTAAATATACCAAACATAAAAAATATTTATAAGTAAATTTTAACTTAAATTTTTTTTTAACGAATTTCACATTCTGAATTTTTTTAAACCAAACAGACAATTCTTGAACTCTTTTCGAATTTTATTTTAAAATCATCTCACTCCATTCTGGTCAGGTATAATGATAAGGTAAAATGAACATCCTAAAAAATTATAATATTATATTGCTTTCATCCCAAAAAGATAATCCATCTTTACATTTTGGTTTGTTTTAAAATATAGTCTACTTTTTTTTTTTGCATTATAGTTAATCTTTAAATTGTCTACTATACCCTTATTAAATTTTATTTTATTTTCAATAACCCTTATTAATTTTTACTTATTATCTCAATATAATAATTGCTCATGTATTTTTTAAGATGAGTATAATAGAAAAGTTATTACCTCTGTTCCACAATACTTGTCACATTTTGAGAAAATAGCTTGTTTTAAAATACTTATTACATTTGTGATTTCAAGGAGTAATATATATTTTTTTCTATGTTTACTCTTTATATATGACCAATAATTATTACTTCAATTTAATGGTTTTTATAGAGAATTAATATTAAATTAAGGGTAATATAGTCAATTTTTGGTTTGTTTTTAAATATAGTCTACTTTTTTTTTTTGCAATTATGAGTTAATCTTTTAAATTGTCTAACTTATAGGCCTTAATTAAAAATTTTATTTTATTTTTCAATAACCCTTTTAATTTTACTTATTATCTCAATATAATAATTGCTCAATGTATTTTTTAAGTGAGTAATAATAGAAAAGGTTAATTACCCGCCCCCATCTGTTCCACAATACTTGTCCACATTTTGAGAAAGATAGGCTTGTTTTAAAATACTTATGTACAATTGTGATTTCAAGGAGTATATGATATATATTTTTTTCTATGTTTACTCTTTATAATATTGACCAATAATAATTTTACTTCAAGTTTAAATCGGTTTTTATAGAAGTTATATATGACCAATAATTATTACTTCAATTTAATGGTTTTTATAGAGAATTAATATTAAATTAAGGGTAATATAGTCAATTTACTTAAGAATTTATTTTAACTTAGATACATTTAATGTTTTTCTTAAAGAATGTGAAATTTCAAATGTGACAAGTATTATAGAACAGAGATAGTATATGAATAAAATTATCATTTAACTAAAATATTTTTTTTTTCTGTGGAAAAATAGAAAGTGGATTATTTTTTTTAAAGGAAAGGAGTATTTATTTTGAAACAAATTTAATTTAAACTTTCTATTAAAAATATTTTTATTTAAAAATACACGAGAAAAAGAGGGCGGATGTGCTGTCGCTTGATTGTCCGATCCAAGAAATACCTGTCCTAAAACCGAGGGTTCATTACAACAGTAATCAAACGGTATGTATTTGAAGTACGGGCTCCACGTGGATGTTACATATTGGAAAATAGAGTGCGTCATTGATGCCATAAAAAATAGTCGACACGTCATAGTCAATCAAGTGGTCGGTAAAACAGATCTTATCCAGCTCATTTTAACATTACAATACGTTTTCTTTTTTTATTTATTGCATCACTCTCTTCTATTTTGTTTTCGTAGTTTCAAACTTATTAGGTAATTAGTTAGTAGTATCTGTTTGTGTCTTTTTTTTTTTTTTTTTTTTTTTTTTTTTGTCTGTGTTTTTTTGAACAGAAAAGGAAGTGCGTTTTCGTTTCGGTGGTTGAGGTCGTTAATGGGAAAAGTGGATTGTTACCCAAAAAAACAGATAAAACAAAATTTAAAATTAAAATTGGGTTTTTGCAAATCTAACCAACGCATATGTAAAAATCGAGATTAATTAAAAAATTTATTTTTTTTTTTTTTTTTTTTTGTCTGTGTTTTATTTGAACAAAAAGAAGTGCGTTTCGTTCGGTGGTTGAGGTCGTTATGGAAAGTGCATTGTACCAAAACAGATAAAACAAAATTAAAATTAAAAATTGGGTTTTGCAAATCTAACCAACCATATGGTAAAATCGAGATTAATTAAAAATTTATTTTTTTAAAAAGGACTATTATATGTGTTAATCATTATTTTTATCAGCTCAGCCCACCGACAGGTGTTGACGACCTAATTTAAGACACCTTTAAAGGACATAACAATCCCTCGAATATTGGTGGGAGACCCTACTCCTTCCTGTAGGATCATAGCATTGCGGTCCAGCCCATAATAACAAGAGACAACCTGAGGAAGCCCACTTCAAGTGAACCAAACTCCTCGGCACAGAGTCAATATTTAGACATCATGAAGAAGCCCACTTCAAGTGGATCAAGCTCCTCAGCAGCAGAGTCAATATTTAGACATAATGTATAATGAGATATGCTTATGGAAAATCAGAACCTGCTCAAGCAGTTACCATCAGGCCACCAGCTCATGTGGTATTTAAAAATCTATTTAATGAAAGATTCAATGTCATATTTAATGTTTGACATGTCCTATATATGTAAATTACTATATACTCTAATTCATAAATATGATATATTTATGGTCGAGAGTATTAAATAAAAAAAGGAGGTAAATCAAAAACTACATGCATAGAAATTATTTCAAAAAATTTAATGCTTCCAAATATTAGTATGGATTTGACTACAAATAAAAATAAAAGATTCAATTATTATTGTTTCTAGATATTGTTTCAAAAGATTTAATGTTTCAATTCTAACTAATTTGAGTTAAGATTTAGTGGTTGTTATTATTGTTGTATTTATTTATTTTTTATTAATTTCTTAAGAATACCTTATATTTGACTAATTTTTTTATCAAGTCAAAAAAATTTTAAATTTTACGATCATAAGCTCTACCTATAGAGCATATGTAAAGACATATTTTTCGATTATTAAACTTAAAATTGTATTAGAACAAGTCAAATATATTACTTTATTAATTTCACTTTAACCGTAACATTTGATTTTTTTTTCACTATAAGTTAAAAAAAAAAAGATTGAATTATTGATTTTCTAAAAATATATGGTAAAATGTCTAAATTTTTTTTCTTAAAATTAAAAGCTCTCTATTCATTTTGGTACAAAACACCTAATAAATATGAGTAAAATTTAAAAAATAATAATTAGTACGCTTTCAAAATCCTAAATGAGCAATTAAAGTGAAACAAGTTAAAATACTCATTTATTGCTATTAAACTGAAATAGAGGGAGTAATAATAATTTCATTTAACTCGATACAATTTCAGTTAGGCTGTTTAGATCAATTCTAACAAGATGATTATGAATTCTGATAAATTTATTATTCTATAAAATCGAATTAATAGCATCTTCACCTAATAAGATAAATAAAATAAAGAATAGGGATGTTTAGTTTTGCAAACATTGACAATTAGATAACTTATAAGAATGGACATGAAATTGATTAATTTACATCATATGAGCATGTAATTCAACAAAAGCAAGTAGAGTTTGCATGAATAGAAGTCAAAATACACTACTATATATAACACCATAAGTGACTTTGGAAATTGCACAATTTTTTGAAATAAACACATTCCTTTAGTTCTACTCCTATCACAAACTAATAAAAAGTCAATTACTACAAGCAATCAATTAACACATTATGAGCTCTTCTTTCTCTTTCTTCTTTGTTTTGAGTTTTTCTAGTCTTTTGCTTTCCACTATTGGTGCAGGATCCCACCACCACCACCACCACCTCAAAGAGCAAGAGAAGGATAGAATCATCAAGCTGCCAGGGCAACCTTCAAATGTCAACTTCTCTCAGTACTCTGGCTACATTAGTGTGGACCCAGTGGCAGGCCGAGCCCTCTTCTACTGGTTGACAGAAGCCCCCAAAACGGTCCAGCCCAAATTGAAGCCACTGGTTTTATGGCTCAATGGTGGGCCTGGTTGCTCATCTATTGCATATGGTGCTTCTGAGGAAGTTGGCCCGTTTCGGGTCCGACCCGATGGCAAGACCCTCCATTTGAATCCATATGCTTGGAACAAAGGTGAATATTCAATTAATTGATCTCTATAATTAGTTGGTCTTGATTCTCTATTAGGTACGTTAATTTGTTGATTGTGGTAGCTAATAGTCATATATTAGGTAAAATAGGTTAAATTTTGAGGTGAATTAAATTGTTGCAGAGGCAAATTTGCTGTTTCTTGATTCGCCGGCCGGTGTCGGATTTTCTTATTCAAATACTTCATCAGATATATCCAATGTTGGTGACAAAAGAACAGGTAAATGTACAAGTACAATTCTTGTTATAGGAAATTTATGAGTCAAAAGTTTGTTAACCTAATGGTATCTAAATTAATATTGGACAGCTAAAGATGCATACACATTTCTTGTTAATTGGCTAAAGAGATTTCCCCAGTACAAGCACAGGCCTTTTTTCATTGCTGGAGAAAGCTATGCAGGTTTTCTTTGTCTCCAACCACTCAAATTTTTATTAAATACATTTTATTAACTAACTAATAACTCTAATTAATAATTAAAATGTTGACATTATGTTAATTATATTTCAGGCCATTATATTCCTGAGCTATCACAAATCATTGTCCAGAAGAACAAGGGTGTCAAGAATCCTGTTATTAATTTCCACGGTTTCTTGGTAGGTTATTGTTTCCTAAATTAACAAACTTTGAATTAGTTTATTTAGGGTTAGATAATAATTGGTAAAGTCAATTGATCAAATTGATTGATTCGTTAGATTGTTTTTGAAAAAAAAAAAAAAATTGACAGTTCACTTTGGATTTGATTAGCACTAATGATAATTAAACATGTTTGAATGAGTGGTTGAATATCGAATCACTTAGATTCTATTTAGGAACAACTTTTAAGATATTGTCTAGTGTTCTGTTTCTATTATTTATACCAATTAGTGTCGTAACTTTTATATTAATGTTTGAAGATTGAGGAGTAGATTATAAAATGTTATTCCGGGTAACATTTAACTAACAAATTAGCTAAAATATGTTTTACCTTCTAATTGACAACAACATAGCTTGTAAACTTATCTTAATCTCCATAAATTTGGATTATGTGCTAATTATAATTCTTTACTAATTGAAAAATTGTAATTAATTGCAGTTGGGAAATCCACTACTTGATGATTACCATGATAATAGAGGGACACATGAGTATTGGTGGAACCATGGTTTGATTTCAGATTCTACATATAAAAAGTTGAAGAAATATTGCACAAATGACAGTTACTTGTTCCCTAAAGATGGATGTAATTTGGCTTTAGAGAAAGCTTTTTCTGAGTTTGGACAAATCAATCCCTATGACATTTTTAGCCCTGCTTGTTCTGCCACCTCTCCTGTTGTACGCAAGTTGAAGCCTCCTCCAATGGTAATTGCCGCTTTAAGTTCTCTTGATTTTTTTTTTTTTTTTTTTTTTTTTTTTTTTTATGACAGTTTTAGCTTGTGTCCCTAAAGATGGGATGTAATTTGGCCCTTTAGAGAAAGCTTTTTCTGAGTTTTGGACAATAATCCCTATGACCATTTTTAGCCCCTGCTTGTTCTGCCACCGGTCTGCGCTGGTTGTACGAATTTGCGTTGAAGCCTCTCCAATGGTAAATTGCCGGCTTAAAGTTCTCTTGATTTTTTTTTTTTTTTTTTTTTTTTGTTTTTTTAAATTTCAAATTTTTTTTTTTTTTTTTTTTTTTTGTTTTTTTAAATTTCAAAACTTTTTAAGCATTAGAGATGGGGAAACTTAAACCTGATCTATTTTCAGGTTTAAGGGTGAGCATTTATCTGGTTTGATTAAATTAAATCGAATAAATATGAACTGAATAAACTAAATATTTATGAACCGAACTAAACTGTTTATAAAACTATATAGAATAGATTTATTTTGATGTATTTTTCTATTATAACTTAGTTTTTTGATTAAATTAGTTTGATTTTCAGAGTTTTTAGATTCTTTGGTTTTATATAATAAAAACAAATCAAATAAAAAAGATTTAGTTTTTATTAAAATAAAATCGAACTAAAATTGAACCAATCAGTTTAATATGATTTGATTGATTTCGCTGTGTTATGCTTAACCCTTTGTTTCGATTTTTAATTTTGATGCAATTTGAAATATTGATTGAAGCAATAAAAATAATAATTATTGGAATTTAGGCATTGAAATTCAGAGGAAATGACGAGTGTGTGGTGAAGTACACAAGAAAATACATGAACCGTCCAAAGGTTCAAAAGGCTCTTCATGCAAACATAACTGGGATTCCTCGTCTCTGGGCGCCTTGCAGGTATCAATTAGCTGGTACATAATAAAATTTAATTAATCTTTTTATTTTATTTTATTATTTTTAAAGAAAATTAATTAAAAATAATCAATTTTCTATCACTGTAGTTCTGTAATTAGAGGCAAGTGGAGTGATTCTCCTAAATCGGTGCTGCCAATCTTCAAAGAACTTATTGCAGCTGGCATCAGAATATGGGTTTTCAGGTAAACCCATCATTAAATAAAAAATTAGGGTTTTTGATTTATTTATTTTAAGTGCTAAAGATTAATAAAAATATTGGTTTACCTACAGCGGTGATACAGATGCAATTTTGCCCTTGACTGCGACGAGATACTCTATCAATGCTTTAAATCTGAAGATCAACACAAGTTGGTATGCTTGGTACGCTGAAAATCAACAGGTTAGCTTCTCTAACTAATCGCATTCGACATAATTTAGATTTTAAAAAATGAATTACTTAAATTCAGTCTCTGGCGTCTACGGATCAAATTAATATTTTTTTTACTGTGATTGTGAATTTAATAATATATTTTTATCTTAAATCTTATAATTATATATATTTAATAAAATGGATTAAATGAAAAGTTTAATGTGCATATAAAAAATAGTACTAACAATTTTCTTTCCTAATAAGATGTTGTGTTGTTTTGGATTGGTTTAGGTTGGTGGTTGGAGTCAAGTTTACAAGGGCTTGACCTATTTGATAGTGAGGGGAGCAGGACATGAGGTTCCTTTGACTCAGCCTAGACTTGCATTTTTACTGTTGAACCAATTTTTAAAAAATGAGCCCATGCCTCATCATTAACTTAAAGGACTTCTTCTTAATTTGTCTAATCTTGTATTTTTCTTTTTAGTTTTTTTTTTTCTTTTTTTTTTTTTTTTTTTTAGTTTTTTTTTTCTTTTTTTTTTTTCATACTATTCAAATCATTTTTTTTTTTTTTTTTTTTTTTTTTTCATACCTATTCAAATCATTAGTTGCAATATGGTAAGAAGTAGGAGCTAAATTCAAATTTTATAATTGAATATTTTGATGATCAAATTTCATTTATTGAGATTCAATTTGAATTTGAGATTGACTCGAATGTAAAAAAGAAGAATGAGTAAAATTATTGAAGATAAATGTGTACTATCTATGGCTTCAATCTTGGAAACAATTTGCAATCCATATCTCACCTTCAGTTTGCAGACGACACACTTATCTTCTGTGATAGCTCATATCAAAGCCTCCTTAATGTCAAGCGTATCCTTCACTGCTTTAAAGTCTTGTCAGGACTAAAAATAAATTTCTTCAAGAGCAGCCTACCTGGCATCAATATCCAACATCATACCTTGAAGTCCCTTGCGGACTCAATTAATTGCAGTGTTGGATCATGGCCCCTTAAGTACCTTGGCTTTCCTCTTGGAGCCAGTCCAAGAAAAATAAGTACCTGGGCACCAATTATTCAGAAGGTTAAAGACAGACTAGCCGCATGGAAAGGGAAGCTTTTCTCTAAAGCTGGAAGACTTGTATTAATCAAGTCGGTCCTTAACAGTTTGCCTCTATAGCTCTCTATGGTCTTCCATCCAAAACTTATGGAACTTGGGTGATTTAGATCCTGGGCACTCTCTAATATCAAAATCTTTATTGGTGATGGGTCTGACACTAGTTTCTGGCTGGATATCTGGGCATCGGAAGTTTCTTTTAAGTCAATCTTTCCCCGACTATTTATCCTCTTAGCAAATAAATGGGGCAATATCAATCAATTTGGATATTGGAATGGTAACTCTTGGACCTGGTCATTTTCTTGGAGCAGACCTCTCTTAGACAGAGAACTTGCTGCTGTAAACGGCTTACTCTCGTTAATTAGCTCCACCAAGATAAAACAAAGGATTTGAAAGATCGCCTCATTTGGACAGCAAATTCAAGCGGTTGCTACTCTGTTAAATCTTGTAGATTGATACCTTCTCCCTTAAATTCTCCTCCTTTTAATTATTGCTGGTCAAATCTTGCTCCTCCAAAGGTTGAATTGTTCTTTTAGTTCCTACTCAATAATGGCTTAAACACAAAGGACTCACTTGCTCACAAAGGTATTCTTGATCCTAATTCAGTAAGCTGCCCTCTCTGTAATCTTTCTCCTGAAACCAGCGAACATCTATTTTCACATTGCAATTTTTCTTGGAGCACTTGGTGCAAATGCCTTGCTTGGTGGGGATTTGTTTTTTGCAACCCAAATAATCTTACTGAATTTATGATACAATGGAGCTCTTTATCATGGGGATTTTCCAACAAAAATTTTGAAAAACTTGATTTTTCTCTATCTTGTGGACCTTATGGCTTGAAAGGAATAGAATTGTGTTGAAAAATTACAGTATCCGCAAAGACAGAATATTTGATTTCATAATGTTTAGAGCATTTGTCTGGATCAAAACTACCAATCATGATTTTCCCTCTTCTCTAAATCAAGTAATTTCTTCAAGCTCAGTAATTCAATCTTGGTCCTTTCGAAAGAAGCTAAAAACATCATTGCTCTGGTCTCCTCCTCCTCCTCCTCCTCCCTTTCATCACAAATGGAATGTTGATGGTTCCTCTCTTGGAAAACTTGGTCCAGCTGGTATAGGTGGTTTACTTAGAAATCATGCGGGTCAAGTTCTTGCTCTCTACTTTGGAAAATGTCGCAGATTATATATACTGACCTGTAATACACCATAGTGCTGCTGCTTTCTGTTCTCTATTTTCAATTTTAATGTTGTTGCAGCTCTATGGGTTTCTTGTCCCAAGTCAGGCGTTGGGTGTTTTTGGGTGAGTCTGTTCGGCTCAGGTGTAGTTATCTTGGGCTCAAGTTGTTTTCCTCTTCAGCATTAATAAAGTTCTCGGCTTATAAAAAAAAAAAAAAAAAAAAAAAATAATAAAGGTTCTCGGCTTATAAAAAAAAAAAAAGAAAAAAAAAGTAAGCACAAAATTTTTGAATTATTTAGAGGTAGTTTTATGTGCCCACTAGTTCTTTTCAAAAAAGCGTGGAAAGAAATAAGAAAGGTACATAAAAAATGTGTTATGGTCTTTTAAAAAAAAAAAAAAAAAAAAAAGTAGCACAAATTTGAATTATTTAGAGGTAGTTTATGTCCCCACTAGTTTCTTTCAAACGTGGAAAGAATAAGAAAGGTACATAAAAAATGTGTTATGGTCTTTTCATTTAGTTAGCATCTAGAAGACTACAAAAAAGAAACATGATTAGGAGAGAATTAATTTTCCATTATTGGTAAATTGGGAATAAATTAGCCATTAAGAATAAAAGGAGGAGTAGTGGAGCCGTAAAGAGATGAGAAAAGCATCAAATATATGTATATGTATAACCTAATTCTGATTCTGATCATGCTTTAGAAGAAAGCTAAAATAGGGTCCATACCTATAAAGCAATCCACAAAGCCACAATTATGGAAATTACATAAATGCCTTCTCATCTATAAATTCTTTGCTTGCCTTATGCATTGCATATATGAATTTATGCCTTTACTAATTAGCTTTATATTTTTATTAAAGAATATTTCATGGGAAAAAAAAAGTAGAGTGTTCTGGATTTTATGAAGTAAATCAGTAAATACTAATTCCGTATGTGTCTAAATGAAAGTGGGTTTATTTACATGATAGTCCGCTCTATCTTTGGCTCTAAATGTGATTTATCAATTAGAAGGCATATGTGGTCATGCATGAGAAGATATGAGATTTCCCGTTATCTGAATCTAAAATTTGAATTTGAAAAAACTGACTTCTCTTTTTTAGTCCTTGATTTATTGAATCAGTATCATTCGTATTTGGATTTGTATTCCCACCAATGTCAAGTATCTGAAAACAAAGTAAAATATTTGAAGAACGAACATGGGATTAATATAACATAACTTAGTTATTTTTTCCATAGTTCTTCATTAAAAATTATATAGTGAAGCGGTAAGTAAGTAAGATAGAATTGAAATGATAATCTCATAAAAACAAAATATTTATTAAAAAATTAAAAATAAGAGAATTATAGTGTCCTTGGATGAAATCTCGCGGTTGAAATACCTCCATAATTCATCACTTGTTTGATGTTTAAAAGAGAATACCATACTTCAAAATAAAGAAAAATCAGAAAAAAGTATATTTTTTTACTTATTGTTAATTTTGTTATTTCTTGTAGTGTTACGGGGCAATTTAGACAATTAACATGTTTAACAAAGTTCCTTACTCACTAAGAAGTGTAATTTAGTGATTCTACATATACATCAATAAAGGTCTTTTTTTTTTTTCCTCAATAAATTTAATACATCTCAAAGCTAATACAGAAAGGTGGTAAACATTTGTAATGGATACAAACTCAATTTAGTCCCTAAACTTTACCAAAAATCTCAATTGAGTCTCCTTATTTGATTTGAATCAATTTAAACTTCAATTTTTAATCAAATAAGTCATCATGCAGATCATGTAAGTGCAAGCTCATTTGCATTATGCAAACCCAAGTCTATGGAAGTGATAATAATTATTTTTTCTCTCAAAACCAAGTTTTAATTAAAATTTTTTGTCCGTCGTTTGCACATTCAATAGCTTATTCAGTAACAAATTATAAAATGAAACCTTTTTTATTTAGCAAGTACTGCTTTGTACAGATTGTTGTCTATGTAAGAGTATATTTGACTAGAAATTGAACTTTTGGGGTTCATGAATTGATTTAAATTAAAGTAAGGAGAATAGTAGACCTAATTGAACTTTTTTTGCAAAATTCAAGGGCTAAACAGGATATCTTGCTGCAATTTGAATTCTTGAATCTTTTAGGAAACATATAATAATAAAGAAAAGCATTACCACCCTCTAAAAGGGCAAAAAAAAGCTGAAGAAGACACCATAACAAGAAAAGAAGCAAGAATATAAAGAGAAGAGAGAAAGAGAGAGAGAATAGCTAGCTAGCTTAATTATTAAAAGAGAAGCAATACACAAACATATTAGACAAAAGACATGTATAGATTTAGCAACACAGTCATTGGTTTCTTGAATCTCTTCACTCTCTTAGCCTCCATACCAATTATTGGTGGTGGGTTATGGATGGCAAAGAGCAGCACAACTTGTGAAAGTTTCCTTCAAACCCCACTTCTGGTTGTGGGTTTTGTGGTGCTCATAATTTCACTGGCTGGCTTCATTGGAGCTTGTTTTCATGTAGCTTGGGCACTTTGGGTGTACTTAGTGGTTATGTTGTTTCTTATTGCAGCCTTAATGGGGTTAACTATATTTGGGTTTGTTGTGACTAGTCAAGGTGGAGGTGTTGAAGTGTCTGGCAAGGTGTACAAGGAGTATAGGCTTGAAGATTATTCTCCTTGGTTGAGAGATAGGGTTAAAGATCCTGACTACTGGAGAACAATTAGAAGTTGCATTTTGGGTTCCAAAACTTGCGCCAAGCTTGCTTCTTGGACTCCTCTTGATTATATGGAGAAAGATATGTCTCCTGTTCAGGTAATCTTTTTTAAAATATTTGTTTCTATTTTTTTGTTTTCATCAGTGAAATTTAAATCTGAAAACCTCTTAATTGAAGTGTATTTATTAGTGCAGTTGAATTAATCTTTCTTTGGCTATTTTTGGTAACTTTTTTACTTCTTTTTACTTGCTTTTTCTTTTTATTCTGTGATAAATTATTTTACTGTAATTAGAACTTTGAAACTTCCTAATTATTAAATACAAATTCTCTGTTTGTTTATATTATGAAATATCTACAATTCTTAAAAGGGGACTATCTGGGTTTGAACTTCTCTTGCTCTTTAAAAAAGTATATATATTTTTTACATATTTGATCGGAAATTAACTATTAGCATAATGAGAATATTATGTTTTTACTTAGTTTATGTTCGGCAACTACTTTTTAAATATCTTTTAACGTTTTGACTAAATATTATTTTTTATAGTGTTCGGGAACAAAGCGTTATTACTACATTTTAGAGGTTAAGATGATAAGTTTTTATAAAAGGTTAATTCTTATAACATTTAACTTTTAGCGTTTTATAAAAAACTGTTCTAAAAGCTAATGGTTACTCAAAGAGTTAAACACTACTAAAATAGCTAACAGCTACATAAATAGCTAGTTTTACTTAACAAACCCTTAAATTAGCTAAAAAGAGCAATTTTGAAGTTGTTTAAGTATTTCCTTTGGTGCAGTCTGGATGTTGCAAGCCACCAACAGCATGTAACTACAACATGGCAACATTGGTGCCACAAGACCCAGATTGCTATAGATGGAACAATGCCCCAACTTTACTATGTTATGAATGTGATTCTTGCAAAGCTGGAGTGCTTGAAGATGTGAGAAGGGATTGGCACAAGCTCTCAGTCCTAAATATTGTGATGCTTCTTATTCTAATTGGAATCTATTCAGTTGGATGTTGTGCTTTTAGAAATACAAGAAGGGCTGAAACTGGTTACCCTTATGGAGAAAATAGGATGAGCAAAGTCAGGCCCAGATGGGATTATCATTGGTAAGTTAATCAAACATCTTCACTAATTTTATCTTATTGCAACTTACCTCTTTTTTAACTTTAGGGATTATTATTGGAAAGAACCCCCAAAAAAATTTTTTTTTTTTTTTCCAGTTCAAATAAGAAAAGAGAAAATAAGGTATTATTGAACAATTTAGGAAATTAACACTGATTTTACTTTTTAGATAATAGATTAATCAACCAAGAACACATAGGGATATTGGTCGCAAAAATTTTAAAATTTTATTTTTAGTATATTAGATATGGAGTTCTTTTAATAGATTTTTATATTTACTTTAAAATAATTATAATAAATTTAAGTGTATACTTCATGGGCCAAATCTATTCTCAAACTCACAAGTGGGCCTAATCTCTCTCTCTCTCTCTCTCTCTCTCTTGATTTACTTTTGAACAGGTGGAGATGGTGGCATGACAAGAGAGAAGAACTTTGGTAGTAGTAAAAAAAGGTCAAAAAGTAAAAAAAAAAAAAAGGCTAATTTAATATGGTGCTTTTGCAAATTCTGTGGTCAATGTTTGATGGTGATTAAAAGATGAGACAATTCAGTTGTTTAGAAGTCTTCTCTTGCTTTCTTTCCTTTTCTTTGTACAAAGATGGATTTCACTTTTACTGTCCAAAGATTTTTATGCCCCTTTCACTTTATTTTACTTTGCCTTTTGAGTTTTGACATTACTTAAATTCTTTAAAATTTAAATGCATAGAGGGTGTTAAGTTATTTCCCTTTTGACATTGGTTTTCTAATGATGGATTCCACTAAATTACCATTTTTAATAAATTTTCTATTTTTACTTTGTATAGCTTCAATTAACAATTAAATTATTTATAAAAGACATTAAGAATGAATTGCAAAAAAAAATTATAATTATTTATTCAATATATAATACTCATACTGGTTTTAATTTGGGTTAAATATTTACAAATCCTTTTATGATATCGAAAAATTTATTTAATTTCTATAAATGAATCAGTTGAACCAAATGAACCGAAATCTTTTACCACTTAAATCAAACCAAAATGATTTAATTGAAATAATAAATTGAATCGGTCTAGTTCAATTTACTTTGTTTCTATGTTACATAATACTTGCCTACCAAATAAAACGCTTTTAGAAAATTATTACTGTTTTATTATTTTTTTAAGTAAATATTCTCATTTAAATTAAAAATATTTTTAAGTTTTTGGTGTACGGTTCCAAAAATTCGTTCATTTTTATAATTGTGGAAGAAGACATTGGCTTTTGGCCGTCCAGTTCCCTAAACTAATCAAGGTCGCGACTATATATATGTCATAGGTTTAAATAATTTATTAAAATTTCAATTTCTCCCTCTAAATTATTGAATTAGATGATAAGAACAAGCAATTAAATTATACATATAGTTAATAAAATTAGAAATATCTAATAAAATCCATTAACAGTGACATTTCTTCTGATCCTGACATGGAATAATTCTCATTCTAATTATATGTAATTAAAGTCAATTGCTTTTGTCACCATTCCCCAATAATACAGTGCCATCCTTTCTAAACTACCGCAATCAGACAAATATAAATTCCCAAAATCAATTTTTTATCATCTTGTGATTAAAATTTTCCCTACTGTGTCCTATTCTACAAGGATATATGATGATAAGTGTGAAGACAAGCAATTAATTATACATATAGTTAATAAAGAATTAGAAATATCTAAATAAAATCCATTAACAGTGACATATTCTTCTGATCCTGACATCGGAATAATTCTCATTCTTAATTATATGGTTAATTAATATGTCAATTGCTTTTTGTCCAACCATTCCCCCAATAATACAGTGCCATCCTTTCTAAACTACCGCAATCAGACAAATATATAATTCCGTCAAAATCATTTTTTATCATCTTGTGGAATTAAAATTTTTCCCTCGACTGGTGTCCTATTCTAACAAGGATATATATATATATATATAAATATATATATATATGATATATATAATATAGTATATAGTATATGATTATTATAATAATATAAGCTTTTAATATAAATAAATTAAAAAATAAGTTGATAATTTTTTATGTATCGCTCTCTTAATAGAAAAAAAATATATATATAAGCTTTAATATAAATAATAAAAAATAAGTTGATAATTTTTTATTTTTCGCTCTCTTATAGAAAAAAATATATTTTTTTCCAATTTTAATTTGATAGGGTATAATGGTAAACAATCTTTTCAATTAGAATAAAATAGCTCAAATTTTTAAAATAAAATCAAATTGAAAAAAGTCACAAATTTTGAAATATATTATGCGATTGATCTTTAAATCAAAGCAACGAATTAGAAAGAAATTTAAAAAAGAAAATGAAAAAAGAAAAAATAAGGCCAGCTGTAAATATTATGTACTTGAAGATAGTCAACCTGTGTGAGCTTGACTTCGAGTGAGGTCAAAATTTTCATTCCATCACAAGAGTTCACACGGCATGTCTCAGAAATAAAAATTTGGTAGTACTGATTTATTAACTTGCGTGGTGCTGGTCTATGGATCCATCAAATATAAAAAATAATTATTTATTAATATGAAAATATTTCTTACCATTTATTTGAAAAAAATATATATATTAGAAATAATTTTTTTAAAAATCTCCTATTTTGATTTTAAATAACACTCCCCAACCATTATTCAGAGGGAAATAAAAACCGTAAATTATTCTATTTATTATAAATAATATTGATTTTTTGTTTGTATGAGATAATTTGGGTGGTAATTGGGATTATTGGTGCAATTGAATTGGTTGAAATGGTTTTAAATTAATAAGAGTGGCCACGATTTCCAATCGTCAATTCTAGTTTCAAATAATGTGAAACTGAAACAGAATCTGAAATTAACGGAAGAGTAATCACTATCACCTACTATTCATATTAACAATGGATAGAATTAAGGTCAGACGCTTATTCGTCAAGATATTTATTGAAATGGCCAAGATATTTTATGAAATAGTACTACTTCACCAAATTATAACACTCATTAATGTTAGCAGCAAACCCTATGAGTTTTGATTAGAGTTAAATACATGAGAATTGTACTTTTTCTCTCTCTCTCTCCGTTCTATATATAGGCTTACTTTTTTTTTTTCATTATCTCAAAACGTAATTTTTTTTTCTTTTTTATTTATTATTTAATTTCTTAATACTCATATTTAATGAACATCTATATTCTCAATTCTATATATTACAATAATTAATATAGAGTGTTTTAGAAAAAAAAAACTAAAGAAAAAAAATAATTTAGTTATATTAATAAGTTTTTCTTAGTCTATGTATAAATCAAACTAGGTTTACTTACTGGGATAGAAGGAAAGTGTCTTTTTACTCAAACAGAGAAGCCAATTTAATACAATACATGATAATTGTTCATAATGACACTTCATCACTTTTATAAATAAAAAAAAAAAATTAAGATAAAACAGTAGAAAGATAGCAACTCACAATGTGTATCATTTAATAGGGAATTCATTTTCCAATTGATGGACCAACCACTATATTAATGAGCCTCAAGTGGATTACAAGTAAGAAAAATTCATAGACTTGTTCATTTAAAACTTTTTGATTAATCAAACCTATTTGATTCTTAAGTTTGCTAATTGGAAATATTCCAATAAAATCCTTTGATTTAGACACTCAAATTGCTTTTTGGTGCATGCATTTTTCCCTTGTAGTGTATGTGTTATGTTGAGACCTTATTTAGTTCAAAATTTTCTATTTCTTGGGAAGTATATTGCCAAGAAAATCACTTCTAAAGAAATTATTTTCTAGGAAGTATAATTGGATGTATTTGATATGTTAATTAATTTATTAGAAAGTAAATTGCTCTCAAATTATAAAATACGATAATATTCATAATATAAATTTAAATGTATTTAAACAATAGACATTTTAAAAAATTTTCTTTCTTTGTGCCGGAAAAGTTGGATAATCTACTTTCTTAAAAGTAGAATCGTAATGCAAACTGAAGACAAACAAATATCACTTAAAATATATATATAAAAAATGTTGTTGCATTTAATTTCTTGCCCCTTGTTATACCCACTTTTACTCTCTTTTTTTTTCAAGCATCAAAAATTAAGTGAAGAGATGAGATAAGAGATCATAGATTTTTTGACAGAACAGGCCTAAATGAAAATGGTGAGATTTGATAAAAACGATGCGTTTTGATATTGTTCAGGAGGTTTGGTTAAGTTAATCCAACCTAATTTGGTGTGACTCATTTTAATAGTTTTTTTATTTAAATATTAGCTAATTTTGAATTTAGAATGCTAATATTATAAAGTTTTTAAATTAGGGCACCAAAGGAACGGACGTCGGATTAGAGTGTTCTTGCAACAACTTGCAAATTGGAATTTTTTTTATAGGTTAAACACCTTTACTTTCTTTTCTTTTTTCATTCTTCTACATAAGAGAGAACCAAAATGAAGTGGATGCCATTTTGTGCTCTTCTTAATTGAGTTTAGGAAATGCAGCAAAATGTCCCATCCAAGAAGTGATTTCCAAGTTGGCATTAACTTTTTAAGGACTTCAATGAGCAAAGGGCCCCATAAAAAGACTTTTCAAAGTTCTAAAACCTTGCCCAAACTTTCCCTGTAGTTTAGGACCAAGTCCCATCCCTCAGCCACATCAACTCTCCAATAAAGATCAAGTAAGCTAAACCCAACGGCGTAAGCTAAACCCAACGGCGTAAGCTAAACTAGCAATTCCTTTGTATTTGGTAGTCCAAGTTGTCCAAGTTGGGAAACCTCTTGGCTCTCAAATTATTGATTGGTTATACAAGTCCAAAAATATAGAAAATTTAGATATTTTAAGACTAGATGACCTTAATGACAACGTGTCAACAACACATCCATGTGGTTAGAATGGCTAAATCAATATAATATTTAATAGGGAAAGACATGTATGTAAAGAGATTTTAAAAAAATACAACTGCCTCCCTTGTATAATATTTATCACATTTAATAAAATAGTTTGTTTCAAAATATTTGTTATATTTGTGATTTAAATAAGTAATAAATTTTTTTTGTTATGTTTACTCTTTGTATATGACCAATACTTATTACTTTAATTTAATAATTTTCTTAAAGAATTAGCATTAAATTAATGATTTTTTTTTCGTGCTTACTCTTTGTATATAATCAATAATTATTACTTCAGTTTAATGATTTTCTTAGAGAAATTGATATTAAATTAAGGATAATATAGTCATTTCTCAATAATTTATTGTAACTTACATAAATTTAACGGTTTTCTTAAAAGACGTGAAATTTCAAATGTAACAAATATTATGGAATAAAAATAGTAATTAGATAATTATGAACCTATCTGGTCCACTTTAATAGCAACAAATAAACTTTTTTTTTTCAATTTTACCCATATTTAATATTAAGAATTGCAATTTAGGGTTTCTACCATACATTTTAGAAAATCAACGTGTTCTAATCATTTTCTTAATCTTTGTCAAAAAATCAAATGCTGCTATTAAAGTGGAATATACAGATATCATATTTTATGAGTAAATATTTTGGAAAAAACTTACCTACACCTAGTGTATTGATCAACCTTTACACCGAATTAATTATAAACAATGTTTTGTTTCAAATAAGGGTATTTCTAAACATATATTGAAAAAAAAAATGATATAGCAATAATATTTTTTAAAAATTACTTTTTTGATTGATTTGGTGTATTTGAAACCACCTGGTGTAAATAAGTTTTATCTAAATATTTTGGTGAAATATTTTTATGCTTTAAAAGTTTTTAGTTTTGTCTATATTACATTCAATATATATATTTTTAAATTTGTGCTATTATATACCAAAAATTGCAATCAAGTTAGAGAGGATAGACTCAAGATATGCTAGCTAAATTAATGTGTCCTTGATGAGTTGAAAAGGGATTTTTTTTTTTTTTTTTTTTTTTTTTTTTTTTTTTGATTGATTTGGTGTATTTGAAACCACCTGTGTTAAATAAAGTTTTATCTAAATATTTTGGTGATAATATTTTTTTATGCTTTAAAAGTTTTAGTTTTTGTCCTATATTAACATTCAATAATATATATTTTTAAATTTGTGCTATTATATACCAAAAATTGCAATTCAAGTTAGATGAGGATAGACCAGATATGCTAGCTTAAATAATGTGTCCTTGATGATGTTGAAAAGGGATTTTTTTTTTTTTTTTTTTTTTTTTTTTTTGGAAAGGTTTTTTTTTTTTTTTTTTTTTTTGGAGAGGAAGAAAAAGTTTTATGATCCCTTGCAGTTACACTCTCAAATATTAATCCTTCCTCTATCCCGTTTTGTTTATTTGTTATTCTTTTTTTGGATATTTCAAAATATTTATAAGGTTTTTAAATTTAGATATGCAAAGAATTATTTTTTCTATAATAATATTTACGATTGTTCATTAAATGTAAGATTTTTATTAATATTTTAATGAATTAAGAGTAAGAAAAGACAAAATAAATTTTACTGACTTAATCCTTAATATGGTTATTTTATCAAATTATGTAAATAAAATGGGACGGAGGGTGTAATAAACTTGGACATACAGTAAAATGTTTTCTGACCCAGAAATAAAAGTCAAAGCTTGACTTTCCGAGTTGAGACTGCATCGTTGTATTTTTGCTGACTTCGTCAACATATTAAGGCATTTTAATTAATTATTATAAAAGAAAAAAAAATTGTTAATAGTTAGTCGCCAAAAAGGTACCATCTGGGGCCGATGTTTATTCCTTGAAGAACTTCTTAAAACTTTTTTATTTATAATATTTATTTATACCCATAATCTATAAGCTTTAGTAATTTTTTAATCTACAAATATCAATTATATTTAATACTTTTTTTAGGATAATTTTTTTTTGGCGAGAGGATAATTATATTTAATACTTAAATTTATTATAATATGTTGAATAAAAATAAACAAATAAAATGTACATGATATAAATACTAATAATTAATAAACAATATTCCTACGGGTTGTAGTTCAATTAGCACAGATTGGGTATATGGAAAGAGCTCTCATGTTCGATCTCACTAAACGCACATGTAGAAAGGAGTGAAGAGTCTTAAATGTGACTAAGTATCGAACTGGATTAGGTGGTCCCTAGTAATACGGTCCGGATACCGTATTTAAAAAAAAAAAACAATATAATGCTAAGCCTAAGATAAAAATCAATAATTATTAATTAAATTAATTAATTATTGACATGAAATTGCAATTCTTAGAAAAGAAAGTGGAAATATATGAATGAAAATTGTTGAAAGTATGTCAGTTGTAAACTACCAGTCAATTTTTTTTCTCTAATTTGCAATTGACTGCAGAAGAATTAATATTAATATATACTTAATGACAATTAAAAATTGTTAATCATTGTCATAAATTCAAAAAGGTGAAGTTTCTCATCATGTAATGCGCAGAAGGTTTTAGATTAATATTAATTTATTTATTCAGGTGTTATTTGCTAAACTGAGTATATTTTTCTAATATAATAACATAAAATAGAATTTGTTCATACGTCAATCAACAGTTTAATTGTCTTATTCAACTAATAAAATGAAATATAAAGAGTTGATTAACATTTAATTTTTCTTTGACATTAATCTCTTTGTTCATGAAGATTGAATCTTTCGATAGAAAGGTATAAAAATGCAAATGCCGGTCAAGAAAAAAGCTATACCCTTCAAACAAAATTGAGGAAATAATATACTACATGAGAAGTAGGAAAGCGTGTTACTTTAATATAATTGCCTATTAATAGAAATTTCAACGGTGAGAGTAAAAAATTGAGTTGGAATTCAATTCATTAAATATATATTCGAGGTTTGAAAAATTAACTCAAATTCCATCTCTGACTCATTTACAGTTTATAATTAAAATATTTATACATAAAAAAATCATCAGTATTCAGTTTGGAGTTGTTAAGACTCGTTGCCTCTCCCTGTAGATGTATTTAATAGAGGTCAATTTGAAAACTCTTTCCATATATTTGATTTGCATTGCCAACTGAGCCACAACTGATAAATATAAAAAAAAAATATTTAATTATGTAATTGAGTCCACAAAGTCCAAAATTTCATTACAAGAGCAACTAATT
Source organism: Jatropha curcas (assembly GCF_014843425.1). The sequence goes on from NW_023591140.1 coordinate 2,494,463, forward strand.
AGGACTAATTCCCCTCAAATTAAGGAAATAATTTTCTTCTCCAAAATTCCTTTTTATTACAAGGTTATTGTTTATATGTGTTTTGTTGTTTTTTGCCTCGTGTCTTTGTTTTTGTTCATTCAAACTTGGATAGAGTTTAGTTAAGACACGCTGATGCTCTCTCTCTCTCTCTCTCTCTCTCTCTCTCTCGACAAAGTCAAAGTTTTTGTTCTTTGGTTTACTTCCTCTACCATTCTAATTATGACTATGTATCATAAATGACTATCTCTTTCTCTTACAGAAAACCAAACAAACATATATACATAGACAGACTAACCCAAGTCTCTGCTTATAAGATTCGTCTCTTTTAGTTCTCATTTAACATTTTCTTCAATCAACAACAAGCTTTTCAGTCACTACCATGGCTACAGCTGATGAACGTCCTTTGGGTGACACACCAACATGGGCTGTTGCTGTTGTTTGCCTTGTGATGATTGCTGTTTCAATCTTTATTGAGCATATTTTTCATTTGGCAGAAAAGGTAAATATAGTTTCTAGAACATATATATTTGAATTTTCTAATTAGTTCATTATTGTAATAGTTTCTAATTACTGTTTTTTTTTTGTGATTTTTATAGTGGTTCAAGAAAATGCATAAACCAGCTCTTGTTGAAGCTCTTGAAAAGATTAAAGCAGGTGAGATAATTTTTTTTCTTTTTTTCTTTTAAAAAGAACTTAATATGAGATATATACTTATTGCCAGACTATGCCTGGGAGTGTTTCTTTCTGCAGAGTTGATGCTTATGGGACTTATATCCTTGCTGCTAACTGCACTCCAAGAACCTATATCTAAAATTTGCATTTCAAAAAGCGTTGCATCTTCTTGGCATCCGTGTGTAGATGAAGAAAAAGCTAAAGAATACGAGAATAAATGTAAGGATAAGGTAAGAACAAGATTTTTATTAATTATTTCTTGCTACAATGTGTTTGATCAAATAATTTTCTAACACTTCGTTTACTTTTTGCATATTTTTAGGAGAATACAGTTGCCTTTGTATCAGCATATGGTATTGATCAGCTTCATTATTTCATCTTTGTATTAGCAGTTGTTCATGTGCTCTACTGCATAATTACCTATATTTTGGGCAAAACCAAGGTAAATACTAAAGTTACCCTTCTTTTATCTTCTTTTTTGCTTTCTTGATGACTTCTTATGTCTAATATTAATCATTTTGATTGCAGATGAGAAAATGGAAGGCATGGGAAGATGAGACAAAGACAATTGAATATCAATACCATAATGGTAAGTCCTTATCACTTGAAAGCTATTAACATTTGGGATTATTGGAAGCAACCCATTTGAACTCTTTCTGTACCTATCTCATTTTTTTCAAAAAAAGCATCTTTAACCTTAATGATAAACAGAACTTAGCTTAATATCTGGTTAAAAGGGTGATATCCACTGCACGAAACATTTCATATTTGTGGGCTTTTAGGGAGCGTTGATGCATGTATCCCCTTCCTGCTCTTACAGAGAGGCCGTTTTCTGTGTTATAGTTCAGTAACAGCAATTTTCAGTAAAACACTAAGGTATCTCGTACTAATTTGTTAATGGACTTTTGAATTGCAGATCCAGAGAGGTTTAGATTTGCAAGGGATACATCATTTGGTAGAAGACATATGAAACTATGGAGTCGGTCAACACTTTTCGTTTGGATTGTAAGTACTGTAAACGGATTATCCTTCAAGAATTTTTCATGAACTCTGCTTAATTAGTATCAAGTCCTAATCTTGCCTTGAAAATTTATGGTTCTTTTCTTTTGTTGGTGTCAATATCAGGTGTGTTTCTTTAGACAGTTCTTTGGATCTGTTACCAAAATTGATTACTTGACACTAAGACATGGATTTATAACAGTAAGTTAAAAACACATATATATGTAATATACTATTCTGGTATAACAAGAAATACCCATTTCTTATTGATTGAAGTATTCTGTTTTAGGCACATTTGGCTCCAGGAAGTGAAACAAGATTTGACTTCCAAAAATACATTAATAGATCACTTGAAGAGGACTTCAAAGTTGTGGTGGGAATTAGGTTAGTAGTGCTTCTAAGCATATTTAATGGCATAATAAGTTCATACTTCCATGGAATCCTAATATTTTCTTTGTATTTTATGCAGTCCAGTTATTTGGTTTATTGCTTGTTTGATGCTACTGACCAGTACACATGGTAAGCACTATTTTCCAGTCAAATTAATAATGATAATATTACATAAATATGATTCAATAACGAAGATTTTTATTCTGAAATTAATTTTTTTTTTTTTTTTATTTGTTGTGCAGGTTGGTATGCTTATCTATGGCTGCCATTTATCCCACTAGTGGTAAGAACTATCATACATAATGTTTGTTTTTCATGCCTATTTTTTGTCAATGAGAATATAGAGCTCACACTCTAAATTTGGAAATTTTTGCAGGTAGTTTTACTGATTGGGGCCAAGTTACAAGTGATTATAACTCAAATGGGACTAAGAATTCAAGATAGAGGAGATGTAGTTAAGGGTGCTCCTGTTGTTAAACCAGGCGATGATCTTTTCTGGTTTGGTCGACCACGCCTCATTCTCTTCCTTATTCACTTAGTTCTCTTTCAGGTACTTCTAAACACTTTTGCTGTTCAAGTACTAATTTATCTCTCTTAATTTCTACTTATTTCTGTTTTCAATAACTTTTGTATTGCAGAACGCATTTCAACTAGCTCTCTTTATCTGGAGCCTGGTAAGCATATTCTGCTAAGTCATTTTGTCTAACATACTTTTTTCTTTCTTAAATTGTTCTCTTCTGATTTTTCTTTTTCCTTTTGGCACTTATCAGTGGAAAGTCGGATCGAAAGGTTGCTACCATGATAAAACAGAAGATATTGTGATCAAAGTCACAATGGGGTAAGTTGTATTAGGCCTATGCAAAGTTACTTCCATGAATCAACTAATAGTTGCTGACATAATCCGAAATTGGAATATTTCAGGGTCATTATACAAGTACTATGCAGTTATGTGACTCTGCCTCTCTATGCTTTAGTGACACAGGTGAGAAAAAATAGTTTCCAATAACATATAAATAAGAGTGTGCATTGTTGAAGCTACTGGTTGAAAGTGATTAGAGTTTGTGTTCAGAGTGAATTTTCATATATTTTAGTCATAAAAAGCTTCAAACTTCTGTATACAGATGGGTTCAAGCATGAGACCGACAGTATTTAATGATCGAGTGGCAGCTGCGCTTAAGAACTGGCATCATACAGCTAAAAAACAAGCTAAACACAGCAGACATTCAGAGTCTCATACACCAATGTCAAGTAGGCCTCAAACGCCAACATATGGCATGTCACCGGTGCATCTTCTGCATAACTACCGTAGTAGTACAGCTCCTAATAGCTTACAAGCTTCTCCAAGGAATTCTAACTATGAAGCAGATAATTGGGATCCTGAAGCATTGAACAATCAACAAGTTATTGGTGAACCTGAAGGTAGTGAAAGTCCTGATGCTAGGGACCAAAATGAAACTGCAATTGTAGTTCAAGAACCAAGCACAATGGAATTGCCTCCTGCTCCTGGTTCTATAAGAACTCAACATGAAATTGGCGTAAGCTTACGGGAGTTCACCTTCAAGAATTGATTCTTCCTTTTCTATAGGGTAAATTTTGTATCTTGTTGTACATTTTCTTGTACATGAGAACATGACACACTCAATCCTGGTAATTCCACTAGAATATATACAGGATCTCAGCAACAATTGGCTGGGAAGGTTGATAAATACTGGGATTTTTCCTTTTTCTTTTTTCCTTTTCTGGTTATATAAACAATTGGCTGGGAAGGTTGAATAAATACTGGATTTTTCCTTTTTCTTTTTTCCTTTTCTGGTTATATATATATATAATATTATATATAATACTTCTTTTTTCAGGCAGCAACTTGTATTATTGTTTTTGGTAATATACAGTTTTTAAATATATATATATATATATATTCTTTTTTCAGGCAGCAACTTGTATTAATTGTTTTTGTAATATACAGTTTTTAAATAATTTTTTTAGGAGTTCTTAACCTCATAGATTGAGTTTTATGTCCTATTTATTTGTTTATTTAGTGATAAATAGATGGAATTGGATTATTGACAGGCAGGAGTGAGAGAACTACATTGATGTTTGAAAATTATGCTTTAATGATTGAAGTTTAGATAAAGAAAATTAGTGATTTAACTTGTAACTATTTCGATGTTTGATTGATGATTAATGATATTAATATGTGGATTACATTTGAGATTCTTTTTTCTTTATCTCTTCCAAGCAAGAAGATGGCAGAATTTTCCTCTTCTTCTGATTTTAACAAATTGAAAATTTTCCAAAAAGAAAATATTATGATAATTAAACCTACAGAGTATACTAGAAACCCATTTTTCTGAATCTCATTTGTTTGCAATTTATTAGCATTAATTCCTTGCTTTTGACTTATTAACAAACACAAACAAACTTAAAATAAAAAATAAAAAAAAAGAAAAGCAAAATTATCTTGATTTTAAATACTAATTGGATTTTTTAGAAAAGAATTTAATATTTCTTAATTTTTTTCATTTAGAATAATTAAGAGGATTAATTATAAATGTAATTAAATCTGGAGTATTATTTAGGAGAAAAAAAGAAAATAATTAAATAAAAGACAGAGAAGCAAAAATGCGCAATTATTTGTTGGCGACTCCTTGAGCAAAGCATGTCTTGCGGCTGTCTATTTTAAATTTATAATCTATTCCTTTCCTTTCTCCACCACCAAGTAATCAACTCAACCACACTCGCCACCCCCGGCCGCTGGTACCACCACCACCACAGCTATTGCTAATCTCCGTACAGAAACGAAATAAAAACGCAAATTTGTCGATCAATCAGTTAAAAAGTTAATTGATTGATTAATTGCACATGATCCGTTGTTTTGGAATTTGATCAGAAGTAGAAATATCTTAATTCTTGATATTGTAATCATGGAAATGAGGCCAAATCCTGCGGTTGATAATTCGCCGCCGCAGCATCGACGCCATTCATCTGCCGCTCCATCGAAGCAGCCCACTGCTCCTCCTAACCCGGTCGATACCTCCTCTGTTACTCAAAGGTCGGTTTTTCTTTGATTTTTTTTTTTTCAATTTCTTATTGACTTTTAATACGACAATGTCGTTTAGTGTGTTGGATTGGAGTTGCGAATTTTTCTTTTTGTTTTTCTTTAAATAATGTTTTGTTATATTTTTTTTCTTTAACTACGTGTTTGGTTACCTAGAAAATCATGTAATTTGTAAACGACAAGATAAACAAGAATATAAAAGTAAATTGATTCTTGATAGGATAGTGATATTAACATGTATCTTTTTGTGTAATCGTTTAATGGTGTGACTTTCATGTTTCTGCTTTAATTTTTCAGGTTGCAGAAAGAATTAATGTCTCTCATGGTATGTTAAAATCTTTTCACATTTCTTGCGTCTCAATTCCTTTTCTTCTTCCTTTTTAAATTTGAAGTATACATTATGAAGTCTAGTTTTATTTCTTGAGTCGATTGTTCTATTGGGCTTATCATTCTTGAATTTTTAGATTGAATGACCATGAAAAGACTAGAAATCTTAATTTACATGTTCCATATTCCATATTCCATATTTGTTGTTATTACAAAATGTTTTAGGTTTTCATGCATTGCCTGACTCCTACTCTTCATTTGTAATAATTTAGTTGATTATGTATTTGTGGTGAGCAGAAAAACATCTCTTGTTTTAGTAAAAGGTTTTGAGTGCTTGCTTTTTTCTTCCCATTAACAAACTTCTCAATTTTGGAAACCCAATATACTGGAGCATGATCATCTACATATGTGGTGGAAATGGATATATATGATTGTCCATAGATAGGGGTATAAATGCAATTTCTGAAGCTCATCTTGATTTTTATTTCTTTTTTTGTCTTGCTGGCACTGCCTTATCTGAGGTAGTTTCTGGTTAGATGCATTACTTTGAACAGGGAATGGTATTCCCCATTGGAATTAATTTATAAGATATTTTGGTATGTAAATTGGCCTGAGGAAAATTTTGGGCTGGATTTGTGCTCCAACTCCAACATGTATTTTGGGGTAATCATCTAGAAATGGCTCCGGTGTTTAAATGTTGTCTTTTTTTTCTTCTTCTGTCTTATACCAGAAGTTTAGCCTGAGAAATGCTTTCATAAGCATTTAAAAGTGTTTGCTTATGCAGATGAGTGGAGGAGATCTCGGCGTGTCAGCATTTCCTGAAGGGGAGAGCATTTTCACGTGGATTGGCACAATTGAGGGTGGAAAAGGCACAGTGTACGAGGGATTATCATATAAGCTCTCTTTGCGTTTTCCTCTGGACTACCCCTTTAAACCACCACAAGTCAAATTTGAGACAAGTTGCTTTCATCCTAATGTTGATCAGTTTGGCAACATATGCCTAGACATACTCCAGGTATCAATGAACTTATATTTTGTTTTATGTTATTTTATTTTACTTTTTTTGTTTTTGTTGTTGTTGTTGTGCTTATATCTAGGAAGGATTGATATTTGGGTCTTTAAAGCAAGCATTTATTCCTGTGGATGTTGTCTATGAAAATCTTGTGCGTGGGAGTGACATAGATCACTTGCCTTGGATGCAGAAATGTTTAACTTGAAAATTTAACTTTTCAATCAAAGTTGTTCTCAAAGAAGAACAGTATGACATATCTAAGTTCATATGCGCTCATTTTTTGATTAAAACAGATCACAACTATCATGAAATTTACTATATTTGCAGCAGTTAAATGTGGCTAAGATTGTCAGTCTAGTTTCTCTTGTTGGCATTTTTCTCAGAAATACTGTGTATATAGCTGACAATTGTTATATTTTGTTGGGTGCTCAGAATTCTTTTGATGTATTTTCTTGTGATTCTAATAACAGTCTCATTTTATGTCTTTTAGGAGAAGTGGTCGTCAGCTTACGATTGCAGAACCATTCTTTTGTCCATTCAAAGTCTATTGGGAGGTCTGCTTCTTGTTTCCTTTTATGTTTGAGCCATCTTTGTTTGTTTCCTTGCCTAACATTTTTCTTCTTCTGCAGAGCCTAATCCAGACAGTCCTCTTAACAGCTATGCTGCAAAATTATGGAATAATAAGGAAGGTCAGATGGACATACATTTAGTTACACTGGAAAGCCTTTTTTTGGCTCCCCCGGTTCTTGATTAATAGTACGCACAACCGTCTTTCTGTTTCAAACCAAAATTGAACCGGAACCAAATAATGGTCAGTGGTTCTTGGTTTCAAACTGGAACCAAAACTGTGCGCCTACAATTTAGTTTCAGTTGTTCATTTTTTGGAGCTAAAACTGTTGGTTTGGTTAACAGTGGTTAGAGAGTACCCTCTACTAATAATATTAAATGATGTATATACAATTAGGAATATAGATGTACATTAAATAGGAGTGCAATAAATGATATTTTAATAAAAGAAATAGAACTACATTTTGGGACCAATAAAAAAGGAAACTAAGCCTATATGTATAGGATGGAGGGAGTATTTTTATATTATTTATCCATGCTACAACATTGAAAAAGAAAACTTGAAAAAATTGTCTGATTTCAATTCTAGCTGGAGTAGAACTGAACTGGAACCAGCGGTTTTTAAACTGTCTCAAGAATTGCCCGTGAGTGGTTCGGTTGTGGTTCCACCTTTCTTTGGAACTAGAGTTAGCCATTATGGAACTGCCTACTTCAGAAGAAGGCTTTTCCTGCCCTTTGAAATCAGTTTCTCCTCCTTTCTTAATCTTTTATTATCATATATATTTTGAAATCAGTTTCTCCTCCTTTCTTAATCTTTTTATTATATATATATATATATACTATAATATATATATAATAATTATTAGGAAGGATATATATAATTATTAAAGGAAGGAGGACCTGAGTTTCAATTTTGATAATCTTGTTTGTGAAAACACTTGTGAATTGTGGCAATGTTGAGAAAGAATGAGATTCTATTCTCACACCAACGTGTCTATCTCAGTCAATGCTCTTTCATATGTTTAAGAAAAATGTTGAAGGCAATGTAATATAGATAGTGCCGATCTTCTTTACTGATTTTTATGCACATGTATATATTGCGTATAATTTACTTTTGTGCAAAAAGGAGTTATATTCGGCTTTGGCACGTTGTTGTGAATTGAAATTTGACATTCTTTTGGTGCAGATTACCAGAAGATGGTTCACAAACAGTACTATGATGGAGTAGTATCAGAGAGCTGATCTGCAGAATTGTGAAATATTTTACTGCCAAAGCTTGTAAATGTTCAAGAGAAGTCTTGAGTGGGTTTGGATCTTTCTAGTCCACACCCAAATGAAAACTTGTTATCTGAAACACACTAATTCTTCAACATCCCTCTGTTTCTCACTGATGAAATGAGTTTGTATTTTTATTTGCTGTAATTGCAAAATAAGCTCATACAAATGATTGTAAATTTTTCAAAATCATTTTGAAAGTGTTTTTCACCACTTGTGTAATTGGAGAGATCATTTAAATGGATTTTCCCTGGAAATGTTTCAATACACCTAACTCATCATAAATGTGGAATCCACCTACAATAAACTACGATGCGCATATATATAAACTATGTTGCGCCAAAACGATATACTATATAGGAAAAAGACATTTAAAATATAATTTTATCCAAAGAAACAATATGTAATGGAAATAAAGAAATATAATTTTATAAGGAAAAGACATTTGAAATATAATTTTATAGGAGGAAATAGTATGGAAATAGAGCGCACATGGCTTAGATATTTGGAAACAACCACAGCCAGGAGATTCTATATATTTTTACAACTTTGTACTATATTGATGTTTAATTTATTAAAATTAAAACTCTACTCAAATGGAGTCGCCAATATCATTCCTTTCTTTGTTCTAATGGAAATCTCTTGAAATATGTCATTCAATTGCATCATTCATTTTCATTTTATGAACATATCTTTTGGTTTTTAAATACTTGATTAGTTTATCAATGGAACAGTCGATAGGTTGACTAATTGGTTCAGTTGATACCACCATAGACAAACCACTCCATTAATTGGCTTAATGGATCAATTGATCTTACGAACTGCTTTTACAAAGAATCAAAAAGGAAAACACAAACATAATTTTAAAAAAGCTACTGCAAGCTCAATCCAATCCCCCAGGAGCCATAATAGTTGGCTAATCAAGCTACTGAAGATCATGAATGTAAACGAGTCGATCCAAGTCAAGCTTTGTTAAATTCTTGCTTGGCTTATTAAAGGTAATCAAACTAGAACAATCAATTTGAACAATATGAACTCCTAGTTTACAATTCATATATATATCTCCGAAATGAGCTTGATATACATGCTTAAGCTCAGCTAATTAAGCTTTATCGAACAAGCTTAAAAGACTTTTTACAAACCCAAGCTTTTGAATAGCTCATGAGCAACTTAACAATTTACAATATATATATCAACTTAACAATTTATTCAATATAATATATATATATATATATATATAATATATATATATATATATATATATATATAGTTATTACCTTATATACACTAATTTACAACCCTAATTGTGACCTAATGTTAATCATGAATGAACTATAAATATCATGCAAGATACGATTGGCATGTATAAGACAATTTGCTGAAATCAAATCAAATAGTTTGCAAATAGTACTTGTCTTTAATCTCCATGAGTATTTACAAGAATAAGATAAATTGGTAAAATTCAAACACATTTACAAGTCATTGCCCATTTGAACTCTCAGTAAGAGCAGGGGCTTTGCAGATGGGGCAAACATTCTTCATTGATAACCACTTCTTGATGCAATCCACATGATAATCATGTCCACAGTTCCTCACTTTCCCCACTTTGTCCATTTTTTTGTACACTTCCTGTCAAATACACAATTCCAGCAAAGGTCCAGAAGGTTAAAGATCTCACATGGAGCATTTTTTTTTTTTTTTTTTTTTTTTGTCCTCTGATTTTTTTTTTTTTTTTTTTTTTGGGGGTTGGGGGGAGGGGCAATGATGATAACTACCTGCAAAGTTTTATGATATCTTTTTTTTTTTTTTTTTTTTTTGGGGGGTTGGGGGGAGGGGCAATGATGATAACTACCTGCAAAGTTTATGATATCAAAAGCATTCACAAATGAAACAGCTGCTTTTTTGTTCAAGGCAAAATTATACGGCAGAGAGGTTCTCTGATTTTCGGTTTTTTGGTTTTTTGGATAGGGTATGGGTTTTAATAAGTTGGACACCCGAACCTATTCATATAAACCCGTAAATATATAATCAGTAATTTTGTAGCATCATTAATTAAGTTATAAAACATCTATTAAATAAAATATGAATAAATATTTTTATAAGATCATTAATTTTATAATAAAATATATTATTAATTAAACTTTTAATTTTTTTTATTTAATTACTAGTAAATTTATTAACACCAAACTAGCTGGATTGATTTGGATAGTGTTAATTAGGTTCAAAACATGCATGCTTTGGGTAAATAGTTGCCATGCTTTGGTCATGTCGAGCCAAACACTCCAAGACTCTGCTTACTGCACAATCCTTCCCAACTCCAAGCAGTTTCACTTTTTATTTATTGAATCTTTTAATGATATCAAATACTTCACATTTTTTGCTCAAATATCATTTGCAAGTTGGTTAATATAAAAAATAAGTAGCAGGTCCACTATTACTTACAAGGCAGATGCAACAGGATGGTTCTTCTTCATTTTTGTCCATAGGGTATATCGTCTCCATCAAGCACTCTGAAATAGCATCATCAGACAATCCTGTGTTCACATTTCCTATCCGTTCTCCGAGAGCAAGTAGTTCCTGCACAAAGATGGCAGTAATTTAAAGTTGAGATATGGGAGAAGTAACTAATCAAGTGAATCATTTCAGTCATACTGACCTCGTAACTCATGTTGTCAGTGTCTAGTCTCATATCCTGATATTCATCAAATAAATTTCTGGAACCATAAAAACATGATCCATCTGACATCACGGAACCCTGCAAATATGCAGAACAAACCCGTGATAGGATCACAAATGCATGAGAAATATTACATCTCCATTTGAAACTGGAAAACCAATTACACGGAAGTAAAAATCTGGCTTAAGTGCTCTAGAAGTAGGGTGAAAGAAAATTTAAGTGGAAAAAAGCATCCGAATATATCCATGATTAATTTAAATAGGCAAAGTTGGCAATTATCAAAAGTTAACCTTGTTAAATTTATACATTAAATGATAAGAGCGAACAAAGAAATTCCCTGATTTATCATGCCATTGTGTTTGTTTGAAATTTCCAACCTTCTATCAAGTATGCACATACTTCTATAGCAAAATTCAACCACATATCAGGGTACCCAGTGTCTCTTAATATAGATATATATATAGATATGAAAAAGAACATGATAAATTCATCTCCACAGTTCTTCCTCAGTCCCTTTCCAGTTATACAAGATGTAATATTGACAATGAATTTACACCCACCATCAACTACCAATGCATATAAACACGGATATTAACACAGTTCATTTCTATGCTGAAAAGTCCTTGATTGTTTGATCAATGGGATGTATGCAATATCAACAGCAAGAAATTTGGAATAAAACTTGAACAATTCCAAGTGGAAACAGTGAACCCGAATGAGTACTAATCCTGCACTCCTTAGAAAAGTAAAAATGATGGTTTACCTCAGATCTTATTCTATCTGGTGCATCCACTGAATTGGGAAGTGACTGAAATCTCTCTATAGCTATATCTGGTCTCCCCTCGCTGTGTCTTCTGTGCCAGCCTCGAGCAGACAATGGCCTTGAATATCTGGAAGGACAGGTTTCCAAAAGAAACTGCTGACCATTTTCTGAAGCAGCTGGTTCTTGAACCAGATTTGGAGAAATTAGATTGCTCCTTTGTGAAGGAAGACCTCTTTGGGGATAGCAGCTAGGACCCTCCCTCACCAGGTGAGAATGGACACTGTCAAGATATTGTGGAGGTGAAACATGATTTCTCCTTGGGGTTGGTCCATGGTAATAACCACCAACATCAGCAGTATTCCCTCCATGATACTGATGCATCTCAGGGCTCAGGGAATTATTTGCTGTAAATTATAAATTACATTTAGCTATATGTATTAAAGAACAATAGAAGGAAAATATATCTTAGACAAACCTGAAGGTTGAAATCTTCCATGTGCAGGAGTAACCCTGACATGATTCTCTTCGCAAGCAGTTGCATGTGTGTTTAAATTGGCAAACTCTACTGGTCTGTGATGGTCTTGCAGATGGAAGTTCAAACCATAAGGATGAGATGAGTAAGTTGATGAATAACTTCTTCTCGTCATGGGCTCCAAATCGAGTCTAGATCTGCTTCTCACATTCCTAGAAGAATCTTCAGCACCAATTGACAGGTTGGCACTCCTATGGGGACGCAAGCCAATGGAGACTGAAGAGTGATTTCTATAATCTGAACTTGGTTTCCCAGGCTGAAGTTGAAAAGAGTTGGAGCTGTTGGAGGAACTTCCTGCACCATAAAATTTGCATGTGCTGCTGCTTTCATATGTGACGCTAGGGATTTTTCTCTTGAATGGTCCTCTTCTGGTGCTGATGGTACCATCTGGGAGACCACCATCAACTTCATGGATAATGCGGCTATTGAAGTGATTTGAGTGCGCATGGGTAGGATTAATCTCTGTTGCTGGATTAAAGTTTCTGCTGGATGGAAAGTGTGGAAAGACATCATAATAGGGCCTGGAGAGGGAAGTGTTAATTTGTGGACCTTCCAACCTGAAATTTGCCGAAGATCTATCCATTAATCTGCGTTCCAGGTTTAGCTGAGATGTATTGTTATGTCCATTTCTTGGAACACTTTCCACAGGATGAGAAAAACAGCCATTTTCTGAAGTAATAGCCCCTCCTGCATTTCGACAAACGATAAATTTCTTGACAAGGCCAATCCATAAAATGAGCAGCAGAAAGGCACAGGGTAGATTACAGCAGCACAACTTCAAATGAATTGATTAAATTTCACCTATGAGACTCTTGATGGCCAGAAGTCAGATATTTGAATAGATGTTATTCCAATTATACTGAAAAGTAAAGAAGAAATAAAACCATCACATTTCAGCTCCATTTGTTTCCGGAAAAAAAATTGTCTTTGAAAAATATTTTTCCTAACAACTTATTTTCTATTGTTTGGTTGCAATATTATAAATATTAAAATGAATAATTTATAAGACTATAAAATATTTAGAGTAATAGACATTTCATATTTTAAAATTTTATTTTTATATATGAAAAAAAAAAAAAAACATAAAAATGAGAAATTGTGATATTCATCAATGACTAGTAGTAGTGGTGGTGGCTGGCAGCTGCTGTTGATTAGTTATAACGATAATAGTGACCAGTGGATTAATATAAATACGTGTTTGTAAGGTTATAATAAATTTGTCAATGTTCAAAAAATATTTTCCTCTTTTGAAAAAGTCATTTTCCTTTAGAGTAGTCTAGTTTTACCTTTGACCAGAAAAAATATTTTCTGCCAACAAATTTTCATGAGCACCTCAAACATTAAAAAATCAAAAAATATTTTCCAGAAACGAATGGAACCTTAAACTTGCAAGCATGTACCATATCAAATTAATGAAATCATAACAGATGTCCATTTTAATTCAATAAAGAAACAGGAAAAGTATATTTTTATGTTTCTTTTTCTAATAATTGCTAGTCTCAAATCCAGGATCCACACCAAACTTAACATTGAATTAAGAACCATAAGCAAAACAAATTAAAGAAATAGTAATGTGCAAAAGCATCCTTTTACTAAAATATAAAAATAAAGTCATTATACCGATATGAATGTAGGGCTGTCCAGAAGAAACATGATTTCGACTTTGATTCCAATCAATTCCAAAGAATTGTGATCCATTGGATAAATGTCTATGTTCCATGGTACCTACAGTAGAAGACAATTCAACTTCAGGAATCTGAAGAGAAATAGAACCAACCTGCAATTCAAGGAACTTCCTCATTAACTATTCAAATTGTGTGATTTGTGTGAAATGCACATTGGCATTCATATGCTAAGCATAAACTATAATAAGTCCATCTGACTATGCTTCATCAGAGTAGGCATGACACCTAAGCTTCGTCCTACAAATCAATTAACTAATGGAGCTTATTAGATTGGACAGTTGAACTATCATCACATGGAGAAAATGGAAATGATATTTAGAAAGGAAATAAGTTTAAATAATTCTCTAAAACATGCAATACTAAAGTAAATAAGTCCAAACAAACATCAGATGATTATTTCTCTTCCATCATGTGTTATTTTAACAAATAAAAGCCAATATAAACATAAACAATTCTGACCCAATAAATGGCAAATAATAATGATTATGAAATTATCTCAAATTTCGTATCATTGATGAGAAAACTTTAGTATGTGGATCAAGAAAATGATAAAAAGGGTATAGAGTTTTATGTGCATGTCAGAATAAGTAAACAGCAGATTTGATTTCCAATACATGGTTTCAGATAAATGAGTAACAAGCGAGGTATTAACAATTTTTGTTTTCCTTCATAATAGTGGCAGAGCAAATTACTGCTTGCATTTGCTGGTAAAGACAGCTGGTATCCCTGAAAAGAGACCTGAATCTTGAATAGGAGGGGTTAAGGAGAGAGGAAGCTCACCAATCTCACTCTTAGCCCCCCCCCCCCAATTTGCTGTAAAGACCAGCTGGTATCCCTGAAGAGACCTGAATCTTTGAATAGTTGAGGGGTTAAGGAGAAGAGGAAAAAGCTCACCAATCTCACTCTTAGCCCCCCCGCCCACCCCCAACCACTCATATACTCTTAGCCCCCCCCCCCACCCCCCAACCACTCATATAAGATATCGTATGCCCCAGTCACCCAGATATTGAACTGAAAAACAATATTAACAAATATGTTTTCCACTGAGAGTTCAAGATGCATAAACCATTCTTCTTGACAAAACATATTGCAAGCTTATTAGAAAAAATCAAATTGAGCTCCAAATGAATGACCTGGATCACATTAGGCTGCATCCAAAAGGCATAGGGGTGAGCGCATCGGTTAAAACAGAAAAACCAAAAAGAACCGATCTAGTTCCGTTCTTTGGGTTAATCAGTTCTGCTGGTTTATTGATTTTAGGTAACTTCGGTTTTCGGTTTGGTCATAGAAAATAATCCTAATTTTCCCAAAACCGAACCCAACCTGTTTGGTTTGGTTCTGGACACTGTTCGATTTCAGTTCAGTTTAAACGGAAAAAGAATTGTATTTTGGTTGTATCAGTTTGGAAACAAAACTACCGGTTGCACACTCCTAAAAGTGCAAGTAGATTTAATATCACACTTATACAGACTGATTCAAAGTCTTCTTCATGCTAATTATATCTATATTTCAACAGCTAGCCCATGTATATTCCCCACAGTTACTGAAACTAGATATTACATCTCACCACCTAATTTCCCAAACAAACTACTTTTCCCTGACCATGGTGATAAATCATCGTCATAGGAAAAATATAAGAACCTAACTCCAAAAGTTACAAAAGAAAGGAGACAAAGATCAAAAATCTTTTAGCAAGGATGCAGAAGTGAAACCAACATTAGGGAAAGGGGAAGCCACTACCAGCCAAACCTTTTGCCTATTTATAAAAAGCTATATCTTGACAATATATTCGACAAATTCTTACCTCATGAATTCCGTAATTCGTTACTCTTACTCAAGTACCAACACAAAACATGATATGTGAATTGCATCCATCCGTTCATGCATTAGAAACATGATAAAAGAGTGCTTATTTATTTTCTGACGAAACAGAGATCAACACACAGCCTGTCAGTGAGTGCTTTATAAAAAAGCTCATGACAAATATTAAAATGTGAAAAAACGAAAAGCACCAAAAACTTATCTGCCTTGTGGAACTACATCAACTTCATGTCTTCTGGAAAGGACATGTAAAAGTACCATGAGATTATATTGCAGAAAAAACTTCAGTGATTATTAAGGCAATGTTACAGAAATTGTTATTGGAAGACAAAACGCGCCTAAAACAATTCCAAATTCACCAAAGTGAAATGATAGTAGCTTCACTGGCACAGTGATATATCAGAGGACAATGGTCTCATCAACCATAGCAAGAAGCACAATATCAAAAAGAGCTCTAAAAACCATCCTCCCTTAGTACTTCATGAGTAGTCCCATTATTTACCAGAATTAAGTAATTAGGGCAGCCCAGCCACACTCATTTTTCCAAACACTTGAAAGGAGATCAGATTATCAAGTATGGTTGCTAGCATCAACTACCTTGGCCAACAGACAAAGACAAACAAAAAGCAAACTTGTCATTTATAAGATTAATAACTAGGAGAACATACAAAACAAGATTTTCAAGTGGTGGTTTTTATGAATGATATGAAAAGGCCAGTAGCAAGCTTGTTTTCCGTCATGACGGTAAAGCAATTAAAGGACCCAAGAGAAATGTAAGGCTGAATCTTTGCTGATAAGACTACTGGAGGATAATTTCAGTTTAGCATATGCATATTAGCAATGCAAAACAAAATACAGAGAATTGGAAAGGTTACAAGGGCACTATTTCAATTTAGTATATGCAAATTCATTCGATTGAACTTTTGCATCAGGATTGCAATTTTCTTGCCACAAGAACTCAAGCAAGTGCTCAAACACCAAGGGAAAAGGCACAAGAAAGGACAACTGCCTGTTTGCAAAAGCCACAGGAATTAAATGGTGGACTAACCCCCTAGATAAACCTCACATCATGTCAAGAAAATCAATCTCAGAATGAGATTACTAGCCATCAATAACAGAATATCACAAAAGCTTTCTCGCTTCATAATAACATTACCTAGAATGCTCACTCAATATACTCAATCTAAAGCGAACTAAGGCAATGCCCATTCATACTTCCCGATGAGGACAGGAAATTCTTTAACCTTCAAATCAAGCATATTCTGCTCTCCCAACTCTTAGAATTTACAGCACACAATTGCAGTGGTTTGTATGTAATAACCTGATCTGTAGATGATAATTTAAGAACAAAAATCTCTAGAATTGCTTGCTGAAATCAAAAGCGCCTGCAAGGTAATACCACTTTTAATTTAGATAAATACTATTAATGATGAAGGGTAATCTACCAGCTTAGAGCATTTAGAAGACTAGTGGCTAATTCTCACCAGAAACCAGATAAAAGAATGTAAGTAGAAAGCCCTTAGCACTTAGCAGTACTAAAGAGAAATGCTGAGTCAAACAGAATGTTCTAGATGCTATATTGCTTGATACAAAAATGGCTACAGGCACATAGTATGTGAAGAATTTAGCAGCTTTGACAAAATAAAGTTTTTTGGGGAATGGAAGTGGTAGCATGCATATATCCTGACAAAGACAGATTGGTCAAACAAAAACCCTTGAAGGAATGTTATCCGGACAGAGAAAGATGCAACCCTTACCAGTTCATCACTCACCTGTGTTAACTCATAAATTAAATGTTTTGAAGCCAAAGAATGATCTGATCAAATCAAATGATTCATCATAACAAAGATATAATGTTAGCATCAATAAGTCTGGAGAGTATGAGCTGCCTGAACCTAGAGGAGCATAAAAATATTATTTAGCCTATTTTTGCATTTTACATCTTCATTGATCCTTTGGATTCATGAAGCACAAATTACACTGGAAAAAAAATGTCTGCAAGACGTTCTCAAGTAATTTGCTAACTGCTACGCCTCCACATCAAGAGGAGGACATGTCAGTCATATTATTGTGTTATTTAACACCTTCAGATGCATATTAATTGGACTCCAAGAAACCTTGACTTGTGCAAACAGAAAAATTACTTGATTAAGTCTCATAAATAGCAATGCTATGAGAAAAGCTATCATTATTCAAGTAATTTGCTAACTGCTACGCCTCCACATCAAGAGGAGGACACGTCAGTTCTACTGTGTTATTTCATACCTTCAGATGCATATTAATTTAACTCCACGAAACTCTTCAAAATTCATTTTGATTCGTGGAAACAGAAAACTTACTTATTAAGTCTCATAAATAGCAATGCTATGAGAAAAGGTATCATTACTGACAAATGGAGATTCAAGGTACAGCCATAGAAGCCATTGATGGTGTTAATTAATGTTAAGTTGGTTCAAGAGCTGGCTTATTCATAGCCAGTTTCTTGAAATTTGAGCAATTAATGTCTGGTTACACAGTGAGTAAAATAATTATGCTTTTATAAAAATATAGAACCACCAGAATAAAGTAATGATGACAAAACTTCAGAAATCACCAAATTTTTCTAACCCTTTTCTCAATTCTACAAATAAGTATAAGTTCAGTAACTTAAGGTTCTAAAGACTTCAGACCAAAAAGTACATTTCAACTGATGGTAGCTTGAGGTTATCATGGAGCAAACAACATGTTTTTGTGGGAGAGATTTGCATAGAAGTGTCAACTTGAAAACAGGATTCTTCCTGCCAGAATGGATGATTGAGAAACAAGAATTTAACGACTCTTTAAGCTCTGTTATTTGATTATACTGTATCCATCTTTATCTAGGACATAAAACATGCATCTCTACTGCATAGGGAGAGAAAAAAGCTCTAGTCTAACCCATATAGGGCATAGAAGGTTTATATCAGAATTATGGACAAGTTTCCTTCTTATACTTGCACATTAGTACAGTAACAAGGGCAGGCGGATAAAAGAGAGAGAAAAGGAGGGAGACTGGAGACTTAAGAAAGCACTGTAAAGCGCTTGATTAAATCAGCAAGAAAAAACAACTAAGACAATAAATTTAAAATTTAGAGACATGAAGCCTTGAAATCAGCTAACACATATGAATTCATTTGAGAAGAGAAACTCTAAAACCTCTTCAATCCTCTTTGATGCAAGCACTCACAGCAATACTAAAGATGAAAGAAAGGAGAGAAAAGTAAACGAACAAGATCAATTTAAGTAGTAAAAAAAACATTGAGAGATAGAGACTTTAGTACTAAGAAAAAAAAAAGCAGTAATCATTCAACACTTCAAATTAAAACTTCCAGCACTTATTAGTATTAAGTTGTTTGATAACATTTATCCATATAACATTGAAGAGTTTCAGGTAAGCAAAATTCACTTAAATAATAAATTAAAAATTTACATTAAACATTGCAAATACCTTTACAATTTAAAACTTCATCACTTAAATTATTCAGCACTTAAAATTCAAGTCTTAAATTTTCAGCACTTAATTTCCCAAATACCACATAAATTGAATCACCAGACGAATAGCTTTTCCAATAGAAGAAGGCTGTAAAATAGATCGAACTAATTCTTCCCACACAGCAAAGAAAAACCAGCTCAAATTTCCTTGAAATTTTGGTTCCATTGGTCCGAGAATGCCCGCAGGGACGCTGAAGATAAATCTATGAATGAGCTAGAAAAAATTTCTTAAAATATGTAAAATTGCTCCTGCAAAGACTACAAACTAATGCCCCAAGAACACCAAACATAATTTTGAGTTATTTAAATAATAGATAAAATGCCATCAACAATAATGGCAAATGATATTTTGTTCTTACCCTGCCATGTGGAATGATCATGACAACAATATATGCACTGAGAAAAAACAAAACCCTTTCTCATAATATGAGTGAAATTTCTCCTATAATACTCCTGCTTTGTTGCAAACAGTAAAATTATTTATACTTCCAACTTTCCACTCATCAAGTCATCATGATGTCAACTATCTCATCATTCAAGAAGGTTATGCACATCCATTCACATCCCAAATTATGTTATTCATTTTATCAATACTAAAATACGTTTCTCCATTTCCTTTTGAGCAATACAAGCATTCAACCCATATTAATTTTCATTGTCAAAAAAAAAAAATTCAGGTCTCTGACACTGTACACAGTTTATCTTTAAGTTCTAAGAACTATACCTACCAAAGGAACTTCATAACCCATTTCAATTATTATTCAATCTTCATCTTCATCCAGAAATGGACTATTAAGTAGAAAATATTCCGCAGCTTTGTCCCTTTTATCCAACGGTAAATAGGCAAACCAATGTGCCAACAATATCTGAGATCAAGTAAATAAAGCAACACATTTCCTGCATTTAATTGTAGCAAAACATACAGCACAACTAATTTCTGAATTTTTCTTTCATTAGCAGATAAGTAAATGAAAGCTTTTAGACTGGCTTTTTAATAGACAAGGTCATTTATATGCTCCACTACCATATTTAGTGCACAATATTTTATCTTAATTACGTTGGGCTTCTATTCATATTATTTATTTATTTGTTAATTCTTTTTTTTTTCTTAACTTGATATTTTTTAGATCACTTTTATGTGGATTCATAACACTAATTCAAAAATCAATGAGTTTATGCTCGTTGATTTTCCCCATTCCTCAACAAATCTACAATGGGAAGTCATAATTCTAATTTTGCAAGCCTTCACTCATGTCTTACAGATGATACAATTCTAAAGAGAAAGAAGATTTTATTGGGGGAAAAAGTATAAAATACAAAAAATAAGATCTCAAGTAGAAGGACATATACAACTACAACAAAAACTAGGGATCAAAAGCTAGATACAAAGTTGCTTATGGAGCTATAGGACAAAAGATTTGCAGCATAACCCCAGAGACAGACCCCTCTTTGGCTGAGGAAATATATATATATATATATATAGCAAACTGAATGTGCAACAGTTATTTGAAATACAATTAATAGTAGTCAAAAACTCGCCAAACATCTGATCTTTCATTATCAAGAGGAATTATCTTCAAAGGCCTTAGGAAGATCTACCCCAATGAAAACTGGGTAATCCATTTCTACCCTAGACCTCATCAAGCATCTAACATTGCCTCTCTAACCTCTCAGATAAAATTAGAACGTTGACTTTTGGAGGATCTTCAAAACCTGCACATCTAAAGAAATACAATAAAGGGAACCCATTGCAATTGCTGCTCTCAAAACAAGCCACTAATTTCAACAGGTCCAGATTAGTTTAAAAGCATCCCAAGAACATTGAAAGTAGTTGAAAGACAACTAGGAAGCCGTCAAAGTGCACAGCCACAGGTATGCTTAAGCATTGTTTCATTTCTTTACCTTTTTTTATCGGATGTCCCCAAAGGGACCTTTCATTCTTTACCTTAAATGCAAGGTTCCTTTGACACTACATGGTCCTTCAAATTGCAATACTGCCTTCAGAGTATAAAGCAGCAACCTTCCATAATGCCTTTTATCTCAATTATTTAATTTTTTTCCATTCAGGTTCCAGACTCCTTCGACCCTTTCCACTAAGATGCCATTGAACTTGTTTATTTTGCTTTTCACTATCCTTAATTCTACAGCTATGCAAAACAAAGACACTTCTAGTGTAATTGCATATTGACAACAAAAGTAACCATGTTAGAGCAATGACAAAAAGGAAAAAAAAAGTAAACATAAAAGCATATAATAAAACACATGTTGTAAGTATATGAAAGGTTGCACCATGACAGATAATGGTATAGAACCCCCACAGAAACGGAGAATACGATTCTAAGACACCAAATATGAAACCAGAAAAGAAGGATGAGGAAACAATAAAATAGTTTTGTCATTTAAATTGATTTACTGTCACACTTAATGCATACTAAAAGAAGTAGTAAAAACACAATAACTTGCAATAATAAATCATTTAATAATAATAAATCAGTCAATCAAAATCTCACCTGGATATAATATTTGAAAAATAGATAGTACCAAAGTATAAAAAAACAGAACTTGATGTATAAATTTTTTTTTTTTCTCCATGCATGTAAAATTACAAGAGAGGCATTCTGAGAACTGCTATTGTATCTTTAAATTAAATGGAGTCCTCTAGTTGAGAATTACACTAACCACCAACATGCTAAAATTTATTTTTATTGAGCAACCAGTAAACTGACCATTCAAAATCTTTTTTGTTAGGTAGTTTTATGCAATATTCAAAGTAGATCAATGGCCTCTATATTCAATAGTCCAACAAGAGTGTTCAACCAAGGCGATAAATCAATTACTGAAAAGTAATACACGGGTCTATAAAGCACAAATTCCCATTATAGATACCTTGAGTACTAAAAAGTTGTTTGCTCAACTTAGAGTTAGATCCCAAAGCAAATAATTGACATGAAACAAATTAGTTTTCCTAAAGAACTAAATTGAGTAATACATATCAAATCAAGGGAATCAAGAAATGAAGAACAAAGTGGAATTCATAGGACATTGAAGTCCAAAAAAAGTCCTTTCCTTGAATATTTTAAAAGAAAATGACTTCTATAGAGCTTTAAACTAGTTATTGCACTAATCAACTGGCCCTGTCATTTTTTGCTGCATGTCTACCAAAAATTTCCAAATTCAAAAAAATGATGCAAATGGCGAA
This sequence comes from Jatropha curcas, assembly GCF_014843425.1. The sequence continues at coordinate 2,516,971 of NW_023591140.1, forward strand.
GCCAATATTTATTTCAAGGATTAATCCTTCCACAAAACCTTAGAAGCTAAAGGAGTACCTCTACCATTATCATTTGAAAATATTTTAGCCCTGAAACCTAAATTTCAAGGTTGTTTCTCCCCAAAAAAATCAAGATTATCCATGAACACATTAACTAATGATACTCCTCGTTTAATTGCCAAACAGAAAGGATTAAAGAAAAGGGAAGCCAAACATAAACCAATTTGGAAAAAAAATAGTAACAGAATCTGCTCATAAATTCACAAGAATTAATTAACAATATCAAAGAATCAATATAGAGAACTTTGCAAAGAAGTTGAATTTGATGTCAAAATTGGAGATTGATGAAGAAAACAAAAAGAAACGGTAATTTTTGGGTAGAGAGCATACCTGAGCCGTTCGATGAGGATATTGACTCCGGCTGGTCTAACAATCGAAAGGTGTAGAGAATCGAAAGTGAATTACAGGTGGGAATTATGGAGATGATTTGGGATTGTTTGTTGTCTTTCCTTGGCATTGAAAATCAGAGGGACATTATTTATGCCTCAAGTTTATAGCAATTTAATTAATTAAATTAATAGAATAAAATAATGAAAAATAAAATAAACGTGAGCGTAGAAATAATCACGTGCTACGCGGTTGTTACTGTATTTATTACTAATCTATCTATCAATGAAATTTTCTATATTATTTTTGTAAAATTTAATATATTTTAAAATGACTTTAGTCATAGTCAATTAAGAAATTTTAACATAAAAATATATATAATATCTTTATAATTTGATTGAATTTTTTTTAATAGAAAAATATATATAAATAATTAAGTATTTAAAAATTAAAAATTTTACTGTTATTATCTTATTATGTCTTTATATTTGATTGCAACTTTTTTTTTAATAGAAAAATATAATATAAATAATAAGTATTTAAAAATTAAAATTTTACTCCGTTATCTACTCATTTATATGTCCTAAATTATATTTTATCTTCATTATATTATTACTAAATTACTTAATTAATAATTTAATAATTTTATTATTTATTATAATAATTTTAATAATTTATTATTTATTTTATTTATTATTATGTAATTTATCTTCAACATTATGATTTTAAATCAATACGTCTAAACAAGACGCATTTGAAAATTTTTTATTTTTTTTAATTTATTTTTAATAAACATTTCTAGATAATTAAGATTTTAATTTAAAAAGGATATGGTTAAATTTCTTTAATTACAAATTGCACTCTAATTTAGTTGGCTAAAAATAAGATAAAAAAATATTATTTTAAACATCTCGAATTTGATTAATTATATTAATATCTTATTTAATTTAGATCTTATCGTTTCTATCAAGGATCATAATTTTACTAATAAAATTTTAAAACAATTTCATGGTTTTGATTGGCTAAAAAGATAAAAATAAAAATTATTATTATCATTATTATAAATATTTAATTTGATTTATTAGATTAGTTTCATATTCTATTGTTCAAATATATTTATTTACTAAAAGATATTATAGTGAAAATTATTAACAAAACATGTAAGTTAATTATAAAACGTAAAATAAAAGTTATATGATGATTTTTATAAATAAGTTATATGATGATTTTTATAAATCAATTTGGTACTTCAATAAAAAATAAAAATAACTAGCGTATAATAAAAACTATATGAACCAGTACATTGAAGAGAATATAAATGACATATTTCACATTTAAATTGCTATTTTAATTGGAGTAATAAATATATCAATTTTTCAATAAGATATTACAGTGCAAGAAATATAATTAAAAAAATATTTTACTGTATATATAAAATCATTATATTTATTGCAATTTAAATAAAATTTTATATTTTAATTATATAAAAAAAAAAGTTAAACGGGTATAAAAATTAGTATATAACTAGTATAGTCAACATGCATTGCACGTCATAAAAAAAAAAAAAAAAAAAAAAAAAAAAAAACATAAAAGCTAAAACAAAGAGAAAAATTCAACACCTTTCCTTCTTTGCTTTAAATTATATTTTTTCTTAGAACAATTTTTTAGCAATTTCTTTTCTTATTGGGAGAAAGAAAAAATTTTACGAGCTGTCCATATGTAAAAAAAAGTTTTTCTATATCGCACGCAGGTCTCATCCATTCTTTTGTTACAAAGCCTCCATTTCATATGGATTATTGGAAGGAAAGAGACTCGGTAAGTCTAAGCCATGGAGAACAAAGGGACAATAGCTAAAAACTTTTTCATTCTCAGTTTCGTTTATTTGCTCGAATTAATCTAAAAAAAAAAAAAAAAAAAAAAACATAAAAGCTAAAACAAAGAGAAAATTCAACACTTTTTCTTTGTTTAACATTATATTTTTTTCTTAGAAATTTTTAGAATTTTTTTCTTATTGGGAGAAAGAAAAATTTTACGAGCTGTCCATATGTAAAAAAGTTTTTCTATATGTCACGAGGTCTCTCCATCTTTGTTACAAGCTCCATTTTTCATATGGATATTGGAAGAAAGAGACGCGGAGTAAGCATGGAGAACAAGACAATAGCTAAAACTTTTTATTTAGTTTCGTTTATTTGCTCGATAATCTTTTTCTTTTGAAAATTCTTCTTCAGCTCAATTTATGTAAAAAATATTCTTCTTCAGCCCAACGTTATGTATAAAATAAAAAAAAAAAAATTTGTTTTAGGTAATGTTTAGAATAAGTTTATATAAAATCATTTCATCAAATAAATCTCATTAAAATAATTCATTTGTAAATAAATTTTTATATTTCAATTATTATAAAATTTATTTCAAATGTATCATTAAAATTTAATTCAAGCAATACTAAAAAATCTGAATAAATTTTTATTTATATCAAACATAAAAAATATAAATTTCTAAACGAAATTATTTAAAATTGTTTTATACCAAGAAAACTCTATTTAGAATCTATTTATGGAATGGCAAAGGCATAGGAAATTAGTTGATTAGAATTTATTCTTCGTATGTTTTAGACAAAGACCAAGTCATAATGAAACAAAACCAAAAAAAAAAAAGACATGTTGTAGCAAGAATTTTTACAATAAGAATGATAACAATAATAATCCACAGAAATATGAATCACAAAACTGCTATCTAGAAACCAGAAAAAGTCTGATCTCCAAATACTGCACAAATTCTGTTAAGTGTTGATCAAAATACAACTTTTCACTTGCTGTTTGGGTTCTTGAGAGTTTCCGAGCTATCAAACATTCTCTGATGCATCTTTTTTTGACTCATCCGCGCTTCTTGCAGCAGCCAACCTCTCAGCTGCCAATCTTTCCTCCAGTGCTCTAGCTCCCCTTTCTCTGCAAGGAGCAGATAGGTCAGAAGATGGAAACTATTTCTTTAACCACAAATAATTATATGATTGAGTTAGTTTTAGCTTTTCAAGGGAGTGTTGATCGGCAGCTTGCAATTAGCTTCACACCAGCACATAATTCATCATTTTAGCAAATAGTTTGTTTTTTATTTTTGATCTGAAAAGACTAATACGTTCACTTTCAACTAAGATTGCTTGAGACTTTTCTAGCAATTTCAGAGAAAAAAAAAAAAAAAAAAGGTATGCTATAGCTTTTTAATATATACATATAATTTTTCATCGTCAAACAAGCATATGCTCCTTAGATTGAAAGTTTTTTTTTATTATTATTATTACTCTTGCATGAGAAATCCAACTAGTGCTGCACCATAACAAGGATTGTGTTGGATGAAAAGGGTGAGAGGATACTAGACGATTTGTGACCTATAATTAAAAGTAGGGCAGCCAGAACCAGGATTCTTACCTCCTCCTAGATGCCTCAATGGGATCTGAACCAGGCAATGGAGCACCTCCTAGAGTATAGCCTTGTGCTTCAGTCAAAGTTTCAGACCTTCCACAAAGCATCCGATGGAATATTGATGCAATTGGATCAATGACTGGCCTACATTCAGAGTGAGATGGAAAGAGAGAAACTGAGATGCAACTGCATTTAAAACAAATGCAAAATTCCCTCGGCAGAAAGACCAATGCATTTAGAGAAAAATTAAATACCTAAGAAATTCAGGGAAGAAAGTGGAGAATGCAAAATCATCATTTGGATCACCCCTAAGTTTTGTTTCTGGTTTCCTTTGTAGGTATCTTAGGTAAATCCAGCTCACGTATGTGCCAAATATAATGGTTGGAAGGTATGCTGTTGACTCTGGTGTAAAGAAGCTTACAACAATAGCTAGCACGAGTGCAAGAGATGGAAACCACTGCAGATCATTCAAAACAGCTCTAAATGAGACGACAACAAAGCTTGCACAAATTCATTTATTGATATTTCAAGGCAAGAAGTGAATCAAGAAACAAAGTTAATACCTTTGCCTTTAGTCTTAATACAGACAGCTCTTGATCAGGTATAATTTGCTTAATACCAACCAAGAAACCTGATAAGACCCCTTGGAAGCCAGATATGGGCAAATAACTACCATGAACGAACAAAAGAAAGTTAGCACTTATATGTATTTAATAGAGCATGTAATCATCATTCATATCTAGGTCGAATCTTGAACAAATATTACAACCATATTTAAATATATCAATGCAATATTCGTTATATATAAATATAGCAATGCAACATTCATTGCCAACCACATAGAAATGAAAGAAAAAGTAGCTACCTAGGATTTCTTTCCTTTTACTATAACGTCAAATGAAATATCTCAATGGTATAGTTAAGGATAAAATAAATGAAGAAAAGGCAGGTAGAGCAGAGGCAACAAGAGCAAACAAAATAACTACCACTTCTGGAATCAAGCACTTACAGGTAATTTTCCTGCCTAGTTATGTAGTACAATGCAATAGTTATAATAAAAACACACACAGAAGTGAGGAAGTTGACTATGAAAATGAACTTCAAGAACTCCTTGGAACCCCACACAGGTTCAAGTAGCTTCCCCATAATAAGGAGACATAAAGTGCTGACAACCACCTAGAAAGTAAGATTAATCATCAGTAAAATTATATGAGTCATGGGAAATTATACACAGAACAAAGCAAGAAAACAACAACAATTCATGTTTACGGAGAATTACATACCCCATATATTGATTGTTCAATGTAACCAGCTGTTATGAGGTTCCATGCAAAAGGAATTGTCCTACAAAAAAAAATTTCCAAATCACATACCTACTTAACTTTTTCCTCAAAGTTACAACATTTGCTGCAAAAACAACATTAGTTCCCACTACATTGTTGAGCATTATTAATCAAGCATACTACTTATGATTTTTGTCCTTTCGATAAATATATCCTTCAATGACATGTCTTCATCACCAGCTAAAACAGAATTGTGACAGAATAGCTATAAATCATACCATAATAGAGCCATAAGGATACACCGTTGATGGTTTTGGTAAATATGCTACAATCAGCCATGAACAATAACAGAATGTGGTTACCAATTTTGACCATTTCCCCTTCCAATCTTGTATCTAGACGGCCTTGTCAACAAAAAATATTGTATGAACATCTTGAAGTTGTGGTTCAAACTAATTAGTAGTCATAATTCCACTTGATCCTCATCCAGCAGTAGAAACTTCCAAAATGTGTCCCCACATGTGGCCATAATTTGCAGCAACTTTTAGAAGTCGTTTAAAAAACACAAGATATTATACAAACTAACAAAGCCTAACTGAATGATTAATTGTGCATCATATCATAATAAATTGTGGTTGATAATCTTTACTCTGAATATAATTTGAAATAAGCCATGAATATATCTGTTTTAACATTTTAAGCATGCAGAAAAAAGGATGTGCAGATTTTCACCTATATACTCTTGTAAGTGAATTACAATCACCAAGTCAATATTCATGCAACAAGAAAACAATCTTTTGAAAGAGAATTCTTGGACTCCATACAATTGAATCCATATTTATGGTGGAAAAAGAGAAGTTTCATTTGAACAAAATATTGTCATGTTTCAGTCTTACTTCTAAAAGAAAATGGAACTATATTGATGAACAACTCTTCAATCATTTTCTTAAAGGACTTCAAATTTATGCATTTTAAGAACAGTAATCCATGTCAATAATCAGATTCCCCATGTTTGTGCAACTAATTTTGAGAAACCTTCTTCCCAGCATTTTTTTTTAAGGGGAAAGGAGAGAGAGAACAGGAATTTCAACAGCTTACCTCCTACACCACAAGTTAGGCACTTGACAACATGTTATAAATAATTATGGTTATACAGTTATCCCCCAACCCATGATTCAAGAAAAATTTCAATCACTCTGGTTATACTGGATCATATGTTAGGTTTGGTTGTAAACTAGTGGACTGTTCAAATAGAGGGATAGATAAGAATAGGGGTAATAATTCATCAAAGGAATCATTTCATTATGGTGAATTGAATTATCACTTCATGGTCCTCGAATAATGCTTCCTGTTTATTGAGGAAGGCACCTGTTTCCAGTTTTCCATCACAAGAAAATTACCAACAAGAGAACAGCAGCCCAACCACTTATTTCACAAAAGTCTTCTGTAATGGAATTTGAATTTCTGGATTGAGAAGGATTTATAACCCATTGATAAATCTCAAAATCAGACTTAAAAAAATAGTGTCTCTCTTAACTTCACCGAAATCTACACACAAGAAACTGTAATAATCAAATCTATGTTATTGTAACTAACCGGACAATGTTAGCAACCCAGTAAGACGCATTCCAGTCGCTCCAAATTCAATTTTCATTCCATCAATCTCTCATCTTCTCTATTATCGAACCTACTGCCAGAGGCCTAGGAATGAGGGGGAAAAGAACCATCTTTCTATCTCTAATTTGGAGATCAATTAACAGTAAGAAACTACTTGCTAAATACACAATAATAATATGCATTGATTTCATTAATCATCACTTGAAAAATACAAATTGAAAAACAATATTTATTTAATACACTACTAGATTAAAAGAATTCAATAAAAACGAAATCGATTGACAATTTGCAACTTACTTCGCCGGAATAAGAGCGAGATAGGAAACAGCCGGAGGCACAATCTGAACTACAATGTGACCGGCGATAAGAACCACAGCCAAACCCTTGCATAGCCTTGTGAATCCAGTAAACAAGCCGGTGCCCTACCCATTAACAAAAGCTATAAATAAATTATAATCAATCACAGACAACATTATAGAAAGCCAAATCAAACTAAGATAATTAATCAGCCGCAAACAAGATCTGATGGAGGATAAAAGCCACGACTAGAAATAACCAAGATCCAAAACAGAGAGAGAGAGAGAGAGAGAGAGAGGTTACTCCAGGAATCGCCGGAGAGCTCATTATGGAGAGAGATAAGGGTAGAGAAACAGAAATTGGAAGTGTTGATTTGGTGGAAATTGTAGCTGATCTGATTATGGTGTTTTTTCTCTACCGATTAGTTTTTGAGTTGACAGTAGAAACGACTTTGTTCGTTGTCGTTGGAAAGCAGGAAGAGAAAGGAAAGGAAAGGCTGGGGGAGGTGTGGGTATTTATAATTTGCGCGAATTTTGGCATTTCGCCGATCGTTGATGAGCCACAATTAAAGCTTCTCGTATCGCACACAGAATCGAATTCGAAAACTCTTTGTATATATTTAACCTATATTATCAATTAAGTCATAATCCGTAAATTCATTCAACATTTTTAATATGCATATTAAGCGTTATCCTATGTAAATATTATTAAATTTTCTGCTTTTGGGGAAATTTCCATTATTAAATCTTTACATCCTCCTCATTTTATGATTAGATATATAATCAAATTTTATTACCAAGCTAATTTTGTTAGTATCATTTTCTTTTTGGTTAATGATAGAACAAAGTTATCTACTTATGTATGTAAACTTAATATAATATCTAGGCCTAAAGACTTAAAAAAACCTAAACTTTGGTCTGTATAACAATTTTAGCCAATTTTTTTAATTGATATAATTGATACCACGAATTTATTTTTTATTAACAACTGTGGTCTTTGTCCATCAACCGTTACTGTTATGTTGATGTGACTATTAGTAGAACCCTCATCATGACATATCTCTTATTGATTGTAAATTTACAAGGTATAATTGTTAAAAGAATTGGCTAAAATTATTAAAAACCCAAAGTTCAGGGTTCTTTTTAGTCATTAGACCAAAGTTTGTTAGTTTACGAATTTTAGTCATGATTATTACACACACACTAAAGCATAGTCCATTTTAGTCAAGATTAATCAATCCAAACCAGCCTCAACCTACATCTATCTTCTCCCTTCTCCCCAATTGTGCATAGCCCTCCCCTCCCCGAAAAAAAAAATATCGAATTAGCATAGTGCGGAGAGGTCTTAGATTAGCAAAGAGCCTGAGTTTTGGTTAGAAAATTTTTAGACAATCTGAGTTTTAAGCAATCGTTGCCCTATGCTCGCCCCATTGACACATGCTCTAAAGTTGAAACATTTTACTTGAGAATAAGTCGAACTGAAGGATCTTGTACCTCTAAAAAAGAAACAACCGTTCGATCAACTCAATAAGGATGAGATTTGTATATAGATCGACTGAGAAGAAGAAGGCTGTAACTCAACTCCTAGTTTCATCAGTGCGTTCATTAACAGTTAAGATTAAGACATGAAAACAATCTAATCTTTAAGAACCTTCAAATTTTAATCTACAGATTTACAAATATATTTTGTTTTTTTATTTATTTTGCAGTAAGGGTTATATTGAGTTTGTAGGATTTGTTCTGCTGCACAAAATAAATCTAGAAGACTATTGTATCTCTTGGGGGCAGGATTACGATTGAATCTCCCGTCCCTCACCAAAATAAAATGTGAAAGTGCATTATCATAATTAAATCCCTACAAAGTTATTTTATTTTAGCGGAGAGAATAACTATAACTGAAATATGAAATGCAATGTCATAATTGAACCGCATTCAAAGTGTCACAAGGAAAATCTGCCAAAATTCAAAATCAAATTTATGTATTGAGCTCGAATCATATGCTAACGAAGCAGAAACTTACCTAATAACATTCATTCATTTAAACAAAAGATCCAATGAGAAGTTTAATTGACTTGACTCTTCTAAAGTAGTTCAACTTGGCACTTTCTCTTCCTAATTTTCAAATGCCAATTATTCAAGTAGTCAAAGCAATTATATGAATGTTAAGAGGCATTTACAAGTGAATTTACAAATGGCCCTCTAATACAATTCATGATCTCTTTGCCTCTCGTATTATATCATAACTACAGAAGTCAAAAGGCATTAGCTATTTTGAGCAAAAATAGGTATCATTTTATACAGTTATATATTATCTATGTATCTTCATCTTATCTGTTAAAGACTTCCTCCTTCATAAAGAATTATCTGCGTGCAAAACACTTGAAACTCACGTTGAGGGGCAGGAGTAAAGATACGGTAGATGAAATCCACTCCTTATGCAACCACATCCTCAAGCCACAAAAACCGAAATTTCTATCTTAGTGCCCGTACTGGGATCTTTAATTGTCTCTGTTATAGACTATTATTGATGTCAAGGAGGTTTCTGCATTCAATCTTCTTTAGAACAGATTCATTAGAGTCCAAATATGGAATTCATGCACTGATTGCCACTCTCTTTCGAGCAAATGATAAAGGACTGATGTAGACTTCAGACAAAGAGACCAAAACTCGATGACAAGCCAGTGCTGAAGCTGTAACAATCATAACAATAGAAGTCCAGCAGAATTTTAGAATCAACACCGGATCTTTCCTTGCAGAATCTAGTATCCTGAAGAAGATTATTTTGAGTCGTCGATCTTTGATGATGGACTGATAATCATAGATGGGCATGGACAATCTGGAAGATGGAAATAAGTCTCTCTTGTCAGACTCATTAGTCAATCTTACTTGGGAAGCATACAGAGTAGCCTTTGTTCCAAGTCCAAGAGTTTGTACTGTCCATTGATATAGTAAGTCAGCAATGACCCTGCAAAGTTGCTGTCTAAAGATAACTGCCTCCTTTGAAACCATTGCTTGGACTAATGAAACTCCATCCTGTTTGTTCAAATGAAAAATGAGTTTTAATGCATAAGCAAAGAAAATGGATGAGAATTAATCTGGAGAGTCCTAGATCCATTCAAATCATTACAAGGCCCTAACAGCTCAACTCATATCAGTTTCAGTTAGAAACTATGATGCCATAAACCACTGATAGCAAGAGTAAGGGCACATACTGGGGGGAAAAATAAAAAGAAATAACAGTAAAAATAATGAGATATCCACGGAGGTTACAGTTCAATATCACTTACTGCAGTCATTAAAAGCTTCCTGAGAACGATACCATCTCTGGATGGTAAAAGCATCAAAACTAATTGTGCAACATCAAAAACACCACTGGATGGCCTATTTGCTTGATAACCAGGGAAAATCTCATTCTTTGGTGCTATTATTGTTCCATTCAAGACATTCCTGCAGAAAGTACCAGTATTCATACAAACAATATGATAGAGTAATAGAAAGAACTGAGCAAAATATTTCAATTATAACTGTAAAATAAGCAATGCCAGTACGTCAGTAATATATAAGGTCCTCTTTATGGTTGTCCATAACTGAACCAAAGATGATATTCAAAAAATGCAAGCCATTCGCATGTTATGATACCAATAACACATATTTTAGTTGGTTGGAATGCAGAGCAAAACTTGAATTTGGCACTTGAAGTATATTTCTTGTTTTGTCTTTCCATTTTTTTTTTTCCAGATAGAGAAGAAAATAAACATTCAAAGATGATGATACTGTGTGCCAGACAGGACATGATAGATGGTAGCAAGAGCCTGGGACCAGGGGTTACAACTAGGAATTTCTTGACGTTACCTAGTTGATCCTACTTTTAGGAGAAGAGCAAGCCTGTCCCACCGGAATTCTTTCCTTTTGTTTAAAACCACCTGCATAGGATTGATAACAGACAATCATTACATAAAATCATAATGTTGTTGCAGCAACCCAGTTTGTATTCCATGCAGTGATAACCAGCATACAAAACATTATTCTGAAAGAATGTGCTCTGCAGATGTTTGAAAACTCTGCTGAGAACAAACTTCATAAATATGTTATTCCATTATCCCTACCTTCTTATGATTACCATGCAGAAATGTTGGATATCTTTTGGGTGACAGTCATGAAACCAAAAGCCATGAGGTATTAAAATTTAAGTCAAATATTAAACTTCCTATTTGTAGATCACATACATCACCTCAAGTTCAGTGTTTGGAATGTGACTTAAACTTTTGACTTTAACTTTAACAACTAAAATATAAGGTTAAGCATTTCATACCGAATGCAAAATTTTCCTTGTCTCAGCCGAATTTTCAGTGAGCAGTTTTTTAACAACAAATGGGTATGCAGCTTCAAATGTCTTGAAGTTTGGATCTGCAGCCACTGCCAAACCTGAGAGAACATAATGGAAAACAAATCAGTGACCATCTGTGATTAACTGTATGGAACACAAACGAAGTGCTGTTAAAGTAAAAAAAACACAGTTGAAATTTACCATGCAAATGCCAAGTTGGGAAACAGAGGGAACATATTGAGTTCCAATTATGACTTTTGCTGAATTAAATTGCGTTTCAGCCCAAAGTTAAAATTGCAGTTAGCTGGACAAGACAGAATTTATGCTTGATAAACTGAACTTTGTGCAATGAAATGCATTCATATTTACACTAAATATCTTCCATCATGGCTTACCAAAAATATCCTCAATTAGGGCTGTTCAAATGGGTGCATGGTTTACAACTTAGTGAAACCTAAATATGTTGCTTAAAAAAATTGACACATCTGCAAATGTGTGCAGAAAGGCAAGTTGTAAATGATGACTTGGGTCCCAATGCACCCAACTGACCAGTCCTACCTCAATCATGCAGTATTTTAGTGAAAGAGAATCGTTTTTGAAAGAACACACATCTTGCTATTCTTATAAATAATACTAGTAAATGAAAATGAGTATTGGGATATATGGCATTCAGCAAGTTACCTTCCAGGGAAGCAAGAGAGCGTAGAACAAGTGTGTAGTATGGTGGCATGCGAAAATGATACTTGAGAGCTACAGACCATATTTTGCTGAGAACCTTCAAAAATTAATGTATCAGTCAGCCAGTTACTATTATGAAGCAACCAAAAGAATCATGCATAACAGAATAAAGAAGAAGAGTTAAGGATAAAACCAAAGCAGTATGGATTAAGAACCGAAAAAAGCCATGGCCAAGAAGTTGCTAGGATTGTTTAGTTGATACTAACCACTCAAACTTATCTGCAGTGTATCATTCATAATACTTTGCCCATTTGATTTAACATGAATATAGCAAAATGATTGATAAAAAATGGGAGTGCCATTTCTGATACATGGTTCAGGAACTTATGGGACTGCCATTTTTGATATATAGTTTAGGAACCATCATAAGAAAAAAATCCAATCAGGTGCTCTGGCTACAAAATACTGATCATCTAACAGTACGAACTAAGAATGTCTGACGTCAAGCTTACAGCTTCAAATGGATGACATTCCACTTTATTCATCAAATAGCAGAAGTCCATAGGTTCTTGCAGTAAGCTTTTCAATCATCTATCAACAAAAGCCAGTTGGACCAGCCAATTTTAGCTTAAATGACCAATATGCTGTGACTCTCATAAGTAGATCTTGCCTCAATGATATAAAAAATACAGTACTAAAACGGAGCACTTGTTTTCTCAGCATCTGAATCTTACCCTACTGAACTTGACATCGGGAATTCCATCTCTAAATTGCACCTCTCCCAAGGAATCTTCCAGTTCCTGAATTATTTATGTAACAGTCAATACTATATAAATCTTAAAATTTGAGTGCTTGAGAAAAAAAATTTTAACTTGACAAAGATAAATGGATGCTCGTAGGTTTAATCTAAGTAAAGTAAATCTCATTGTTTCAGCTCAAATTTATCACCCCATGTTAGAATATTTGGACAATATCTGGTACAGAAATAGATATGTTACCATTGTAACCTGCCAAATGCTAGTCCCTGGCCTTACAACATCCATTTCGATAAGAGAACCGACAAGAGATGCCCAATCCCCATTTACTATGTGCACTATGGATGCAAGCATAGCAAACTGATGCTTCTTTTCCATTTGGCAAAGTAAACCGAAATCCAGGAACCTGGCACCAAATTAAAAAGGGTGAACAGTGAACAAGCATTGCATAAAAGTGAATATTGAGATCTTCCAATATGGATTTCCAAATTTTTACTGTTTGATTTTTCTGCATTAAGATGAAGGCTGATTTCAAGCCATATTTCCATTATGGATATAGGCTCCAGTTTTTGGAACTGCATTTTGCATTGTTTTTATTTTCTTTTTAAAATAAATTAGGAAATCCATGGTTTGGGAAATCCAAACTCTTAGCTTTTCCCAAACCACAGTTGGCTAGGCTTTAAATATTACAAATGCAGCTCAAACTCAATACCAAATAGTAGAGGTGGGCACTCTTTGGTTGGGTAGAAACTGAATTGAACAAGTAAAAACCATATAAGTCAAAATTTTTTAAGATGAAAATTGAACCGAACCAATTAATGTATAAAACGAAAGCTAAATGGTTTGGTTCATTTTAGCTTATTTTTTAGGTGTAATAAAAATAAAACCAAACAAAAGTTTATGATTTTTTGTTAAAAAAAAAGCGAACCAAATTTTACCGAGAGGTATAACAGTTCACATAGACAATATAACTACACAGTCAAGCAACTTCAGTTAGCATGAGAATATAAGAAGTTTAAATAGTCTAAAACATGGAAGAGCAAATGGTACCCCAATTGTCCAGATGATGTGTAACGCAAGTTTCCTGGATGTGGATCAGCATGCAATAGACCTGTTTCAAGAAGCTGAACTAGTGATGCTTCCACTCCTTTACTAACCTGAAAACAGAAGGAATATATTTTATCAAATAGAAATGCGAAAATCTTGTTACATCACTGCACTTTTTTTTTTTTTTTTTTTTATGATGTGATTTTGTTAAAAAAAAAGCGAACCAAATGGTTTGACCGAGGAGTATATGACAGTGATCAACATACGACCAGGATAGTAACTACAGCAGTCAATGCAACTTCAGTTAGAGCTATGAGATATGAAGAAATTTCTAAATAGTCCTAAACAGGAAGAGCAAATGGCCCGGGCTCCAGATTGGTCCAGATGGAATGTGTAACGCAAGTTTCCTGATGTGGACTCAGCACTGCGAATAGGACCTTCTGTTTCAAGAGAGCTGAACTGACGTGCGATGCTTCCACTCCTGTTACTACCTGAAAACAGAAGGACATACTGTTTTAATTCAAATAGAAAATGCGAAGAATATCTTTGTTACAGTACAGCACTTTTTTTGTTTTTTTTTTTTCTGGGGGGGGCGGGGGGCTTGGGGTGGTGCTTCGGAGTCGAGGCGAGTAAGACTTTGGGGGGGGGGGGTGTGGGGGTGGTGCTGAGTCGAGGCAGTAAGACTTTAGGAGAGACATTCATCCAAATCAAAAGCAAGGAGAACACTGGATGTAGGAATATAGGAGTCCAAAACTTACTAGAGCTTTTGAGAAATAATAAATGAGGATAATGCAACTATAACATACCAGATCAAGTAGTTTCCTTCTTGCTTCAATTTTCTGCCCTTCTGAAGATGCAGCACCATGATCAACAGTGTTATGAGCGGCTAGAGAAAGTAAATCAGTTGGACTTTCCCCAATCACCCACTCCATAGTCAGAACTCTCTTTCGACTTAAATGATGATATACTTTTGGAATGCGCATAAACAGAAAGGATGAATGAGCATCCTGTAGTAAAAGCAAGATATAGTAAATATGAGCCAGAGAAATTAGCCAAATACTATCTATAATTGCTAATGGTAAATCTCCATAGCTATCATCCCTGAAACTATACGGGGTTCCAGTTAGCAGTTCCTTCACATTATTTAAAATTCCATCCAACTAAGCAAAATAAAAAGTCAGTTACCAGGTGAAACTGGAAAGTTCTTTTTTTCAAAGGTCCTTGTTTTCATTTTTCTGTCCATTTCCTTTGTGGGACCACCAAGCTTGGTCCTTGCTACTACCCTCTACTTGTCTCACCCAAATTTCACAGGTTCTACCAACATTAGAAATGCTGCCAATATTCCCATCTATCTGTGCCTAAGTTGCAAATGAGCCTTAAGAGAAAACTTCTAAGCACACCCCTCTGCCTCCCTTTTTCAGTTGGTTGTTATAGGCAAAGGAATCAGACAGGGCGATGAGTCCCATATATCAAAAACCATTTAAATTGAGTAATTTAGACATCTTCCCACCTCAATCATCGATTCTAATTCCTTTGGGATTCACTACGGGTGGGCAGGACAACAGAGTACATGCTTCATTGCCAACTTCTTGGACTAATGTCTGCCTTCATACCGGCACAAGTGTAACACATAATAGAACATGTCTTCCTTGTGAACACTTCTCTAATGTATAATTAAACTAATGGCAGTTGAACTTGAATGCAAACAAGTGAATACCAGAAACTTGGAGGCATTGGCAGCCTCTAGAGAGTAATCCAGTTCCCCAACTAAACCTTTGCCAAGCTCATCAGCATAAAGGCGAAGGTCATTTTTTCTCTTTGCTATTTTTTGCAATAATCCCAGCTGAAAACATTAATAACGAAGTCATTTATTAACCATAAACCAAAAATTAAAAGACAAAAAAAAAAAAAAAGGAAAAAAGACAATTTAAAAAGACAAAAAAAAAAAAACAGGACAAAGCAAAGAATTTAGGATTTGGTAAGCTGGACTCCAAGCGAAGAATGATAGATATCGTCGGAGCTACCACTAAAAAAAAAAAAAAAAGGAACAAAGACAAAGAAATTTAGATTGGTACTGACCCCAAGGCGAAGAATATAGATATCTCGGACTACCACGTGACGCAGATTAGGACGCTGAACTTTCACAGCAACATCACAGCCATCAGGAGTAGTTCCACGGTACACCTAAAATGTTGTCAAATACAAATCATAAGACATTAAAATGTTGGTAACGGCAATCACAGGCAGAAATGTTTGCACAGTTTTTCTTTTCTTTTCTTTTATTTTATTTTCTTATTTATATTTCATCCACTAAAAAATTAGGTAAAAGAGGCACCTGACCAAATGATGCTGCAGCTACAGGTTCCTCAGAGATACAGCTAAAAAAGGATTCAACAGGAGAACCTAATTCTTCCTCAATGATTTTCATAGCTACGGTCCTAGGAAAAGGAGGAATTTGATCATGCAACTCGGAAAGTGCCTGCAATCATAACGAAAAAACAAAAATTTTTTAAAATGGAAAATAACATTTCAACAAATAGAATAAGTCGATAAATTTTTCACCCAGGAGAAACTATTAGCTTTATAATAATTAACAATACTATCATCATTATCATCTTTGCAGCATGCCAAGGCAGTAGCATGGACTCTTTCACACAGAATTAGCTGCATGAATACTTTAGAAATCATATATGTCATTAACCTACTAAAAATCATGCATATGAGGAAACAAAATTTGGAATTATTTTGTTTAATTCTTCTAATTATGAGATTTGGATTTTTATTGTGGCTTGTATTTTTTTTCAATTTAGGAAAAGAATGCAACTTTCAAATCTTTCTATTTATTAAATATTGAATATATCATTATTCAGGAGCTTTGGACACTCATGAGAAATTTTCTTATGGGAAGATTATTTGCTTCTTATTTCACAAGTATTAAGAATCTTTTTTTATTCAGAAATAACAACTAGTCCCTCTTTCAGTTTTAATAATAGAATTATAAATGTTTAAGTTAATTTAAAAACTTGTGTACGTACTTTGTTTCCCTTTCCTCTCCCACTCTCCTCTTTTTCTTTTTTCTCTTCTTTCTTCCAAAGGATGCCTATATAGTAAACTGGGCTACATTTTCGAGCAACCAAATATATAATTAAAAAAAAAAAAAAAACTCTATTGTCACCAAACGAGAAAATGGATATCATGTGACAAGACAGCACAAGATATAAGATGTTAATAAAATGTAGCAAACAAAGACAAGAAAAGAAGGCACATGATTGTTAATTTCATTACCAGAAGTTAATGGTAGTTGCAACACATATAATATGGTGTACCATGAAGAACTAAGTATGATTTTACCAGCAAAAGATAAACTTATGAAAAGTGAACATTCAACTAAACTTAATCCCCAAGTAGTTGAGTTGGCTAGGTGGGTTTGTTTCCTACATTCAATCAGGTTTAAAAACTTATCTCTTCCATGAAAACGGGAAAAAAGAACTTCCAACTAACCTTGGAAATTTCAGTACCAATTATATCTGGTCTTGTGGAAAGGGATTGACCAACTGCATCAGCAAGCAAAGGCATGTCATTAGAATATTGGTAATGTTGTGGATGACAAGATGAGACAAAAAAACAGGCATGATTATCAACAAAGAGAGTCTCAATTCTAATGTTGGAAATCCAAATTCCAATTAAACCAGAATGCTGACCTTTGATAAAAGTGGGACCCAAGTTCAGCATTGTTTCTTTTAAAACCAGCCCAAAATCATACTGTGAGATGTTCCCATTTAATTCCTTATCTGAACTTGGCCTTAAAAGCTTTCTGATCCTGGAGGTTCGAATTCTGATTGTGGCAGAAGCAAAGGCTGAAAATACCTTTCAATACACAGTGTAGTAAGCCGATAAGAATAAATTTCATAATATTACCTGAATTAGGCTTGACTTCAACATGAATTAGAAATTATAGTATAAACCAAAAGGAATGTCTTCATAACATAACCTACATGGCAAATTTGCATCACCGTGCTAGTACTTCTTTAGATATACCTCAAGAAGTCGAAGGGCCACTACATGAGGCCTGCAACTGAAATAGTGAGAAACATCTTGGGGATCATAGACTTCTGGAAGCGGCTTGGACCAAATCTTAGACAGATAATAGAAGTAACTAGCATATGCTTCTAAGGCTTTGAGGTCAGCCATGACTAAATCAACTCCTGTAAGTCCTGTTTAGGATATGCCACATCTTAATATCAGCAAAATGAATGAGGTTTTAATTCCTCAATCAATATGGCATATACAAGCATGTGATGCATGCAAGAAGACATTTGTGTCTTTATCTGTGCACTGACACACACACACACACACAGACAGAGATAGCTCATCCCAGTTATGTGAGTTCAACTATCTAGAAGAATTGTTCTCATTTAAATCACTGGCCATCCAAAAATAACAGCCTTCCAACTTTTCAAAGTCAGGACTGGCTATGTGAGGAGCAAAACATTGATATTGAAATAAATGTAAGAAAAATACCCAGATATTTTAAGTTCCATAAAGTCCTGTGAATACTTTTTTGATGTTGGCTACAATAATGAAGAAATTCCTCAAGTTCATTTTAAAAAAAAAAAAAAAAAAAAGACTTAATACAACCCAAAGTCAGGAAAATGCTATGACCACCTTGGCAAAATACAACAAATAATTACCAATTAAATCCAAAAAGCAAGGACATTGCATGCTTGATAAGAAACCAATGAATTTTACAACAGATACTCTCAATTATATATTTCAATTCCACACACAAAATGTATTGAATGGCAAAATAAATCACACAATCAAATTCTTAAACATAACTAGCACCACAACAGGCTAATATTTTTTTTTTTTTAAACATGAAAAAAATGCTTATTAAACCAAAACGATGTCCAACAACATAATCAAACTAGCTATAATAAAACTCCAGAAACCAAGCATACACAATGAAATATAGCCTTTTATGAAGCCTAATTGGAAAATTAATTATCTTTTCACAACTAAATTAGCTCTAACAACTGAATCACACACAAAAACAAGAACAAGGAGCAGCTTGACCTGTATAAGAAGTCTGCGGCCAAGCAACAGGCTCCAAAGGAGGAGCTTTCGGGTCCTCCAGATTCCTCAGCCACAAAACATCATCTAGGGTTTTGAAAACCTGAGGAATTCGAAATGCCTCGTTTGCCCAATCAATTCCTCTGCCAATCCCTTTCTTCAAGAACTGAAAATCCTTCCTTACGGCATCTCTAAAGTGACTGAAATTTCCTATAACCTTCACTTCTTGACTTCTCCCCTTCTTTGTCACGGTTTTGGTCTCCTTCGTCCCACGCAGAAAGCAAGTAGGCGTTGTCATCGACGATGAAGACGCAAAAACAGCTATTGTAGCCATTTTGTTTGAAAATGGCGGGATGATTGTTAATAAACTTTTAGTTAATTCAGTTTAATACTGTAATTGAGTTAAGGAAGGAGAAGGAAAGTGAAGGAAAATGAGAGGCAGACATTAGAGACGTAGTAGCGTTTGAAACAGTAAAGTACTGGGCAGAGTCTATATAGGTGCGTTTCTCGTTTATTTTTGAGCTTTGTGGCTATGGGGTGGTCAGTGGAGAGCCACGGTTAACTGGAGAGTGAGGATCAGATGAGGTTAGGCTTATTAGTTTTGCATACGTGTCATGCTCTGATTAGTATTTCTTAATCTTTTTTTTTTTTTTTTGTGGTGGTCAGTGGGAGCCGAGCGGGTTAACTTGGAGAGTGAGATCAGATGAGGTTAGGCTTATTAGTTTTGCATACGTTCCATGCTCTGATTAGTATTGTCTAAATCTTTTTTTTGTTAATTTTTTTTTTTTTTTTTTGGCAATTTCCGGGGTTTTGCTGTGCCTGAGCGTGGAGGCTACTGGAAGTTACAAAGTGTAGACCGTTAAATCCCGCGGAATTAGAATTTAGCCAGTTTATTTGACTAAGAGCGAGGCAATTTCATCACATTTTTAATGAACTTCACAAAATTTTATAATTTTAAAATTAAATTTTTTTTTTAATTTTAGATATTTCACATATTAAATTTTATTTATTTTAAGTTCAGAATTCAATTTTATGAAACGGTTGGGACTAAATTAGATTTCATATAATTAATAAATCTTCAAATTTCAAAAGATTTAAATGATTAAAATTTTAAACAAAAATATCCATTTTCTCTTTTTATTCTGTTTCTCTTTTCCATATCTTTCATTTTTATTTTTTTCTTATTTTATTTTCTTTCTCTAAAGCACACTTTATAGAATTATTTCACATCAAATTGTGTTCTAAATTTGTATTAAATACAAATAACATGAATAAATTTCATATTCTAAACTTCTTTTGATAATATAAAAATTCATTTGAAATGAGCTTTACATTTTAGAATGTCAAATGAGAGTTGCATTACGCTTGAAATCCTAGTACTACAATAGTGTATGAAAAAAATTATTTCCAGGATCGATATATATTATAAGAAAAAGAGTTAAATCTAAATTTTAATAGGGTTTAATTTAGAAAAATTTATGTGGATTTAAAAGAATTAAAAAAAAAATTCAATTAACCCCTTTACCCAACATCGATTAAAATAACACTCCTTTGTTTGATGTTTGAGGAGAAATTGATTATCAAAAGAGGCTTAATTTAACCAAAAAAAAAAAAAAATTATTGGAGGAGGGAGAATTTGAATTTAAATCAGTTGTTAGATCGTAATGCACTTACCACTAGAAAAAATCGCTAGAAAAATTGCAAAAAAGAAAAAAGTTAAAAGTTTATTGATTTGAATTTTGTAACAAAATTGTAGTTTTCATAATTTTGTATAGTACCTTTTAGATTTTATAATTATATCACTAATTTAATTTCAAACCAAATACTTACAATTTAATTTGTTGAAACTATTGGCCTAAACTTGTTATTTTTATTAATTTATGTTATTAATCCTAAAATTATGCATTGTTGATATTTTAATTATTTCATGATAATAACATTTTCATGTGATTTGAATTGCTTTGATTAGAAGTTACACTTTATAGCTAGAAAAGATTTTATTTTAGTACTTACCTTTAAAGGTAGGTTAATTCAGTACTTACAATTTAAACATCTTTACAAGACTCTTCTCAAAAAAAAAAATAAAAAAATAAAAAAAAAATTTAAAACATTCTTTTACAAGACCTTCTCAAAAAAAAAAATAAAAAATAAAAAAAAAATAAAATAAATAAAAATAAAATAAAAAATAAAAAATCTGTACAAGACAATTTAAAACAAAAAGCCGCCCTTTTTCTAGCTACAATAATAAATATTAATATATTTTTTTTTAAAAAAAATAAAAAAATAAAAAAAAAATAAATAAATAAAAAATAAAAAATAAAAAATAAAAAATCTTTACAAGACAATTTAAAAAACAAGCCGCCTTTTTTTCTAGCTACAATAATAAATATTAATATATTTTTTTAAAAAAATTATCTAACAATATCCAACTTTGATTAATAGGGAAGAAAAATTTTCATTTTTATTAATTGTACAATGTGACGTCCCGACCAGATAAAGTGATTCTAAAAGGGCAGATAGAGCAAAGCTCCTGACTAACTTCTAGGATAACAAATTAGCTATGGGTAGTAGAATACGGGATATAGAAATAAATTAGATCATATATCGAAAAAGGAGAAACTAACTATTAGAAGCCCTTTTTGGTGAAATAACTTGGAGAGTTGGAAGAACTCTAGAGTTAAGCCTACTCACTAAACAGAAATTTTAGAATGAGTGACCTTCTATGAAGTTCCTCATTTTGCCTATGAGATAAAAACAATATGACAATTAATTTCATGGGAGACTATTTCATAAATCTCTATTTTAAATTGTTTAGTTCATATTCTAGATTATAGAGCAAGTCTAGAAGTAGATAAGGATAAATGTAAATAAGTAAATGTTTAATGTAATTATATTTTTTAAATATCTCATTTTCTATAGAAATTTAGCTTTTCCACACTTTTAAGTTATGAAAGTACTTTTACGTATACATAGGAAAGTTAGGATAAGGTTTGTGTATTTTGGAAGGAATAAAGTTAATTTAATTCTTGAATTTGTTTGACGGGATTAAAAAGATTAAATTTGATTTTTTTGTCAATTTATCCTTGAATTTATTTAAAATGATTAAAAAAATCAGATTTAAGATTTTGAGTCAATTTACCTATTAAATTTGTTTAAAATGATAAAAAAAGATTAGATTTAATATTTTGGGTTAATTTAACTGTGGATTTAAGATTATAGTTGGGATTAAGTTATATAATTTATTAAAAAAATTAATTAAATATGAAATAAAGGAAAAATGAACCAACTATACTTTGGATTACAAATTGGGTTCAAACATCAACTTATTCAGTTAGAAAATAAACAAATTAAGCTGGCATAAACAAATTATTTATATTGTTAGATCAATAGATGATGCGG
Organism: Jatropha curcas; assembly: GCF_014843425.1. The sequence goes on from NW_023591140.1 coordinate 2,539,249, forward strand.
TTGACGATTACTAAATTCTCTGTATATAAGTCAAATCCACCTTCTTGTACAGAAGATATATTTTTCTTCTCGATAACAAGAGTACAAATTCCTTCTATTAACGCTCTAAGAAAAGCTTGACAAAATACTCTGAATCTTGTTCTAAAACTATATATGAAATTTATTATATCCTTTTTACCTTGATCAATGATTTTGAGTTCATAAATATTTATTAATTTGAACACTTTAAAATTGATATAAAATCCATATATTTTTCATGTTGAACATATTAAAATGATATTACATTTTTATAAATTTACTATGTTTGCAAAAATGACGCTTTTATGAATTTAAATTTCAATTTAGAAGTGTTGGAAAAGTTTGATATGCTACTTTTATTACAGGAAGAAAAATCAATCCTGTTAAATTAAATCAATTTATTAATTTGTAAAAAAATATTAAAACAAATTCAGGGATTAAATTGGCTTAAAAATTTAAATTTGATCTTTTTAATCATTTTAAACAAGTTTAGGGTTTAAATTAACATAAAAGGTCAAATTTGACTTTTTGATCCCATTAAACAAATTTAGGGGTCAAATTGAGATTATCTCATTTAGAAATTGTATTTTAAGGGAACTAAGGAACTCCTAAAACCTTCAGATATATATATTTTTTAATTCATTAGAGGCTTTTATGATTTTTCCTTAGTTCACTAAATTAGTAAAAATAATTGTGATAAAGACACAAATGAGAAAACTGATCATACCAATCTAACCACCACAGATGCAAAAACTCCAAATATTTAAAGATGGTATAATGGCACAATGATACATGTCAAGGTTTGAGGTTGAAGCGACAATCAAATAAAAATAAAACACATATATAAAAAAAAAAAATGAAATATGTGAAGTAAAATAAAAAAGATTTTGATGACTTCATTTGCGCTCCATCTCTATTTGTTATCTTTCCATCTCTAGTTTTAAATTTAATCGAGATCTCCATCTATTATCTTTCCATTTTTATTTTGAAATTTAATCTACATATTTTACATTTAGCTGTGATCTTATTTTGATTACTCCATTTTCTTTCCATCTCTATCCATTCTCTCTATCTTTAATCCATACGTGTAATTTCTGACATAGTGAAGTGTATATTTTTAATTCTAATCCATGTGTATTTAATTTCGACATATTTTACCTTTGACTATTGCCATTTTTTTATTAAATTGTTATTCTCATTTTTTAATTAAATTGTCATTTCAATTCATAACGGTGATATGATATAATATTTTTATTTTATAATTACTCTGAAAAATATACGTGGATCGTGATTCTAAATTCTAAAAAAATGCTATTTGAGATCAATTCTTTAGAAACCAAAATCAAAACTTCTATTTCAGAACGAGTTTATTGATATATTTTGGTTTTCTATTAAATATTTCTTCTAATAGCCCGTTTAGAATAAATGAATCATGATTATAGAATTCACTTGTAAACGAATTCCAAATATCTTTTTATTGCGCTAAAGTTAGGTAAAACCAAATTACTGATTCTTTTTATTATTTGTCTTTTATGTGTGCTAACAATTAAAAAAAAAAAAAGATCAAATGATGTTTTGATTATAAGCTCATGTTAAAATCGTTTTAAAAGCTCAACTTTTAGTAAATTGTATATCGAGTTAAAGTGGATAAATTCAACATTATGCTTTGCAATTTAAAATGTATAATTTTATTGGTTAAAAAAATTGTATAATTTTATAATTCCTAAAATATACTTAATTATCAACAAAAGACATACACGGTCAATTTTATTTTTTTAATTTCCTTGTGAACATTTGAAAGATTTTTTTGAAAATAAATATGTTTTTGATAATATTTATAACATTACATTATTAATTAGGAAGCTCATAGTAATTATTAATAAGATATTTTTTACAAGTAAATCATCAATACATATGTTTTTGATAAGGTTTTTTTTGAAGAGCTTAAAAAGGACATACATATGTATGATTTTTTTTAAGCTAGCACTAAACCACCACCACACAAGAACTGGATATTCCACATAACCAAACAATCGGATTAACAAATCCTACGTGGCCCAATAACAAATCTGAAGCAAGTCTTCTTAGCCAATAATAATCCACTTCTAGATTTTGCTTCCAATCTTTCGTTTCCATATACTTGTATTCATCTTCTTCCTCACATGCTCTCTTCCATTCTCAGCAAACCCATTTCAAAATTCTAAGAGAGAACAATGGCTGCTAACACTTTAATGAGCTGTGGCATTAACGCCACTGCTTTCCCTTCTCTTCTTTCTTCTTCTAAATCTAAATTTGCTTCTTCAATTCCTCTTCCTAGTTTCAATGGCTCTTCTTCTCGTATTTCCATGTCTGCTGATTGGATGCCCGGCCAGCCTCGCCCTCCTTATTTAGATGGATCAGCTCCTGGGTTAGTAATTAATTACTTACTCAATTAGTTTAAACTTATGGATTGTTAATCTTTGCTTAATTTGTAGAAAGAGAGAATAAAAAGATTAGGAAGGAATTGTCACAAAGTGTTTGATTTGTGTTCTTATTTGTTTTTGTTAGTGATTTTGGGTTTGACCCACTTCGGCTTGGTGAAGTTCCTGAGAATCTTGAGAGATTTAAGGAGTCTGAACTCATCCACTGCAGATGGGCTATGCTTGCTGTTGTAAGTTCTCTCTCTCTCTTTCTTTTTTTTTTTCTTTTTTTTTTTTTTTCGACCCACTTCGGCTTGGTGAAGTTCCCTGAGAAATCTTGAGAAGTTTAAGGATCCCCCTGAACTCATCCAATGCAGATGGGCTAAATCTTGCTGTGTAAGTTCTCTCTTCTCTCTTTCTTTTTTTTTCTTTTTTTTTTTTGTGTTTTGTGGTTGGATTGACAGTAAAGGTTGATTATATTTGAATTATATGGATTGCAAAATATGTTTTTTTTTTTTTTTTTTTTTTTTTTGTTGTTTTGTGGTTTGATTGACAGTAAAGGTTGATTATATTGAATTAATGGATGCAAATATGCAGCCTGGAATCCTAGTACCAGAGGCCTTAGGATTGGGGAACTGGGTGAAGGCACAAGAGTGGGCTGCAATTCCTGGTGGTCAAGCTACCTACTTGGGCCAACCAGTTCCATGGGGTACTCTCCCTACTATTTTGGTCATTGAGTTCATTGCCATTGCTTTTGTTGAGCACCAACGTAGTATGGAGAAAGACCCTGAGAAGAAGAAGTACCCAGGTGGTGCTTTTGACCCTTTAGGCTACTCTAAGGACCCTAAAAAGTTCCATGAATACAAGGTTAAAGAACTCAAGAATGGTAAGGTTAAGCTACCTATTAATTGAATAAAATCAATCATAAAACTATATACTATTTCTGACATTATCGTGCGTTATTTTGCAGGTCGGCTAGCATTGTTGGCATTTGTGGGTTTCTGTGTGCAACAATCAGCATACCCTGGAACAGGACCATTGGAGAACTTGGCAACTCACTTGGCTGACCCATGGCACAACAACATTGGGGATATTATCATTCCCAGATCCGTTTTGCCTTGAACAAAACGTTATGTATTCCATTGTAAAATTCCATGAATCCATGTAACCCATCTCTAATGAAAACAGAATTCATTTCAATACACTCGCTTGATGTGAAATTACAAGTAGTTTTTCCTTTTTTTGATGTTTTTTTCTTTAAAATATTGTGAAGGTATTTTCTTTAAAAATTGTTATGGATCTTCATATTTTTTGTCTTGGTGTAAGTTTGTTCTCGTCTTCCCTTTAAAACAAAAGAAGAAAGGAAGTACTCACATCATATATGTGTATGAACCATTAAAATTAAGAAATTGACTTGAAAGTCTTAAATTCCAAAACAATTTGCTGCCTTAAATCAAATTTGAATCCTAAGTTTAATTGATTTCAAATCAACTAAATGATCAGCGATGATCCAAAAGAGGCTACTTACATATCAATACTTCATTTTTCTATCATATTTTGAGTTCTTCCATTTTTACCATTTCATTTCACTTGAAATGGAAATTTTCCATTTCATTTTTTCCATTAACCTGATTATGTAAAATATTAGGTAATATGGTTAAATCCTTTACAAGATAAGAATTCAATTACCTGTGTCATCTTCATCTTCATCTTCATCTTCTAATTCCGATTGCTCATATATTGTAGACAAAGGACTCCTGCTAACTTTAGCAGAAAATAGACATTTATATATAATTAAAATTGTAAAAATATTAGGTAATATGATTTAAAGCCTTTCAAGATAAAATTAAATTTAATTACCTGAATCACTATCATCTTCATTTTCTGATCCTGCATTTTAATTTACCAAAGTATGTTATCAAATATAACTCAATAAAAAAATAACTTATGTTATTTTCATTTTATGAAATATTAGCTAATATGGTTGCGACCCTCTCAAGATTAAAATTCAATTACCTGGATCAGAATCGTCTTCAACTTCTGATTCTTGTTGCTTATATATTGTTGCCAAAGTATCCCAACAAACTTTAGCTGAATCAATTTCTCTAATTTGAGAAAGTTTTATTGATGTGCAAGAAACTTGAATCGCATGTAAAATAGCCGCATTCTTTCTCCTCCAAGATCTAAATTCAGCTTCAGATTCTTTTGGACCAGGAGGTTCGAAGTTTGCTTCAATTATGTCCCATAGATCATTAGCTAACAGATAGTTCCTAATGCAAGCACTCCAGTTTGGATAATTATGCTCAGCTAATAATTCAGGAACTATATTTGTTGCCATGGCTAATCTGTCACTGCATGTAGTGACAAAAGGTGAATTATTTTAGAAGTATCAGGATTTGATAATGAAAGAATTAGAAACAAATCAATTAAACTTGATATTGTAAATAATTACTTATAAATAAGAATTTTTAAGAACATACCAACATTTATGGAATCTGAAAGTGTACCCTGAATTCTTCTTATTCTATTTTTTTTTCTCTCTTTCTCAGAAGGAAATCCAATCTCTCAAGTTGAGAATCCTGTGTATCATCAACAGAAAATTAGCAATAAATATAGAGAGTTATCAATATTTTTAATTTGATTTCTAAAATGTGAAACATCTCATAAGGAAAGTGTTCATTAGCTTCCTGTGCCAACTAACTTTGTCATGTACAATCAAGTTGAAGACCAGAATATATAAACCAAGTGACACCAACTTTCCCATATATATAATTCCAGAACCGCCGGCCGCCTTAATAATATATTATAGTACTAAAGTTGAAGCGTGAAAAACGCTTTTAATTAATAGTAGAATCCTAAAATATCCACAATGAAGAAGAGAGTAATGTCCCAACCTCGCCAAATGATCAAATATCAAAATTATCCTCTTGATAAACGTGACGAACCACGCACTGCCAGTCCCTAGCCAACAAGGCCTTGATATCCAAAATCACGACTGCCAAAGGATACGACTGAACCATAATGGAATTAATAAACCCAACCGCCTGCACCAACTATCTTTACTTTGTCATCTACTAATTGGTGTAAGAAATTGTGATGGCCTACTATTAATTGTGGGATATTTTGTTTTACAAAAATTGGTTGAATAAATACATTTTAAGATAGACATAATCTTTAATTTCACTCCGACTTTTCGAATAGTTGCAATTTCACTCTAAATCGACCTCTTTATTCTAAATACCTTGACTTATCAACTTAGTTGCAATTGCACCCTAATTTGCTTTTAGAGTGCAATTGTACCCGTGCAATTGCATCTTAAAAGTGAATTACATACCTTAAACTTGTCGATTCATTTCGGTTGCACCTTAAAACTAAGCTAAGGTTGCAATTTGATTAAAATAATATAAAAAATATACTCCATATCCAAGTATTTAAATAATAAATAATAAAACAAGTATTCATATAATAAATAAATAAAATTTTAAGATTGCATATTTAATTTTAAAATTGAATCAATTTTAAGATGCAAAAATAATGAGTTGGATATTAATTCAAATTAGGATGTAATTGCAATTAGATTGATAAGTTCAGGGTGCCTAGGGTATAAAAGTCGATTTAGAGTAAAATTAATTACTTGAAAAGTTCGGGATGAAATTGAAGGTGTGATACCCAAAATCCAGTTTCATAAAACATGACCTTAAGAGTCACATTAGGTTTAACACTGAAGTATTAAACCAACATGCTTAGATGAAATTGAAGGTGTGATACCCAAAATCTAGTTTCATAAAACAGGACCTTAAGAGTCACATTAGGTTTAGCACTGAAGTATTAAACCAACATGCTTAATACTTAACAATTTAAAAACGTTTCTTTTAGTTTTACAAAAATGACTTAGAAAAATTTCCGGAAAAATCTTACAGAAGAACTGCAAGAATTCCCCAGTATATTCAATATCATAAAAACATAGGAAAAACATTTAAAACACTTCTATAATTCATAAACATCTCAACATCATTTTCAAAATTATTTTCCTATCACAACTCCACATTTTCAACCCATCATCCAACACATCTCATAAAAACTCAATAAAAATAATAAATCAGTTCCTTTTAATTGAAAGCATTTAAGATATCCATTACATGCCATAAAATATTCTGACTCTGAAAATAAAATTGTTGTTTCAAATATTTAGTTTATAACATTTTGACTTAAATAAAAAAAAAACATTCTAATGCATTAATTATATTTACATGCTGCTAGATTTTCCTAAAGACTGAAATAAAAGAGAAACCGGTTGCATATTGACTGTAATGGAATAGAGGCCTCTGAATATTCTAATGCTTGTTGTGGATTGTTTACCCAAAATCAGCAACTTGCGTGTGATAAGTCAACGTGCTAAGCATAAAACTTAGTGGTGCTTATTTCCCATTTATAACAGGAAAATACATATAAGCAAACATAACATATACATAAAATAATATTTACATATCAAGTCCAAAAATTAAATTAAGATATTTATTGTTTTATCTTTAACATCACAAAATAATATTTACATATCACATACATAAAATAATATTTAAAAATTATAAAAATAATACTATAAGGTTTAGCCAACCCTAGATGAATAAATAAACAATATTTACATTTCACAAAAATTCATATTTAACATCTACAACATTCATGCATGTAGATTTAAGCATCAAATCCCTAAAAACTGCATAGATTTTCAAAAAAAGTCATTATTAAATTCGGCCAATATAAAAAGCATAAACTAAAATTTTATAAAAATTATTGCTAGCATAAAAGAGAAATAAACTTAAAAGCTTAAAAGCTTTATCTTGAGAAATTAATAAATTGCATTAAAAAAGAAAAAGAAGAAAAGAAAAAACTCACGCTTAAAAGCTTTATCTTGAGAAATAAACTTCATTATTAAAATTCGGCAATATAAGGCATAAAAAAATTTAATTAAAATATTGCCACATAAAGAGATAAACTTAGCTAGCCTATCTTGAGAAAAGCATTAAAGAAAAAGAGAAAAGCCATCACGCTTAAAGCTTTACTTGAGAAATAAACTCAAATCCGTGCACTTTAGGGTCTTATTCTCTAAAATACTTATTTATGAAGACGAAAAGCGTTTTAATGAAAGGCAAGTAAAGGTTATGGCCATAGTGGTGAGAGAAGAGAAAAAAAAAAAAAAAAGAAGAAAGAAAGAAAAGAGAGAGGGAGAAGAGAGTTGGCCTTGGAATTTGGTTGATTGTGAGTTGTGAGTGATTTTCTTTTGCTAAAAAAATGTATTAAACTTTAGCCATAGGTTAAAAATGTGTATAAGGGTATTGCCCATTGAGTATTAGTGTTTTAACTTTTGAACAAAAGAATCTTTTTAAAATAATATCCTTTGGTCTTTACACGATAGTTAAAGCATAAATTTTTAGTCGTAAACCATTAGGTAAAGAATGCATAGGTGCGTACATCAATTTTATCTTTATTACAGAATGTCGCAGATTTAATTTGGTTAATGGTTAGAATTTAATACTACACATATGCATAACACAAATTCTGACTGTCTAGCATAAATTGCACTGTGGCACTGTGTTGTCAAAACACAGTCTCTACACATGAAAAATTACTAAAATGCCCTTATGGCAATGTAATTCACCATAATCATAATTAATTCATATTAATGCATGATGAGACTCTAAAATGATTTAATGCATACTAATGACATGTTTAGAAAATATGGATGTAATAGAACGTTAGGCCTTTTAAGATATATTAGTATTGACCACAATTTGTGTTTTATGTAATTGGCTTATACACTTTAATCCTACGAGGACTTGTGATGGAAATGACACAAGATTCTCTATAAACAGACTAAGTCTCATTTTCATTCTTAACCATGGCTAGTCGCATTCAAAGCTGCCTATGCGAGGAGGAAACAAAGAGCAAGATCTTTGATAAGAAGAACAACTTTATAATTAAAGTTTTAATATATCATTCTTCAAACATTTATTTACGTATTAATTTATTTTTTTATATTTTTTATGTACTATATAAATCATTTGGATAAATACTTTTATTTTTTTTAATTCATAATATAATTTTTAAACAATATGGCTATGTAGATAAATGGGTATCTATGGATAGTGGATACCCATGGGTTGTCACGGATAATGGTACCTGAGGATATACCCGAACCCATTAGATTTGAGGATGGGTATAACATTCCCTACCCAATAGGATACAGGATAGAGTATAGGGATTAGAGATGGAATTGGGTTTGGGTGTGAATATTGCACTACCCGACCCGAGTGTAGAGATTAGGGATAAAATTGGGTTTGGGTGTGAATATTGCACTACCCGACCCCAACCTTACCCATTTTCATTCCTAAACCCAATAGTTTTAGTGTAAACTTGCGGTTCATTTTAATCTAGTTGTCAAAACGTTATGAATAAACAAAAAATTTTGGCAAACCTCAAAATAGTACATTACCTAATAACAAGTTTGGAAATATATATATATATATATATATGAGAATAATGAGATTTCCTATAGTGCTTTTAAAGAAATTTGAATATGTTAAAATAACCTTAGTTATAGCTAACTAAAATATTACATTTTATTAGTTGATTGAATATAATTTGTTAAAATTCTTTTTTAAATGAATATATATAGATAACTAAGCATTTTAAATTTTAAGTTTTATCCTTTTTAAATTTATTTTTAATAAATATACATGTTAATAAAACATTTGAAAATTTTTATATATTACATTTTTATATTACATTTTTTAAATATTCGATTCTATTTTAATTATATTAAAATATTATATTTCATAGCATAGAAAAATAACAAAAAGTAAAAAGTATATTCTTTTATTAATATTTTTTTTCTTCATATTAGTATGATTTGATTGGATATATTTTTTTTAAAAAATATATTTTCAAATAGAATACACATAATATTTTATTAAGAGAGACAATTTTATTAATATATTTTTATATTTTTACGATTTGATTGGATATATGTTTTTAAAAAATATATTTTCAAATAGAATATATATAATTAAATCTTTCAAAATTTTCAGTTTTTTTCCAAAATTTATTTTAAATAAAATGAATATATATGTGGGATTCGTTAATAGCTTAAAATTTTAATTTTAAAAATATATATAAATCTATATATATTGAAACATTTTTATTTAGGTGAATTGTTGAAAAAAAAAAGTTACTCCGTTGTAATAGTTTTTTGATTTTTTGATTTTTACTTTTTCAGTTTATTAAATAATTTGTAAACTATTATAAGCATTTCCAAGTTTGAAAATTCTTATCTTCATCTGAATTTATTTTTTTAATTAAAATATATATGATAAGGATATAATTTTAAAATTTTAATTATTTTTATTTTTAAATATTTAATTCTATTGTTTAAATTATAATTTTTAAATATTTTATGTTTTAGAGAAATAAAATAAAAAAATAAAATGATTTTTGTTAACATCCGAATTTTTACTCCGAATATATTTTTTTAAAATAAATTCAAATAAAAATATAAAATATTTTTAATTAGCGATGGAGAGATAAAAAAAAAAGAAAAAAGTATATATTTTTATTAATATTTTTTCTTTTATATTTTGATACAAATTTGATTAGATATATTTTTGTAAAAATTAAATTTTCAAATTAGAATATCCATAATTAAAAAAGTTTTCAAAATTTTCAAAATTTTTACTTTTCAAAATCTGATTTTAAAGAAAGATTGAATATATGTGTGTGCAGGATGGCGAATAATTAAAATTTTAATTTAAAATATATATATAATATTTATATTCAATTATATTTATTATATATCTATGTACATTGAAACTTTTTTGCTTGAGTTTTGAAAAAATTTTTATTCTTAATAATGATTCTTTTATTTCTTTTTCGTTACTGAATAATTTTTAACTATTATCATTTTAAAGCATTTAAAAATTTGAAGTCTCATCTTTTTTTAATTTATTTTTAATAATATAAATGATAAGGAGAAATTTGAGAATTTTGATATATTTTTTCAAATATTTGATTTTATTTTAATTATAATTTAAATATTTTATTTTAGAGAGAAATAAAAAAGAATATATTTTTTTCTTTATATTTTTATGATTTGATTGGATTTATTTTTTAAAAATAAATTTGATTGGATTTATTTTTTAAAAATAAATTTTAAATAGAATATAAATAATATTTTATTTAGGAGAGAGATAAAACAAAGTATATTATTTATTAATATTTTTCTTTATGTTTGTACACTTTGATTGGACATATTTTTTAAAAACAATTTTCAAATAAAATATAAACAATTGAACCTTTTGAAATTTTTAAAATTTTTACTTCTCAAAATTTATTTTAAATAAAATGGATATATGTGTGGAATTGATGAACTATTATATATTTATATAAAATTGTATATAATATCTTATTGATATATTTATTTTATATTTATATACATTGAAACTTTTTTTTTTATTTAAGTTTTGAAAATATTTTTATTTTTAATTTTTTTCTTTTTCGTAACTAAATAATTTGTAACTATTAACATTTTTTAAGCATTTCAAAATTGTAGGTTTTTATCTTTTTAAATTTATTTTCAATTAATTTCATACTAAATAGGTGAACATTTGAAAAAATTTCTTATTTTTTATTATTAAATATTTTAATTCTATTTTAATTATTAATTTAAAACATTTTATTTTGGAGAAAAATAAAAAAGTATTTCTTTTATTATTATTATTTCTTTATATTTGTATAAATTTGATTGAGATATATTGTGCTCAAGGTCAATTCTATTCTTGAGATTTTGATAATTATACAAAATAAATAATTTAATATTTTTGTATGTGCTAATATTATTTTATGCATATTTATTTATTTGTTAAATATAAAATTTATAAAGAATGAAAGCTTCTAACAAACCAAGATTAATTGAAACCATGAATACTTATTGAAAAATTTTTAGTGGTTTTAGTAATTTAGGATTTCATTGTTAGGATAGAGAGGATATCTTTTATAAGACATAAAAATATATTTTCTCTCTCAAAAATGATTTCGAAAATTACCTTAAGTAAAAAAGCCATTAAGTAATAAAAGCCAAATCATGATCTTTTTGATTTACTTTCCTAAAAGAAAATGAATTTTTCTTAATTATTTTTGGTAACAAAATATTTGAAAAATAGTTTATATCTTTATTTTCAGAAATTCTTTTATAAAGAAAGTCTAAATTCTTGTTTTATTCGCTTATCTTAAAAGAAAATATTTTGACCTAAAATATTTTTAGTAACAAGATCTCCGCATCTTTTAGGTTTTGAAAAGTTAGAATTCTTTTTTAAAGGCTAAAGATTACACTTTCTAAAACGGGATCTTCATCCCTCTATGTAAAACGTTTTCTTTTAATGAAAATGTGAGTATTTTCTTTAAGAGTAAGAGTTAATTGGATAAATGTTTTTAATCTCTCAAAGCTCTCTCTTTACCCCTTTATTTCTTTTCGTCTTTTTGTTTCACAAAATATTTTTAAGACAAAAGAAAATTTTATAACAACATCTTTTGAAAAACAGTTCTGTTCTTTAAATCTATTTTCTAAACTTGATTTCTGTTTTTCCTATGCTTATATTTGCATTTCTTTATGTCTATATAAATTCTGTAATCTGTTGTAGGCAAGCTTTTTAATTGAAAAACTTTTGTGTAATATGTTAGGTGAGAAGCTATGGTGGAATATGTTATCAAGCGACCTTCTCCTTATGTGAGATTCTAATGTATTGATTTGAGTTTCTATTCTCTGCAAAAACAGAAAGGGTTGAGGTTGACTAGAACCTTCGGAGAATCTAGTGGGCCAAAGGGTAGATCTAGATTTTAATATATTATCTTGTAATGTTGATTTATCTCTTACCCTTGAAAAGAGATAACATAGTGGAGGATCTCTAGATGAGTATTGGGGAGTGGCTGTAGGTGAGTTAGTGCCAAACCACTATAAATCACTGTGTTTATCTTTTTATTTTCTAAAGTTCTGCTTCATTCTATTTTATTTACACAACTGTAATCTTTTAGAAATGCAAAGTTGTTAATGAATTTCTGGTTCTAAACTTGTGTAAGCTTTATCTTTATTGAACATTATAACTCTAGATTTTTGTATTGTGATTATACCAAGTTCTTATTGAACATTATAACTCTAGATTTTTGTATTGTGATTATACCAAGTTCTAATATGTTCTTCTGTATTCAGTATAAATCACAACTTGAATTTTAATCAGTTTTTTTTTTTAATATTGCTTAAAGCTTTGTGCAGTAGTTTTAAATACAATAACTGTTTTTCACAGAATCTTTTCAAACTAGCAATAAGCTTTGTGAAGCGATTCTAAAAATAATAATTGTTATTCGCAGAGTTTTTCTAAAGTAACTTAAGCTTTGTGAAGCAGTTCTAAATTCAATAACTGTCTTTGACAGAGTATTTCTAAACTTGCAATAAGCTTTGTGAGAAAGTTCTAAACTTGATAACTCTCTTTCACAAATGCTTTCTATTTCCGCTACAACAGAATTCTGAATTCTGAGAAAGTTCTAACTTGATAACTCTCTTTCACAAACTTGCAATAAGCTTTGGAAAACCCAATTCACCCCCTCTTGGGTTGTGCCATACATAAATGGGACCCACACTATTTTTTTAAAAATAAGATTTCAAATAGAATATATATAATATTTTATTTTAGGAGAGAGATAAAAAAAGTTAATTATTTTTATTAATATTTTTTCTTCATATTTGTGTGATTTGATTGGGTATATTTTTTTAAAAAAAAAAAAATTCTCAAATGGAATACACATAATTAAACCTTTCAAAATTTTAAATTTTTACTTTTCAAAATTTAAAAATGAAACATATGTGTGCTGGATTACGAATAGTTTAAAATTTTAATTTTTAAAAAATATATAATATTTTATTTAATTTATATTTATATTATATTAATTTTTTTATTATGTGAGTTCTGAAAAGAGTTTTATTCTTAATACTTGTTTTTATTTTCTTTTTTCGTTTACTGAATAATGTAACTATTATCATTTTAATTTGTAACTATTATCATTTTAATTTAGTAAAATATTTACATCTCCCTTGCAATAAATAGATGACCTCTTGATAATTAAGCATTTTTAATTTTCTTGATATTTCTTTCTCTTATATCCTAAATCTATTTGACTTGAAAGAAATAGTGTTTAGGAAACTGGAAAAAAAAAATTAGGACTATATATTTTTGTTTTAGATCACTTTTTAGGATTCAAAAATTTATATATATGTGCATATTCATTTCTCTAATATACTGGGTAAGTAAGACTGCTATTATAGCCAAAATAATTACCATTATCAATTTATTTTGAAACTACTTTATTATATAAAAATGAAATTAAATACATAAAAAATATCATTATAAGTAACAAAATGCAATACAAACGTAACCCATTTGTTTTATTAATTTAACAAAAACTGTATTATTTAATATTATATATTATAAAAAATATAAGATTATTAACGAGTTATAGTCAACGTTACAACGCATGCCATAAAAAAGATTAGTACTAGTACGATATATATTATTCTTTGTTGAAATTTAAAATATCCCTAAAGTAAACTATTAGTCTTAGCCAATTTAGAAAAATTTTAACCTATATAATATATATATATAATATTCTTATTATGGATTTTGTTTAACTTTTTTTTAATAGATAAATATATATAAGATAATTAAAGCATTTCAAAAAATTTTAAATTTGTACTATTATTATCTATTATGTCTAAATTATATTTTATTTCATTATATTATTATGTAAAATTATTAATATAATTTAATAATTTGGAATAATTTATATTATTATTATAATTATAATTTAGCTTCAACATTTATTATTTAAATAATATATGTAAAAAAAGATTAAAAAAATATTGTTATTTTTTTTTAAACGTCTCGAATTGATTAGTTTATATTGACATCTTATTTAAAGCAAGATCTATTTCTATTAAAGAATATACTTTTATTTAATAATTTTTCTAAAATGCTTTCATGAATTTTGATTGGCTAAAAAAATAAAATAAAAAAAAATAAAAATAAAAATGTATTATTATTTATAAATATTTAATTTAACTTAGGAGATTGATTTTTTATTCTATTATTAAAGTATATTTATTTACTAAAAAATATTATAGTGAAAGTTATTTACAAAACATATAAGTTAATTATAAAGCATATAATAAAAACTATGTGACGATTTAATCAATTTGGTTTTTCCTTAAAAAAAATGAAAGTAATTAAGGTGTAATAAAAACTGTATGAATCATTATGTTGAATACTACATTTCATATTTAAATTGCTATTTGAAAGAGAAAAACAAATATATTGATAAGTGTTATTTTTATAGTTTTTTTAATATAGTTTTTATTAGGATTTTTAGTATTTTTAATTGCTTTAATTAGTTTTCATTTAGTTTTATTTATGGTTTTCTATAAAGCTTACTTGAATCATATTTCACTTGATCTTAAAGAATTTTGTAAGATTTTTATAGGAAACTAGCCAAAAATGCAAAAGAAGATCAATTGTCATAAACTTCCAGCAAGTAGCAGCCTCAGGGCGTGCTACGTAGCATTCCCGTGCTATCCGGCAGTGTTCAACTTAAGCCGAAACTTCATATTAAGCCTGTGTTGCCCACATGAAGATAGTGTGGGTCATATCTTATTAAAGCTGAAATCTTATTTAGGCGCTGGGAGAGTCCTAATTGGGAAGAAATATAAAGCCTATATAGTTTTCTATCTCTAAAAGATTTCTTACTCAATAGAGATTCACTTTCCTAAACGAACACGAAGATATTCCAGAAAGTCTATATAATGAGTGAGAGACTAGCCTGAGAGACTAGCCATGATCAAGGTCGAATCCATTCATCGTATATTCCATCTCTTATTCTATTATTTTCTAGATAATTCTCTCTCTTTTTAAGACTTCAAGTATTCAAGTTGGTGCCAAGATTCAAGGAAGCCGCTCAAGCGAATCATTGACTAGTTTTTATTTCCAAACTCTCTTTTCATTTATTATTCTTTATGAGATTATTTACAAGTTTAATTGAGTTTTATTTAATTACTATATCGAACTAAATTCATATACTATAGATTTGATGTAACTTAATTTCGATTTCAATTTATAATATTATATTTATTTTTCTTTATTCATGATATAATTTATTATTGAACTTAAAGCTTCTAGACAGAGTTTCTCCCCTGAATTGATTTATTTCATTAATCACTATCGGGAGAAGGGTATCGGAAGAAGGGTTTTGATATGAACAAAGAAATAAATTACATGAGAATGATAACTTAATGCGGAAGCTATATGGTTTGACTCATGGGGGTTTTCATAAATTTACAACCTTAGGTTATAAATTCAAAAACAAACCATAAAACTTATTGATTTAATACATGTTTGATTGCGCTATTGGAAGATAAATAATTAGACTGGGTTAAAATATCTAACAATACATCGGGAGAGCTTGTTAGTGATTTTAGGGTTGTTTCCCCTACTTGAACAATTAAAATTGATTATCAAACTAATATAAAATAATCATATAGAATTTAATGCGAAGTCAAAATTTCCCTAGTAGCTTTTAATCATTGTTTTTCTTTTCAACAATTACTTTATTTTTAATCACTTTATTTATTTTTTAAAATTCTTTTTAATCAACTTTGTTATTTTTTTTAAATTCCCTAGTTAGCTTGAGTTCTTTTTAATCATTTTATTTATTTTTATTTTATTTTTTAAATTCTTAGATTATATTCCCCTTATTATCGTTTAAATAATAGTAGGTTAACATAATTTTGATACTTGGTATACAATCCCCGTGGGAACGATACTCTACTCACTCTTTATTATTTGTTTGTGATTTCGTACACTTATGAAAAACCCTATCATATATCATTTTTTTCAATGACATATTACAGTGTAAAACATATCATAAAAAAAAAAAAAACTTACTGTACATATAAAGTGTAACATAATGTAATTATTGTATTTATTACGATCTAAATAAGAATTTATAATTTAATTGTATATAAATAAAAAAAATTAAATGAGTATAAAAAATGAGCATATAACTATGATAGTCAAAATAGACTAGTATTATTAAGTAAGCGGACTAGTAATATGATATTGTTATTGTTTCATTTGTTTCGCACTATATTTGTATCTTACGAACGTAATCAAAACTTAATTAATAAGCATTTATTAAATCAAATAGTTTTGGAAGATACAAGGAAGACATACATAATACGAACTTTTCAATTACACCAATAATCCGAAAGACACTACTTAGTACCAATACTTCATTACCAATAATCCGAAAGACACTACTTAGTACCAATACTTCATTTTTCTATCAAAGAGTCTAGGCCTATACGTGGATACGAAAATCTCAACAAGTAGAGGAAACTGTAAAAATATAAAAACAGTAATGGGAATACTCGCCAACAAAATTATAGGAATGATTAGTTTCAGATCTCCATCTAGCATTATTATGAGAGTAGCACAAAATGATATCATCATGGCTGCAATGGAAAAGAAAAGGGTAGAAAGACCCATGATCATCTTTCTTGGCAATGATTCAAGAAAATCTTCTTCTGCATAACGTGAAGTCAAGACTCCTAAAAACATTAATACTGAAGTTGAGGAGGCAAATAGAGAAATTGCATCAGCTACTATGAAAACCTTGAATGCTTTCTTATGTAAAAATATTGGAAATCCAGTATCTTGAATGTTGCCACCGGGAACAGTAAATGCGGTAGTAAACATAATTGTAATAATAAGAGCACCTACGACTGTAGAAGATGTTGCAATTCCTTTCATCCATTTCTCTCCTTCCTCCTTTAATTCCTTGTGGCTTTTTGTAAACAATTGGCTAGGGGTATACTCTTCTTCATTGACATATTGTTTTAATGTAGGATCCACAATACTTTCTACCTCCTACATTGAAATCAAAATTATAAAGGGTGAGCATAGTGCCTAAATATAATATATTATAAAGTTAAAGTTAAGACTAGATCGTTTAATTGTTATCATATCGAGTACAAATATGAATGTATGTCTTAATAAGTCGTAAAGAATTACCTTATACCATTGTAGCTCTCTTTGCATTTGCAAAGCTGGACTTGAAATATGAGCAAGTCTGTGTGCAGGTGCTAACATTCCTGCCATATGTAACGTGTTATTTCCATCGCCGTCAAATGAATTAATCAGCAAACCCTTCCATTCTCCAACTGCATATATAATGCTGAAAACTTTTTCTTGTCGATATTCAATAGCATATTCAATTATTCCTCTTGATAGGGTGTTTCGAGTTGTGATGATAGAAGGATTAGCTTTTAGTATCTCAATAACAATTTCAACTATCCCACTTTCAGTAGCAGTAAATAAGGCTTCATCTATTCCTTTTTTTATGATATCTTGATTTTTTGTAATCGAAGTGCCTTCAAATATACAACGTTATACAACGTATAACTTGGAGAGCATAGATGTGTGTCAACTTCATATCATAAATTTGCTTCAATCCTTCAATGAAAAGCAAATAGAGATAATTAAGAATGATAACTTCAAATCAATTAAAGAAATTAATGAAATAGAGAATTGGATTTTGGTTAATTAATAATTTTTCCAATCAAACTAACATCAATTACAACAACATTAGCATAGTAAAAAAAAAGCAAAGACATCACAAATTAAAGAAAGGCTTAGTGACAAAAAAAAAAAAAAAAAAAAAAAAGAAAAACTTCAACTTTGATTTTTTTTTAAACATGGTCGATGCTTTTAATTTTATCAATTGTGGTACTCAACTTATTTTTTTATAGTAATTATAGTCTCCATCCATTGTCGACACTTTTTAATTTGGCTCCATCCATTCACTAGCTTGTCACTTATTCTTCTCTATTGAATATTATTTTTGTATTTATTATTATTTTCTCTATCTATAAAAATTTAATGACATTTAGTATTATTTATTTATTATAATATTTGAGTATTATGTTTTTATTCAATAATAATCAATCGTTTCTTAACATTGAAATTTTAAAAATTAAATTGTAAAATATTTTTAATTTTTTCATCTAAAACTTTGGATTTTTAGAAAAAAAACTTTGGGAATTTTTAGGAATTTTATTATTAACAAAAAATTTTTTAATTGACTTAATAAGAGAGATTTGTTAATTGGAACAATTTTTCACATTGTGAACCAAAAAAAAAAAAAAAAAAAAAAAAAAAATTTTAGAAAACAAATAATCAAAAACTGAAAACTGTTTCATATCTCTAATAAATAAAAACTCAAACCAAACAACTATAACAAATAGGGCCTAAGCTTTTATGATATGATGATACAGTACTTTTCTGATACGATGATATAATACTTGAATGGTGATAAGTGAGTCCATTAATGACCACATCAGACTGTGGTTATAACTTATAATTGCTAAAAAAGTTAAATTCAATATGAAAAGTGCATAATATCATCAAAATTTGTAACTATTAAAACACAATAAATCTCTTCAAATTGGAATTAGCTTACCAAATATGTCTTTGACACTTGAGCCTAGACTTTGGAGCCCTGCAAACACTACAAAATTCAAAATTGAGTCAAATGAAATCATATTTCATTTATTCTGTAAAAAAAGTTAATATTTCAATTATAAAAAGATTATTAGGCAAGAGTATAGCAAATTAGCAATAAATTTCTTTGGGGCGTAAACTTATAAAAGCTTAATGGCAACAAATGTTTAAATATTTTCCAAAATTTTTAATTATAGTAATGATTAGTTAGATTCTAAATATGAGAAATTAACTTAATTTGATCCAATATATTCTAAAAAAAATAGTTTTTCTAATATAACTTTAAATGTTTTATTTTCTTGATTAGCGTACAGCCCAATTGATTTTATACAATATGAATTCCAATATTTACTCATTTATAAGCTTATTTACTCATTTATAAGCTTCTTATTGTTTTGAGTCCACAAATTCTTCATTTGCATTTCATTTCTGCATTTCATTTCTCTTTTCTCTTTAAACCTAAATTTAATACAAATTTTATCTTTTTATGAAATATAAATTTAAAATTATTTTTAATAAAAGAAAACTATAAAACTTTGCATTTATACATGGAGAAAGAAGCTGAAAAGGTATGGGAAAAGGGGTTTCTAATTAACTTATTGTCAATCTATTATAATTTTCTAATATAATTATAAATTTATTAACACATTCTATACATTATGTGTTAATCTATTAACACATTCTATACATTATGTGTTAATCTCTCTTTCTATTCATTGAAATCACTTCTTTGAATATTGTTTTCTTTTTGTTATTTTTCATTTTTTTTTCGTTTGTGGAGAGATACAATTGAAGCAATTTTTAAAGCAATTTTCAATTACAGAAAAATTTTAATTTTAGAATTTGAATATTTGAGATTTTTTTTGTT
This sequence comes from Jatropha curcas, assembly GCF_014843425.1. The sequence continues at coordinate 2,559,183 of NW_023591140.1, forward strand.
ACAATTTTAAAATGTTTAAAATGGAGAGCTTTTGAATTTAGTGTATTCACAACAATAATTTCAGTGGGGCATTTCATAAATTACACATATTTCCTGGTAAGAATTGAACCAAAGAACCGATTTATAAGTATATTTTTAAAACTTTTAGATGTATCATTTAGTTATAACAACAATTATATTTTATGATTTAAAATCAAAACTTCATTACTATTGATTAATAAATGTTAAGATGGTATGAGAAAAAAAAATTGATACGTTATCATCTGTCATTATATCTAATAATTTACCAATATGATAATTAATAAATGTATAAACAATTTTTTTAATATATTCAATATAATAATTTATGATCATAAATGTAGTTGGATTATATTTAATTTAATATAATAAATGTATAAATGTATTTAATTTAATATTTAAGGAGAAAAATTAAATTTATATCAATTTTTGAATCTAACATGAATATACATCAAATATCATATATATATATATATATAATATGAGAATTATAATTTTTTTTTTTTTTTTGGTTGCTAACGTAGTGACTATGAGACTAAAGCTCTCTAAAATTTTAGCATTTCATTTTTTCTTGCTCGAGAAAATTTTACCTTTTAAACCTTAGAAATTAAATTATTTGCTTTTAATATTTTTACTTGCAATTTAATTATTCCCTTTTAATCACTCATATTTATATATAAAGCAGGCATGATTTCCTTTGATTGTCATTTAATTATCATATTAATATATATTATAATTTATCTTCTAATTAAAATTACTATAATATTTATATTGATTATCATAATTATCATTCATAATTATTATTTATTATTATGAATGAAAATTTTATATTTAAAAGAATTGATAGAGAAGGTGAAATACTTCTTATTTACAGAAGACCCTGGCTTCCATTTCTCTATCCTAAGGTAACTCTTTGGTTCATTCCTAATTAAAGTACGCGTATGGTTATTGAAAGTCAGAAGGCAGGCCTTAGCTGGTGATCCGAGCTGTTTCCCTCTCGACGATGAAGTTTATCTCCCATCGTCTCACTGGCCAACCTTGACCCCTGTTATTTTGAGGTCATATCTAGTATTCAGAGTTTGCCTCGATTTGGTACCGCTCTTGCAGCCCGCACCGAAACAGTGCTTTATCGAAAGTTAATGGTGAAAATATTTACTAATAGTTTTATTATCAATAAATATTCAAATGTTTCAACATTTATTTGTCTTAATATTGCAATTATATAATTGTCTTTATTAGTCTTAAAGGTAACATATTGAATTACACGTCAATAGCATATTACTAACCTATAAATCGAGATAGCTTTTTTAGATTTAGTAAGATTAATTTTTTAATTTTTTTTTTAATTTCAAGAATTCTTACATAATTTTTTTCTGACCTTGATAAGTTTTATTTTCCTCTACTAATTTCTATTTTACTCTATCAAGTTAGGAAGAGTTTTTTAAGCCCTAAAAGAAAATGATTTATATGAAATTATTATTAAGGACGATATATCTCTGTCTATGATTGAATTTTTATTATCTATTTCATTTTATTTGTTTTTTTATTTTTAGTATTGTCTAAAAAAATTTATTAATTCAAAAATAAATTAAATCAATGATTTTTTTGATATATATTTCCTTTCTTTCAATTTTATATAGCTTTTATACACAATTAGTCTAATGCTTGAATTTGAAATGTACATTCTTCAACCTCTTAAACAATTTTCAACAAAGTTAAAAAATATGAAATTAAAAATAATTTAGATTAGTAAATTTTTTTCTTAACTAAATTATATATTTTAAAATATTTCAACAACATCTCTAACATTATGGATAAAGATATTACATGTGCATAACACATGCATATTACTAGTTGGTAGCTAGGTATATAACATTTTTTTTTTGAAAAGAAATACTTCATAGCATTATATCTTGAATTATAAAAAGATAACAAGAACTCAGACACATAATCTCTATCTAAAGAATGAATCCCAACATTTTTTTGTCTCATAATCTATTTAGTACTAATACTAGATTGGCGACTTAAAATAGACTACAATCTCAAACAATTAAAACCCAATTCAGAAAAATCATTTTGTGAAAAATTTAACGCTAAAATCAGGTTATATATACCGCTTCCGTTCCATTTTATTTGGTTGTTATTCATTTTTTGGATGTCCCAAAATTTTTGCAAGGTTTTTAAATTTTTATATTTAAACAATTTTTTTTTTCATAATAACCTTTATGATTGTCATTAAATAAAGGACTTTTATTAATATCTTATTGAGTTAAGGGTAAAGATGAAAAAAATAATTTTTGTTAACTAAATTTTTAATATGCGTATTTTGTCAAACTATACAAACAAAATGAGATGGAAAGAGTATTACTTACTTGTATACATATGTATATATACATAGGGACTCTGTTTTCATGGAAAATAGAAGTGAAGCTTCAATACGTTGCCAATTATTAATCAATGATTCGGTGTTATATTCTAATTAATAATTATAAATGAGCTTTTTTCAATTATCATAATTTTATTTTAATATTAATTTTTTAATTTAAATGGACATAGTATTGATGTGTACGGAAAAACATAATAAGTTTTAACGGAAAATCAAATTGAAGTTTGAACTAAAATTAAATAACTCGAACTTCACAATGGTGGTCTGTTGGTATTTACTATCTATATAGATGAAAATTAATTTCCAATTTAGTTAATTAATCTGATGAGTTCGACTAGAATCAACATATCTCAAATTTTTTGCAAGTCAAATTGAAATTCAAATGATTTTGACTCGTTTACATTTTTAGTCATGGACACAAAAATTAAATAAAATGTTCTTGTGATACCGATAGATAATTTAATGGTAGTGTACTTGTTTATAATTTTTAAAGATCCATCCTATTTAAAAATTTCAATCTATCAAAAACGTTTAGTTATTCTTATGCCCCTCAACCATAAGAATTATAATTGGTTGCGCTCCACAATTTATTAGGACAAAAAAAAAAAAAAAAATCCTACAGAAAATGAAGAATCCACAAGCTTTAAAGCTATCTATTTTTCCTTGTCTGTTAAGGAGGAGAAAGAAGATCATACCTCGTAGTAAATTGTTGCCCTGATTCATTTTGTCATTTTGCTATAGGCTTACAAGATCGATTTCTTCTCTTAACGTGCCAGTAAAGTAAAGGGCAAAGGCAAGGGGCAAAGCTGTGAACTTTACTTCGCTTCTGTGCTTGCTGGCTAGCATCGCTATAGGGCTTTTTTCTTTCACTGAATTGAACTCCTGCCATTTTATGTAAAAAGAAAAGAGATGTTCTAAGTCTCCGTTTAATTAGAAAAGGGATTGAATCAATCACACCTGAAGCCTCTTTTGAGAGTACGAAACCCTTAGTTTTGAGTAGACAAAAAAACCTCGGGCAAGAAGTCCGTAGTTCTTTTTTTTTTATAAGAAGAAAGAGATCTAAATTTTCTTTTTCTCTTATAAGAAGTCCAGGGTTGACCTTAACTTAGTATCAGAGTTATGTAAATAGATATATGCCGCTAAGGCTTGCGTGCCTCGTACAGTAGCTACGTTTCGCTTCTGCGTAACGTCCTATGGTCCTTTCAGTAAATACGCTGGTTTTGTCCCACCACCAGCTTTCAATTCAGTGAAGTTTCCCCAGCCGTGGGGAATGACTAGCAAGACTCGTCCTTCACCCATGATTATAGACATCTGCCCGCCTTATCGACAGGAAGAGAGAGAGAAGCTCTCCTATATCATTAAGAACCGACCTAGCAGGCACTGAGGTGCTTTGGTCTCGCATCCAATACTAAGTGGGGTGCTTATCGCCCGAAGTATTTGGTGAAGCAGTGTGCTTGCTGGAGGAGGAAATGAAAACTGAAGAACAGTCCTGGAAATTCTATAGGTTCCCATGAGCAATCAAATCTGGGTCGGATGACCATCAACAGGCGGACCACCAATTCGGTCTGGACCCATCTTTTCCGAATATATCAAGAAGGCTTCGCGGTAACTCGCTAAATCAGAAAAAAAAGTGGGAAAACCCATAGCCAAAGAAGGATGTATTGATGAAGGTCTATGTGATATCTATCGAAATCCAAATGGAACGCCCTAGGAAGATAGTCCCTTAGGTGAATAGCCTTCTAGGAAATAAAACTTACTACTTGTACTTTTGTTTTACCGGCGCGGGGAGAACCTTCTACCTCCAATTCTTGCTTTACATGGCAGTGCCTTCCTTCGGTTTTACTTTAGATTGTTGACCCAACGAAGATTGCTCGCTACACGCCGCTACCCCATTGAAGTTCTCACACACGAAGTGGGCTTATCAACCGAATTGCCTGGGACGCATCGCAACCGTGGGGGATCGAAGCATGCGGACTGATTCACTGTCTCAGGCCACACTCGGGCTAGATTAACGCTGTAATGCACTGGCTCTAAGGTAGACCCATTGAAAGCCTTGCTTTGCCTGTTTTTTTCCTCTTCCTTATCTTCTATTCCACTAACTCTTCTTTCTGATAGTATCTTCTCTTCTCTTTGTAAAGCCCTTTGGTAAGGTGCGAGGGGGACGAAGGGAGGCTGAATCTTATTTACCTAGCCTAATACTGGAATAAGTAATACTGATCTCTTAGAGCTCTTCAACTTATTTATTATCCCTACGGTCGCCTTTCAGCTCTCTTATTCAGCGAAGGAATTGAAAGTATTAGGTGCATGGTATCTTAAAGGAAATGAGGCCATTTTTTCATGGGGCACGAACGGTCTAGAGAAGAAGTTACTGACGATCGATGTATCGAATGCCCTGTTGAAAAGCGCTTTGTGCAGAAAAGGTTTCAGGTATCAGTAAGGACTAGGAATCGTAGTAAGAGAGGATCCCTCTATCGGTCTAACCCCAGGTTCAGTATCGAAAGCAAGTAAAATTTTCGGAAAAAAAGGTTTATTTTTTTTTTCCCCCCTAATTGAATAGAAGTAAGTTAAGAAGAAATAAGAATGCTGCTAAGAAAGTTGAAGCAAAAGCCCTAAGGCCAAGTTGGAGTATGAAAGCGGGCAACAGGCGGAAAGATGCCCTCCTCGAAGGAAAGGAAGTCTGTATATCATCCCATAAGTTACTACGATGCCACAAAGCAAGTATTAAAGGTGAGAGATGAAGCCGAAGGAAGATACATCAACGTTGCGCTGTACAATGTAACGTAAATACGCAACCAAACTCTATTTCCTTCTCCGACTTCTGTCCATTTCCTCCGCTTTCGAAGCTGATTCCCGGCCATGTGTTCCCCGGTATTGATCATACCCGACAACCTACTAATCCTCGCTTCGTAGCAGTGACGTGAAAAGTGCCTTCTTAGAAAGTGAGGGTCCGAAAGGAACGAAAGCAGAAGGGAGCTTGCCCTCGGTCCTCCCTTGCTTCCAAAGGTACATGAATTGGCATTCATTCCTTTATTTCTTCGACCAGTGGTCGAGCTACCCGACATGGAGTCACGAGATTAGCTTTAACGCCCAGAGGCACCTTACCTGACTAGGGTCTAGCATGGTTAGTTGGTTGCGGTTACTTTCCGACATGATATATTAACGTATTCAGATCAGTTTCATCGATGTGGAATCTACGTCTTCTATTGATATATCCTCCCGTCCTTCTCTCCTAACTAAAGCCAAAGAGCAAAGAGTTCCATCGTAATCGCCTATTTGTATCTGCTATGTCGGCTCATGGGGCACCGAAAGGCCTAATATGAGACTTGGTCTAGAAGTGCATTCCTTTACTGCATCCCTATAGTACTCTAGTTTCAAAGCCCTGCTAAAAGGCCACCTTTCTGCTGGCTGGAAAAGGGGAAGCGGAACTACTCTTTCGATAGCATCCTGAAAGCAAAGCATCCTGGCCTACGGGCAAGCAATTGAGAAATGATTACCCGTCTCAGCAAATAGAATCTAAAACGATTCAAAGCCTTTTTTCAAGAAGTCAAATGAAACCTTGACTGTAATTGACTTTTTTCTAACGATAAGTACTGCCATCTCCCTTACCAATACTTATAGCTCTTCAGCCAGTTCATTTGCTTTCTGCCTTGTGATGTACCAGGTTTGGACTTTCTTTCCTTTCATGCAGTCTATTGTTAAGCCAGCCATTTGCATTTGAGGTCCTTGCAACTATTCTGTGCTCCTAGGAGAGGGCTGAGCTATCTCGGCTTTGTTTTTGAGAACAAAGAAGGTAAGCCTTTCCAGTTTCCAGTAGTTGCTTGCTTTCCCTTGCTTAGAAAACCTAACCGAGCGTAAAGAGCTAGGAAGCTCAGTAGCTAAGTAAGGAGGACTTTAATAGTAAGTCTTACGTTCAGCCAGTGCAAGCCCTCTTCATTCGACTACCAGATGTAGCAAGCCGCTGAACATTAGATTATCGCTTTAGGATAGCCGAAAGCGGATGGTTATAGAATGATAAGATAAAAAGCCCGGTTCTAGCTCAACCTCAAAAGCTCTTTCTTGGGCGAAACTTTTCATTATGAATTTCTTTTCCGAGCCTGTTGCAGGGACGGATCAAATACAGTCTAGAGTTCGCTTACTCAAGTAAGAGTTCCCAATCAATTTTATTTTAATAATTTTAATAGGAGTCAAAGGTGAATATCTTTTTTTCAAGCTATCGAGCTATAGGACAAGTCAAAGTAAAGCGAAAAGAATCTATCCAGTCAGCAGGTATAGCAGGTTTACTAGCCATTGATCTAACTAGTTTGAATGCTTAGTTTCCAGGTGATTCAATTGCATAAAAAAGTAAAATTATTCCCCCCAGGCGAGCCTCCTTTACCCGCGTTTCAGTTTGGACTCCCTAGAGATTTTCTTTTTCAAATGAGGAAGGATTGTAGGATTAACTATTACTAATTATATATATAGGCTTATGGAGAGGTGGCGCTAATAAGGCGTCTGGGAGCCTTCGTTTGGTATATAAGAATGCAATGCGTTTTGAGGCAGCGAGAATGCCCATGTGCCACGTTTTAATTAGTGAACTGCTCCAAGCTAGAACTCCCGGGGCAGCTTCATTCCCGGTTCAAGAACCAAAGAGAGGAAATTTTAACAACTCCGTTCAAACTTATCGAAGAATGAAATGGAAGCAGGAATGTTCATAATCAGCGAATCGGCCCTGGAAATTCAGTTCCCTCTACAAGCACTGAAGAGAAGGGCACCGAATCAGAAATTGTTTTATCGATTACCTTTCTCATATGTTTTGCTACAGGCATAACCTCTTCAAGCCCGTAAACGGTAAGCGGATCCATAGGTCCAAGCAAAGTTAGGGTTCTTAGCAACTGAAGGATATATCTATTCTACTCGCCTTTGGTTTGTTGCAGAGCTTTTTTGAGGCCGCTTTAAAGCAAGGTTGTCAGCAACAAAAGATCTTGATACCTTCTTTGAGTGAAGGTACGACAAGGGAATGAAAGACGCGAGAGATTCCATTCCAATATAGAATCTATACATATATAAATTAGAGTTACTCGTCAGTAGGTGGGGGAAGATCCATTCCTTCCTTTCATCCTGTTTCGGTCGCCGGCTCCCCTGGCAATTCAGTCACCAACTTCCTAAGTAAGCTTTCTTTTCTTTTTTTAAAGCCATAGGACAAAGGGAACTTTAATAAGTCGGGTTTTAGTAAACCCCAAGTTTTTCAATCCTGACTCCGTGGATGCGTTTAGTGGAGTTCAGAAAGCTCATGCCAGGAAGAAGCAATCGAAAGCGAAAAAACGTCCTGTTAAAGCGCACTATCTCAAGATTATGGGGCAGATAGTGAAAATGGGATAAGATCAAGTAAGCTCGCCTCTATCCGTATCTGTTCCTGGTTCATTAGCTTGTCCAAAGGGAAGCTTTGTAGTGCTCGACCAAAGGAAAAGGAAAGGACAGATATTCAGTAAACAATTCTCAATGTACACGCAACCAAACCTAACTTTCTTTCTAATCCTGCTACTGCTATCGACATCGGGTCTAGTTTTCCGGACAGTCAGTCTTCTACAAGAACCATATCCTGCTAGTTCCAGATGGGGACTTTTTTCTTTTTCCTCCGATAAGAATAAATTCAGGGCGGCGGAGCGGATGGTATCAGAAGGACTAGTTCTATTCAAGCATCTCGAAGGAATAGGAGTCAAGAATGTGTAGGACTTGAACGGTTAGCTCTTCTGGCGAAGTACTAAGCAAGCTTTGGCCGCCAGTAGCCAACTGTGGACTTCCTATCGGAACCTATCGGCACTTCTATATCTTTCTTCTTCCCCAGAGGTTCCGAATACAGCTGGCTCGCAGAATCTGTAAGGCAGGAAAACCAGAGTTTCGGGGGTTCTAATAATCTGGCCTATTTTATCCAGAAAAAGAGGTGCTAGCGCCTTGATAATCAATGTATGCTTTCCGCTTTTCCACAATCAGCAATTCGTTACAATATATACGGAAAATTCATAATCAAAGTCTGGTGTAAGGTTCCTTCTGGAAGGGTTATAGAGTAGAAATTCATTTTAAGCGCATCTTTTACAGAAAAAGAGACTAGTTGTCGATTGCAATGTGGGATATTCCCCTGTAAATAAAAATAGTAACCCATGTCAACAGTTTTTATTACAGGTATAGTTCAACTCATAGCCCCAACACGGGTTGACGATATTGTCATAGGGATCTGTCTGCTTAGCTTTAAAAAGAGTCGTTAAGCTGATTCTGGGACGTCAGTGTCTTCGATGCCGAAGTGCACTTGGTCTGATAAGTATAGTAGTGCAAAATCCTCTGGGGATGTAAGCGAAGCATTGAAGTAAGAGTTTACCGCCCGACAAGTGAAGTGGTAGTTGCTTCCTCGCCTAGCCTAACGGTTTATATTCCAATTCCTACTGCAAAGTTTAAGGCTAAGCTTAGTAGGATTCTAACCCTGTCGCCCCAGGATTTCCTTCAATAAAGTTAACAGGATGGGGATGGATGGGAATACTTCTTACAAGAGCTGAGGAAATGGGAGCTCCTATTCACCGAGCTAATTCCTTTTCTGTTTGCGGAAACCATAGCTAATGGCTCAATTAACTATCTTCCCTTTTACCTTTTGTCCCTCGCTTTCCCCCATTCATTGGGGGACCAATATAGCTAGGGCCTATTTGAATAATAAGATCTCTTGCCCCGAGCGGAAATAACAAACAGTACAACGAAAAGGAGATGGCCGCCATAGTGCACTGTCTAATGCACTTGGAAGACACTATCTGCTCCCATTTCAAACACAGAAGAAGCTCAGCCCATAAGCAAGCAAGGTGGCAAGACCTTCCTTGGCTGGAGTTCTGATATGCGTATCGAGATAAAGCCATGGACGCACGAATCCTAGTTTCATACTTTAAGGGGTCGTGTAAGTAAGTATAGTATATATTTTCAAACGTGATCGACAGTCAATCTTCCACATCCTCCTCAGTCCAATTCCTCTGAACACAAACCTTCTGCATCTGATCTTCTCTTCTTATTCCCCAGTATTCTTTTAAATAAAAAGATGCAAGCTCAAGACACTCTCCTCTAGAATTGTGCTGGTCTATGCTAATGAGCTGGCTGGTAAGATATCTCGATCTCTTAGCTTGCCTACGCTTCTTCCAGTATCGGACATTTTTCTTTTGCCACTAGCTGATAGGGTTTGTTTTCTTACCTAATGATAATGATCATGTTTTCATGCAGCATGATCAGTTTTAGATAAATGTTGCCGGGAACCGCAACTATCAGTCTTATCAGCACAGAAATATATAATTTTTGTCATGAGCTTGAGGAACAAAGACTTGAGCGAGTGAATCGAGTATATGAGAGGTAGTAGTCTGAGTTCTTATAGAACGAATTATAGCTCAGAGTGAGCTCTCTAGTTGCGCATGGGAGATTCTTATCTTAGTAGCAGTCCGTGCCTGTGCCGGGAAGAGCCCGACGAAGAATGCCTTGTCAAGAAAAGAGCTAGTCCTCACTTCGAACAATGGCTTGACCTGCTGAGTTTTCTTCCAAATTCCCCTGAATGTAAGCGGGAAAACATCTATAGTCATGTGCTTGAGCTATCCCGCTACCTTAGCCTTTAAGTTAATCTTACCCTATAGCTTGAATCCCGAAGCTACAAGTTTAGCGAGATATTTAGAAGGCTGGAATAAAGCAGAGCTAAGCCGAGTCATTCGAGGGATCCTGATAGGAACAGAAGTAGCTTTGATAAAGTGGGGTCTCCCTTGCCGGCTGCCTTTGCATTTGCTTTCCCGAAAAAAGTTCTACTGGAGCCTGGATAATTTCCACGAAGCGTTAGCCTGTCTGTCATCTATCATGTCGACTGCTATCTTCCTAGCCTTAGCCCTTGAACTCGAACCTACCTCGATTTAAAACGAACTCAAACTAGCCAGGAAGAGCAGAGAGAGAAGAAGCCACTCCCCAAGCCAAGTGAAAGGTAAGGCTTTTCTATGGGCGGATTAGCTGCCTAGTATACGAGTCGAAATCAGACTGTGGGAGACCCCTGATCATCTTGAAGGTACCGGTTTGGAGAATATGAATGCCAAGATGAGAGAGAAAAAAGTGTCCACGAGGAAGAAACATAAAATGCCAAAAAGAACTAGAAAAAACCAAACATTTACTTGGTGGATGAGTTAAAAGAAGAAAAGGGCGCGGGTCAGGAATGGCTCTTAACAGCTAACCGGGGACCTAGTCTAAAATAAAGCACAGATAGCTTACCCAGGTAAGCGTTGTAAGCGGCCTTGGCCCCTAATCTAAATAGGGAAGGCGGTGTCGGGTAACCGAAGAGCGAAGGAGCGTATAAGCTTGAATAACTTGATGGAATACCTGTGGCCCCGACATGGATGAAGATAACCTGAGGTGAGGAGTTCACGCTATCGGATACCGTATTGATGTTTTCCTTGAAGGTGAAAACTTTGCAGAGGCCACTGGCACCGAATATACCTATAAAATAACGCTAACCGGCCACACGGCATTGATGCATCCGATAGAGGGAGAATTCTTTCGGCAAAGAAATTTTACGAAAAAAAAAGCCCAATTGAATCATTATGCTCGATAAAAGGAAAAAGGGGAAGTGCTCCAATAAAAACAGCATACTGCTAGTTAAGATTAGCGATCCAGGCAAGCGCCAAAGAAAGAGGGCAAAGCGCAAGAAATCAAAGCCAGGGGGCAGGATTGAAGAGCTTAGACAGCAAGCAAGCGAGAGCACTGAGGCAAGGTCTTTCACGCATGTCGCTCGATGCGGCGCTAAAAGACAAGCACTCATGTCCTACTTCTAATGCGCACGACAACCAGAGATTCTCCCGGGAACCCTTCCCTAGTAAAGAAGTACTGACCAATCGGTTTCTATGTGACCCAGTTATGATAGCCTCGGATAGACTAAGGATCTTAGGTGAGACCTAGAGTGCAGCCACTAACGCCAATGAGAACGGGCACTACTTCACTAATGGGGAAATGGATCGCTAAACAAAAAAAAAGTATGAAAGACTAGTGCAGTTCCATTCCCAAATTTACTGAAAGGCCCTAGGCTTTCGCCATTTAGGATGTAGAAGTTTCTTTTCATGTATTAAGCATATACTCTTCTCCTTGCTTCCAACTAAATTATCCATTAATCTCCTACCCTGTTCCTTGCCTTCGTACCCTGGGTCATTGCCCTTATATTCTTATGAATATCTTCTTATCTTATGAAATATATTTCGGAAGGTTTCACTATCGAAGAAAGTTCTCCGTCCAAGTAGGAATCAAAGGTTCACGAGTTCAATCGGCCTAATAACTCACTCTCAAACTTCTTAATCACTAGGCGAGTTTACTAACTTTTTATATTTATGATATTAAAGAGTTAAGATTTAACATTCGATCGAGTTTTAACAGGTGCAAGTTGGATTTATTACTTCACTATACGCTAACTATGCAATCCAGGGAAGAGAGGAATATTTCTTCTTTCCAGTTCCATCTCATATAGGCAGCAAAAGTTTACTAATTTTTTTTCCATTCCTAAGGGATCAGTCAAAATTGAAAAAGTTTGCCTTATGCAAAATCTTCTAATTCATTGTAGAATCTTTATAATTTTTCATTGAAAATGTTGTAAATTCGCTGAGAAATGTAAAAAAGGTTTCCTAGACCCAGGAAGTGGAATGAGTATAAAAGGAGAGGAATTCTTTTCTCGAGAGGGTTGCCCCGAGAGGAATGAAAGTAAGATCTCCAATCCACAAGAAACCCGTATCAAAAGCTGGAAGAATTCGTTGCCACTTTCTACTTGCTTTGTTTTACTCTGGGAAATGAAACTTCCGTTCTTTAATCTTAATACAGATGATACATAAGAAATCTATAAACGAAAAGAATTTACTTTCCCTGGTGGTAATCGGTTCTCAACGACATGAGGGATGGGATTTTTTTCTTTTAATAAGATATTCTTATAACCCATAGTCGCTAAAGGAGACTCATACACCTGCTTACTTCCTGTGCGAATGACAACATCATCACTGAGCACTGCCTACTTAAAAAATCGCTGCCAAGGGTAGAACTTGTTCCGCACACACCATAAATGGTAAGTAAAGAAAAGTGGCCACGAATGAATGAGAACCCGATAGATTGGACCCTGCCAACGAAGAATGAGACCGAAGAAAACCGTCTTCTTACTTTAGCAAGAGCACCCCGAAAATACATTAGAAGCTAGTGCCGAATCTTACATAGACCCCCGAAAAAGAGATTGAAAGACTTCGAAAGAAGAAGGATCAAGGCCTCCTATCAACTGCTTCGCCAATCAAGTCCGATCAATCAGCTCTGTTGATGAAAAGATCCATTGGTCACTTGACAAGACCTGCATCAGCAGTCATGACCGGCCTAACAACAACCGCCTGATTGATAGAATGTTCGAATATCTTCGCTTGCCACCCATTCATTCAAAATTTCTGCCCTAGTCGGCCTTTAAGAGGTGGGACAGGCGGATCCTTAGACGATGGATGGCAAGGACCTAATCTAGGCTTCAAAGCAGTCTAGATTCCAAGTACCAGTTGGGATCTAGTTGCGTTACCTTTGAGAGAATCCTTTTCTTTTTCTTTCTTATTTGATTTTGATTTACTAAAGCCCTATGGTATGGTTCCATCCATTCCTGTGCTCTTAGTCTTTCATTCAGCCTCGGATTGCTTAAATCTTTCAACCCCTCACCTCACCCAGCAAGCAGCCCCTTTCGGAAGCAAGAGCTTCCTACCCTACCAGGCAGAACACTTAGCCCAGTTAGCGCAAGAGAGCTGCTCATTCCCTGTGAAGTACCGATGCTGAATTTAATCGTATTAAGCATCCATTGCTAAGTCAATCTACGAAGCAGTTTTGTTTAGGTAGGGATCAGACCTAAATGCACCGGGGACTGAAGCGGTGGTTGGAAACAGAGTGGTTGTGAATTCCAAAGGTGAGAACCTGAGATAGGAATCTTTCCTGCTAATCTTATAGTCCGTAATCAACTGTTCGGTGCGTAAACAGTTGATCGATGTAACATCAGTTGCACTAGCTACGACCCCAAATACCAGTGAACTTGTTGTACCACTGCCTAGTCCATCTTCTTAAGACCGACCACTCAAAGGAAAGATTTTGTTCCTGAGGACAAGTGCAACTCCTCCGGCAGGTAGTTTTAAACTCCTTTGGGGACGAAGCTCTTTTCTCATAGAGCTCTATGATTACTTCCTCGGGCATACGGATTAAGAGGCAACACCTTCCCAACTCATAATTCGATTGGAGGGTGGTTTTAGTGTACATTGCTAATAGTTCTCCACTCGAAGACTTACGGCTATGGTCGAGCCGCGATAATACACGGCGAAAGCCTAATCACCACCAACCTCTGCACATTGGTTGAAAACCTGCGCATAGGTAACTGAAGCTGTCAGCTAACTGGTACGTATGGATCGTGGACTATTCAATAAAGCCTGGGCTGGAGATAGGGAGATAAATCCTTACTCAGATCCCTGACCCTAAAACGCTTTCGCGAACTCGGCCTGAAACCGTTATGAGAAAGAAGGGATTTCAGATAACAATAGAAAAACCCAAACTGCCCAATGCCTGTTTCATACACTTTGGCTACTTGTTCGTCAGCAATGACGACAATCGTCCCCCATGTACGCGCATATTTATCAAAAGCGCAAACCTGGGTACAACTTTGCTCTGCACATGGCCACACAAAATATGATGAGACAGTCAAATAAAGGCCAAGAGGCATGATCCGAGAGGGTTGTCCAGACAAAAGAAAAGCGAGGATCGGGCCCGCTTTAACCTAAAAAGAAAAGATGTTAGTCCCGCGCAGAATGAACGCGCTAACGCGGAACGACCTTACGAAC